>ML661900.1:8995579-9355967 GCA_007570785.1 Antilocapra americana | reverse complement strand
ATTGTTTTGGGTTCCAGATTATCTATCCCATTGGTGTTTCTTATCTAGGAAAGATCCTTTAGCATTCGTTGGAGGGCTGGTTTGGTGTTGCTGAATTCTCTCAGTTTCTGCTTGTCTGAGAAAATTTTGAATTCTCCTTCAAATTTGAATGAGATCCTTGCTGGGTACAGTAGTCGGGGTTGTAGATTGTTTTCTTCCATGACTTTAAGTATGTTTTGCCATTCCCTTCTGGCCTGAAGCATTTCTGTTGAGAGATCAGCTGTTATCCTTATGGGATTCCCCTTGTGAGTTATCTTTTGCTTCTCCCTTGCTGCTTTTAATATTTGGTCTTTGTATTTCGTATTTGCCAATTTGATTAATATGTGTCTTGGGGTGTCCCGCTTGGGGTTCATTCTATTTGGGATTCTCTGTGTTTCTTGGACCTGAGTGGCTATTTGCTTCCCCAATTTAGGGAAGTTTTCTACAATTATCTCTTCAAGAATTTTCTGATGGTCTTTCTTTTTGTCTTCTTCTTCTGGGACTCCTATGATTCGAATATTGGTGCGTTTAATATTGTCCCAGAGGTCTCTAAGGTTGTCTTCATTTCTTTTAATTCTTTTTTCATTTTTCCTTTCTGTTTCATTTATTTCTGTCATTCTGTCTTCTACCTCACTTATTCTGTCTTCTATCTCTGTTATTCTACTGTTGGTTCCCTCCAGGCTGTTTTTGATCTCATTTATTGCATTATTCATTGTATTTTGTCTCTTTTTTCATTTCTTCTAAGTCCTTGTTAAAGCTTACCTGCATCTTCTCAATCCTTGCCTGCAGGTTATTGAGCTGTAACTCCAACTTATTTTCCAGGTTTTGGATCATTTTCACTATCATTATTCGGAATTCTTTGTCAGGTAGACTTCCTATCTCTTCGTCTTTTGTTTGGTCTAGGGGGTATTTATCCTGTTCCTTTACTTGCTGGGTATTTCTCTGCCTTTTCATCTTGTTTATCTTGCTGTGTTGTCCCTTTATTGTGGGGATTCCTCTCTATGGGAGGGGTTGGATGCGTGGTTTGTCGAAGTTTCCTGGGTGGAAAGGCTTGTGTGGTTTTCTGGTGGGTGAGTCTAGGTTTCCTCACTGTTACTAGCAAGAGATAAGAATGGGGAGAAAGCAGTCAAGCCAATGATCTCATTCCCAGGTAGCAGTGGATACTGGTGCTTGGATCTTGAAAGGTACAAAGTTGATACCAGGTACTAATGAGCAAAGATTAAAAATCTAGAGTAAAGACTGGGTTCTCAAAAATACTTAAAAAAAAAAAAAACCGGAAAGTAAAAATAAAGGAGAAAAAAGAAATAAGAAGAAGAAAAAAAAAAAATAGCAAGGTCATATGGGACTTAAAAATTCTAAAAAAAAGAAGAAGAAGAGAAAAAAAAAGAAGAAGAAAAAGAAAAAAAATACAAGAAAAAAAACCAATATATATATATATAACAGTTTTAAAAATTTAAAAGATGTTCCTAGTACAGTTATAATGAAGGCTTTCTCTGGTGCTGGTGCATTCGGTGAAGGGAAGGGTCTGTAGATTTTCAGATGATTCCCTGGTCCGGCTTCTCCTTTTCACAGACTTATAGACTCCTTTCTATGCAGTTATCACCACCTGCAGGGCTTTAATTTGCTTCTCCTGTCTGTTTCAAAGCTGTTAGTTCTGCTAGCGTCTTCTGTCTGCTGGTCTTTTAAGTGTCTATTCAGCGCTTTGGAGTTTGCCCTGCTCCTGGTGAGAGGGCTTCCCCCGCCCCCTCTGCTCAGGCTCTCTGTCGTCCGCCCAGCACAGTTGGGGAGTGGGGCTTCTCCTCTCCCCCGGCCCAGCCACTCTGTTTTCTCAGCGTGCAGCTAAGCAGGCCTTCTTGGTTAGGCTTGTCCTTCTCACAGTCCTACAGTCTCTTTTCTATGCAGTCTGTTCTACCGGCAGGGATTTAATTTTGGAGCTTGCCCTGCTCCTGGTGAGAGGGCTTCCCCCGCCCCTTCTGCTCAGGCTCTCTGTCCCGCCCAGCACAGTTGGGGAGTGGGGCTTCTCCTCTCCCCGGGCCCAGCCGCTCTGTTTTCTCAGCGTGCAGCTAAGCAGGCCTTCTTGGTTAGGCTTGTCCTTCTCACAGTCCTACAGTCTCTTTTCTATGCAGTCTGATCTTCAGGCAGGGATTTAATTTTGGAGTTTGCCCTGCTCCTGGTGAGAGGGCTTCCCCGCCCCCTCTGCTCAGGCTCTCTGTCGTCCGCCCAGCACAGTTGGGGAGTGGGGCTTCTCCTCTCCCCCGGCCCGGCCGCTCGTGCAGCTGAGCACTCCTTCTAAGGTGTATACAGCACCGATCTGTCCAGAATCCCCAGAAGTCTTGGTTAGCCTCCCCGGGGCTGGGTTATGCCCACTGCTCTCAGGCGGGGGCTGGGCCGGTCCGCAGCCTGCAGCTGCCCAGCCTCTCTGTTGACTCCTCACCGCCCTTTGTTTTGTGCACGGACCTGGGGGGGAGGGGGAGCTTTTCCTGGAAGGTTAGGTCCCTCAGGCTGCTCCGTTCCCTGAGCCCGCGGCCCTCCCCTCCCTGAGCAGGAGCAGTCCGCTTCGGCTGTGCTGCCGCGCTCGGCTGTTCCTTGTAGCCAGAGACGAACCTTGCAGGGCTTAGCTATTAATCTGCTTCTGCTCTCAGCTATCTTGCTCTCCAAGATCCACCGCAGATCTGCCAGAGAGAATGCTCCCTGGTATTCAGAAACCTTTCTCCTCTTTTTTTTTTCCTCTTTATTCCAGACTCCCCTTCCGGGACGGAACCCGACCCCAGCTCTTTGTCTCTCCCTCTACTTTTTTTTCTTTTCTTTCTTTTGTCCTACCTCCTCACGTCGGCACTGGGTCGCCTCTCCAGATGCCCGATGTCTTCTGCCAGCATTCAGTTCCTGTTTTTTGGAGTTTGCTCGGCCTTTAAAAGTTCTTTTGGTATATTTATTGGGGAGAGAGTGTTCTCCCCGTCCTATTCCTCCGCCATCTTAGTTTCGCCCCCCTCCTTTGCCTTTTCTAAGTCCAGCTGTAATATCTGGAAATTCATGGTTCACGGATTGCTGAGGCTGGCCTGGAGAATTTTAAGCATCATTTACTAGTGTGTGATATGAGTGCAATTGTGTGGTAGTTTGAGCTTTCTTTCGCATTGCCTTTCTTTGGGATTGGAATGAAAACTGACCTTTTCCAGTCCTTTGGCCACTGCTGAGTTTTCCAAATTTGCTGGATGTTGAGTGCAGCACTTTCACAGCATCATCTTTTAGGTTTTGAAATAGCTCAACTGGAATACCATCACTTTCACTAGCTTTATTGTTAGTGATGCTTCCTAAGGCCCACTTGACTTCACATTCCAGGATGTCTGGCTCTGTGTGAGTGATCACACCATCGTGATTATCTGGGTTGTGAAGATTTTTTTGTGTGCAATTTTCTGTGTATTCTTGTGACAAGGAATTTATTTCCCCCTCACTATAATTGGTGATTTTACTCTAAATTTTTTTTCAATATTGACCTATTTTTGTTAAAAAATAAAATATATTTCCTTCTATGGGTCCAAATTTTTTTTATCAAAGAACCGCTTAAACTCGTTTCATAGTTTGAGTTTACTTGAGAAGCTATTTTATCTTGAAGTGTTTATACAAGTTTGTATTTTCTCCTCAATAGTATAACAGCATTTCTTTTGTTACATTCTTGGTGAAGGAAATGGCAACCCACTACAGTAATCTTGCCTTGAGAATTCCATAGACAGAGGAGCTTGGTGGGCTAAACTCCATGGGGTTGCAAAGAATTGGACACTGCTGAGCGACTAACACTTTATTACATTCTATAATGCATACTGATGTCTTAAGGGTATTCCATGGATTAAAATAGACACTTTTGGATAAATGGTACACATTTATCCTCTGGCTTCTTATATCCATGGAAAAATATCTATATGTCTGAGATAAGATATTGTAAGTTTTCATAGAACAATATGTTTAGAGATCTTTACACTTATGACAGTAATGTTCAGGAAAAAATAACCAAAACTGCATGCCTGTATAGATGTCAGGCTCAAGAATATTTTTCCTGCTTTAATTTTATCACTTAGTCTTTATCAAAAGAATATTTTTTTTGCTATTTTTGTGTTAAAATTTGTGTTAGAGCACATGTAAAGTGTAAAGCAGTATTAATTAATCATAATCTCTCTAGTTGCAGTAACTTGAATCTATTTTTGTGTTTGTTGTCACCTCTGTCAACTCAAGAATGTTCACATCATTGACGCAGACCTTATGTGGACAAATGTTGAACATAAAGCAGAGAGCACAATATCATTTATAGAAGGAGAAAAGAAACGAGCTGGCAATATTTTCCTTTCAGGACCTTAACTTAAGACATCAGACAGTCCTTGGTTTTCACAATCATGAGGTTTGTAACAAATTCATTATATCATTGTGATACAGACTGAAGCATATAAAAAGATCTTTAAAAAGTTTAGGGGGTTAGAGTAAGTCTAATCTGAAATGTTTGTCCGTTTCTAAGCAGTGTGTCTCTTCTACATTTTCCTTATATCCTTTGTTGTCTCCAGAGAGGGACCTGCTAGAAGAGGTCAGCTGGAGGAGCCACAGGCATCACAATTTAATCGGCCTGACTTGTTTGGTTTTCATGGCTTTTGTAGGTTATTGCTCTGTAACCTATCAAGGCTCTGCAGGGGTCAATATCTGACCCAGGTCCACCTGATAGCTTTTTTTGCTCTCTGATTGGAAAAAATTGACACAGCAAGCTCTTACTTTTTATCTACTTCAGCTTCAAATTCACACCTATGGCATCTGGGAAATTGATTGAGTTTCATTGGTCTGACTCTTTTCTGGGTTGTTTGTCTTACCCAAACTGATGAGATGAGCAGTACTGTGGCATTGTTTTAGATGGAAAAGGATTAATAAGTCAAGAAGAGGAGAGCAAAATCCTTGATTTGTACATATCCATTTTACTTAACAATGCCAGTGTTTGACTATGTCCTGTGAAATTAGCATGCTTAGTAAACTTCTTACCAATTCAGTTTAGTCACTCAGTTGTGCCCTACTCTTTGTGACCCCCATGTACTGCAGCATGTCAGGCTTTCCTGTCCATCACCAACTCCTGGAACTCACTCAAACTCATATCCATCAAGTCAGTGATGACATACAACCATCTCATCATCTGTTGTCTCCTTCTCCTCCTGCCTTTAATCTTTCCAAGCATCCGGATCTTTTCCAGTGAGTCAGTTCTTTGCATCAGGTGACCAAAGTATTGGAGTTTCAGCTTCAGCATCAGTTCTTCCAATGAATAGTCAGGACTAATTTCCTTTAGGATGGACTGGTGAGAACTTCTTCCAATCCAAGTGACTCTCAAGAGAATTCTCCAACACTACAGTTCAAAAGCATCAATTCTTTGTTGGTCAGCTTTCTTTATAGTCCAACTCTCACATCCATACATGACTACTGGAAAAACCATAGCTTTGACAAGCTAGGCTTTGTTGGCAAAGTAATGTCTCTGCTTTTTAATATGCTGTCTGTATCTAATAGGAAAATAACATTTGCTTATATTCACAGAAATTATTAGAAATGAGATTGAGGGGTAAAGAATGTTATAAAATATATGATTCCAAAATGTGGAAACTTTATATAAGATTAAAAAGTTTTTGTCAAAGGTCAACTTTTTAAAATATTATGAGGGGGACCAAATACAGTCCTAAGCTATATCAACAGATAATTTACTCAATAAAAGAATTAAAATTATATTTGACTCTGGCAAACCTAGACAGCATATTAAAAAGCAGACACCTCACTTTGCCAACAAAGGTCCATATAGTTAAAGCAATGATCTTTCCAGTAGTCATGTACAGATGTGAGAGCTGGACAGTAAAGAAGGCGGAGCACCGAAGAACTGATGCCTTTGAAGTGTGGTGCTAGAGAAGACTCTTGAGAGTCCCTTGGGCTACAAGGAGATCAAACCAGTCAATTCTAAAGGAAATCAACCCTGAATATTCATTTGAAGGACTGATGCTGAAGCTGAAGCTCCAACACTTTGGCCACCTGATGTTCTCATCAGAGCTGATGCATTGGAAAAGACCCTGATGCTGGGAAAGAATGAGGGCATGAGGAGAAGGGGCAACAGAGGATGAGATGGTTAGATGGCACCACTCAGTGGACCTGAGTTTGAGCAAGCTCCAGGATTGGTGATGGACAGGGAAGCCCGGCATGCTGTAGTCCATGGGGTAACAGTGATTCAGACACAACTGAGAAGCTGAACAGTAAAATTGACTAAATAGTGATTAAAAAAAATTGGGTTTAGAGATTAGAATAGAAGTTGCCTTTGGAGAAGGGATTGAGGCTTCTGAAGAGTTGCATGTATCTTGATGTGGATGGTGGTTACATGGGTTTGCACACATGCTAAAAAGCCACCAAACTACATACTTAGTATATGTGCCTCAGTAACTAAAGGGAAAAAAATTAAGAATAAAAAGGAACAGTAGGCTTATTCTCATGCAGCAAGAAGTCTTATCCTAGGCATTACTCTCTATGCTATTATGAGATAGCACAGTCTCTGGGACTCTCTTAAATTAATTTTTCATTGTTTTATAGTTGCCTCTACTTCAGCCAGCATGTCTGTGTTCCAGGCAGAAATAAGGAAAAAGGAGCAAACTGGACGTCCATTAGAAGGAGTTGAGAAGGATCTTAGGAAAGAAAACATTTCCAGAATCCTTTAGCAAACATCTGTTGAGGTTCATTAGCTAGTCTAGTTATGCAGTCAAATCTACCTGCAAGGGAAGATGGGTGCTATATTTTTCATTCCATTTCTTCCTAGGAGGGAAATGGTCTCTGTTAATAAGAAAGGGCAGAATGCATATAGTGCAGTTAGCAGTGCCATATATGTGTGACTTTTTAAAACTGTTGTAAAATATATTCTCTGAGCCAATTATGGATTGAATGCATGAAATATAAAAGTGAATGATTTTCATACCTTAATGGGTTTAGATTAATTATGTATTTGAATATCTTAAATTATTATTTCCTCAAAATATGTTATGATTCAACCTTTTATCCTTTCAATTTGTAGACCTTTTGCTAGTTTGAACAAGTGACACTGTGTTAGCAGCACCTGTTTATTTGTTTTATAGAATGTTGAGAAATAGCTTAGTAATCTGCAATGCCAAAGCTAATGACAGGTATGTGCATATGAAGCCAAAATCAAATTTTGTGTGAAAGGGAAAATTTTGAACAGTGATTCTATAGATCTATATGGTTGAAATTCTATTTTAAATCTGGTTAAAAAATGTTTTAATTTAAAAAATACTGAAATTTTATTTATTTATATTATGCACAGATTTATGAATAGAATTCAGGGTTGAGATGGTAATGAAAGTGTCTCAAACCAGATGACATAAGAGAATAGGTTTCAGGTTTATGCTTCCATATCATCTGCCAGCTTGGCAGCATAATTCCCAATCCTCTCTGCTGAAAATCTTGCATTTGAAGTGAGCTTCTGTTATGTGATCTTTTTCCCCCTGGCAGATGATGTGTTAAAAATGTATCTGGGAGATGGACCAGAGGCAGGTGCACAGGTTTTGATGTGGAAGCCTTGGCAGGTGTGACCCAGAATGAAATATATTCTCCTCAGAGGGACCTGTTGAGATCAGATGTTCATCAGAAAGACAATGCTCAAATTATTCTAACATGCATATAATTATTTCTTAACGCGGTATTCTGACCTTGCTATAATTTGCACATGAGCAAATACAGTTAAGCCATGTTAACAATGTCTGAACTATGATGTTTCTGGATCTGGAAAAACATGAAAATGCATTTCTAATCTTTTGTTGTACGTATGCAATTAGTGACAGAGAAAATGAGGTGCCTCAATTAAAAGGGAAATGATAACTAAAGTTAATTGTAGTTTCCTGCTGGATATAATGCCACCATCTATGCATCTTGTGGCATGGTTTCAAATCTTCCTTCCCTTTTCTTCACAGACAGTACAATTTCCCTTTAACAAACACATGTTCTCTGTGTAGAACTGCTTTGGACCTCAGACTAAGCTTTCCTCTAATTTCATAGTCCATCTTTCTTCAGGTGACAAAAGTTTTTCAACTTTTGGGATTTAACTGAACTTCTACCACGTGTGCTGCTAGCATGTCACATGAGGGGTATTCAGAACACATTTAAAAATTAATAAATAAATATTTAAATAAAGAAAGATACCATACTGCAAGGTAAATCTGGCTTGTCTATTTGTTTTCCTTTTTTTACATTCTCAGGAATGTATCAGGCTTTCTTTAGTATTCAAACTAGTTATAAAACCCTAGTAGCAAAAATGATTATGATGCTACATATGTTCTCAATTTTTAAAAACTGTAGTTTACATACAATATTGTGTTAATTTAAGTTGTGCAACATTGGGTTTTGGCATTTATGCACATTATGAATTGATCACTATGATAACTTACTAACAATATCACCATATAAAGAAATATTACTGACTATATTCATTATGCTGTACATTATACCCCTGAGACATTTGGTCAAAGCTGTGGTTCTTCCCAGTAGTTTTTCCAGTAGTCATGTGAGAATTGGGCCATAAAGAAGGCTGAGCCCTGAAGAATAGATGCTTTCAAACTATGGTGTTGGAAAAGACTCTTGAGAGTTCCTTGGACTGCAAGGAGATCAAATCAGTCAATCCAAAAGGAAATCAATCCTGAGTATTCATTGGAAGGACTGATGCTAAAACAGTACTTTGGCTACCTGATGTCAAGAGCCAACTGAATGGAAAAGACCTTGATGTTGGGCAAGATTGAAGGCCATAGGAGAAGAGGATGACAGGGTATGAGCTGGTTGGATGGCATCATCAACTCAATGGACATAAGTTTGATACATCTCTGGGAGATGGTGAAGGACAGGGAAACCTGGAGTGATGCAGCCCATGGGGTCATAAAAAGACAGACACAACTAAGCAACTGAACAAAAGACCCTTCACCTGTTTTGCCCAACTCCCTATCACCCTTTCCTCTGGTGACTAAAAAAACATGGTCCACTGGAAAGGGGAACAGCAAATCAGTTCAATATTCTTGCCTTGAGAACCCCATGAACAGTATGAAAAGACAAAGAGATAGAACACTAAAAGATGAACTCCCCAGGTTGGTAGTATCCAATGTGCTACTAGAGATCAGAGGAGCACTAACTCCAGAAAGAATGAAGAAACAGAGCCAAAACAAAAACAACACCCAGTTGTGGATATGACTGGTGATGGAAGTAAAATGCTGTAGAGCAACATTGCATAGAAACCTCTAATGTTAGATCCATGAGTCAAGGCAAATTGGAAGTGGTCAAACAGGAGATGGCAAGAGTGAACATCCTCATTTTAGACATCATCAAACTAAAATGAGCTAGAATGGGTGCATATAACTCAGATGAGCATGATATCTACTACTGTGTGCAAGAATCCATTAGAAGAAATGGAGTAGCCATCAAAGTCACCAAAGAGTCCAAAATGCAGTACATGGATGCAATCACAAAAACAACTGAATGATTTCAGTTCGTTTAGAAGGCTAACCATTCAATATCAAGGTAATCCAAATCTATGCCACAACCACTAATGCTAGAGAAGCTGAAGTTGAACAGTTCTATGAAGACCTACAAGACCATTTAGAACTAATACCCCAAAAAGATGTCCTTTTCATTATAGGGGACTGGAATGCAAAAGTAGGAAATCAAGAAACACTGGGAGTAACAGGCAAATTTGGCCTTGGAGTACAGAATGAAGTAGGGAAAAGGCTAATAGAGTTTTTCCAAGAGAAAGAACTGGTCATAGCAAATACCCTCTTCCAACAACACCAGAGAAGACTCTACACATGGACATCACAAAATGGTCCATACAAAATCAGATTGATTATGTTCTTTGCAGCCAAAGATGGAGAAGCTCTATATAATCAGCAAAAACAAGACTGGGAGCTGACTGTGTCTAAGATCATGAACTCCTTATAGGCAAATTCAGACTTAAATAGAAGAAAGTAAAGAAAACCACTAGACCATCCAGGTATGACCTAAATCAAATCTCTTATGACTATAGAGTGGAAGTTAGAAACAGATTCAAGGGATTAGATCTGATAGACAGAGTGCCTGAAGATCTAGGGATAGAAGTTTGTGACATTTGTACAGAAGGCAGGGATCAAGACCACCCTCAAGAAAAAGAAATACAAAAAGGCATAATGTTTGTCTGAGGAGGCCTTATAAACAGCTGTGAAAAGAAGAGAGAGGCAAAGGAGAACAGGAAAGATGAACACATTTGAATGCAGAGTTCCAAAGAATGGCAAGGAGAGATAAGAAAGCCTTTCTTAGTAATCAATGCAAAGAAATAGAAGGAAACAATAGAATGGGAAAGACTAGAGCTCTCTTCAAGAAAATTAGAGATACCAAGGGAACATTTCATGCAAAGATGAGCAAATAAAGGACAGAATTGGTATGGACCTAACAGAAGCAGAAGATATTAAGAAGAGGTGGCAAGAATGCACAGAAGTATACAAAAAAGATCTTCATGATCCAGATAATCATGATGGGGTGATCACTCACCTAGAGCCAGACATCCTGGAATGCAAAGTCAAGTGGGCCTAAGGAAGCATCACTACAAACAAAGCTAGTGAAAGTGATGGAATTCCACTTGAACTATTTCAAAACCTAAAAGATGATGTGGTACATATACACAATGGAATATTACTCAGCATTAAAAAAAATTCATTTGAATCAGTTCTACTCAAGTGGGCAGAACTGGAGCTCCAAAGAGCTTCACTAGAGCTTCACTCCAATCCAGAGTGAAGTAAGCCAGAAGGAAAAACAAAAATACAGTATACTAATGCATATATATGGAATTTGGAAAGATGGTAATGAGAACCCTGCATGTGAGACAGCAAAAGAAACACAGATGTATAGAACAGTCTGATGGACTCTGTGGAAGAGGGCAAGGGTGGGATGATATGGGAGAATGGCATTGAAACATGTTAATTATCATATGGGAAATCAATCGCTAGCCCAGGTTTGATGCTTGGGGCTGATGCACTGGGATGACCCAGGGGAAGGGAATCAGGAGGGAGGAGGGAGGAGGGTTCTGGAGGGGGAACATATGTATACCCATGGCGGATTCATGTCAATGTATGGCAAAACCAACACAATAAAGTAAAGAAAATAAATAAATAAATAAATAAATAAATAAACTGGTTCTACAGCTTATTAAAAAAAAAAAAAACGTAAAAGATGATGCTGTGAAAGTGCTGCACTCAATATGCAAGCAAATTTGGAAAACTCACCAGTGGCCACAGAGCTGGAAAAGGTCAGTTTTTATTCCAATCACAAAGAAAGGCAATGCCAAAGAATGCTCAAACTACCACACAATTGCACTCATCTCACATGCTAGCAAAGTAATGCTCAAAATTCTCCAAGCCAGGCTTCCATAGTGTGTGAACCATGAACTTCCAGATGTTCCAGCTGGATTTAGAAAAAGCTTGGAACCAGAGATCAAATTGCCAACACTCTCTGGATCATGAAAAAATCAAGAGAGTTCCAGAAAAATATCTACTTCTATTTATTGACTATGCCAAAGCTTTTGACTGTGTGGATCACAACAAACTGTGGAAAATTCTTCAAGATATGGGAATAACAGACCACCTGATCTGCCTCTTAATAAATGTGTATGCAGGTTAAGAAGCAATAGCTTTAACTGGACATGGAAAAAAAAAACTTCTTTCTTTCCAAATCAAGAAAGAAGTATGTCAAGGATGTATATTGTTTTCCTACTTATTTAACTAAATGCAAAATACATCATGAGAAATGTTGGACTGGATGAAGCACAAGCTGGAATCAAGATTGCCAGGAGAAATATCAATAACCTTGGAAATGCAGATGACACCACCCTCATGGCAGAAAGTGAAAAAGAACTAAAGAGGCTCTTAATGAAAGTAAAAGAGGAGACTGAAAAATTTGGCTTAAAACTTAACATTCAGAAAACTAAGATCATGGCATCTGATCTGATCACTTCTTGGCAAATAGATGGGGAAACAGTGAGAGACTTTATTTTGGGGGGCTCCAAAATCACTGCAAATGGTGATTGAAGCCATGAAAATAAAAGAGTCTTGAGCCTGGAAAGAAAAGTTGTGACCAACCTAGACAGCTTATTAGAAAACAGAGACATCCCTTTGCCAACAAAGGTCCGTCTAGACAAAGCTATGGTTTTTCCAGTAGTCATGTATGGATTTGAGAGCTGGACTATAAGGAAAGCTGAGTGCCGAAGAATTGATGCTTTTGAACTGTGGTGTTGGAGAAGACTCCTGAGGGTTCCTTGGTCAGCAAGGAGATCATCCAGTCCATCCTAAAGGAAATCAATCCTGATTATTCACTGGAAGGATTGATGCTGAAGCTGAAGAAAGTCCAACACTTTGGCGATGCAAAAAACTGACTAATTTGAAAAGACCCTGATGCTGGGAAAGATTGATGGCAGGAGAAGAAGATGATAGATGATGAGATGGTTGCATGGCATCTCTGACTCAATGGGCATGAGTTTGAATAAACCCTTGGAGTTGGTGATGGACAGGGTGGCCTGGTTAGTATTCATTGGAAGGACTGGTGCCGAAGCAGAAGTTCTAGTACTTTGGCCACCTGTCATAAAGAGCCAGCTCATTGAAAAAGACCCTTATGCTGTGCACAATTGAAGACAGTAGAAGAAGGGGATGACCTAGAATGACATTTTGCATGGCATCATCAACTCAATGAATATGAGTTTGATCAAGCTCCAGGAGATGGGGAAGAATGGGGAATCCTGGTGTGCTGTAGTCCATAGGGTCACAAAGAATCAGACATGACTAAGAAACTGAACAAAAGCTACTTCACCGATTTTGCCCAACTCCCTTTCACCCTTTCCTCTGGTGACTACCAATTCTCTTTATCTATGATTCTCTTTCTGTTTTGTTTTGCTATTTAAATTTCATTTACAAGGGCAATCATCAGATATTTTCTTGTCTTTGCATAATTTCATTAGCATAAAACCATCTAGTCCTTCTATCTTATAACAAATGGGTTTATTTCATTCTTTGTATGGCTGAATAATATTCTATTGTATCCAATATTCCTTTGATCAGTTTCTTTATCCATTCATTTACTAGCAGGCACTTAAGTTTCTTCCATATCTTGACTGCTATAAATAATGCTGCTTTGAACACAAAATGAATATATCATTTTAAATTAGTGTTTTTGGTTTTTTTAGAAAAATATTCAAAAGTGGAATTGATGGATCATAATGGTAGTTCTGTTTTTAAATGTTTGAGGAAACTTCACGCTGTTTTCCTTAGTGACTATATTGATTACATTCCCATACATACTGCGCAAAAGTTGATTTTTATCCACATTCTTTAGAACACTTGTCTTTTTTCTTTGTTGATTTTTCTAGTTTTGATAATAGCCATTCCTACAGGTATGAATGGAGTAGTATCTTACTGTGGTTTTGATTAGTGATGTTGAACATCCTTTCACATGCCTGTTGGCCATCTCACATTTCCTTGGTAAAATGTCTATTCAGGTCCCCACCTTTTATTTGGATTGTTTGCTT
The DNA here is from genome assembly GCA_007570785.1 of Antilocapra americana. Taxonomy (NCBI): domain Eukaryota; kingdom Metazoa; phylum Chordata; class Mammalia; order Artiodactyla; family Antilocapridae; genus Antilocapra; species Antilocapra americana. The sequence continues at coordinate 9,342,364 of ML661900.1, read as the reverse complement.
TTTTGATAGTGAGTTATGTCAGGTCTTTATTATTTTAGATATTAAGCCCTTATCAGATATGCAAATATCTCTTCCCATTTAGTAAGTTTTCAGTTTGTTGGTAGTTTCCTTCTCTGTGAAAAAGATTTCTAGTTTGATGTTTCCATTTGTTTAATTTTGCTTTTGTTTCCCTTGCCTGAGGTCAGAGATCCAAAAATTTTACTAACATTGATGTCAAAGAGTGAACTGCCTGTATTTTATTGTAGGAGTTTTATGGGTCAAGCCTTAGATTTAAGTCTTTAATTCACTTTGAGTTTGTTTTTGAATATGGTGTAAGAAAGTGTTTCAGTTTTAGTTCTTTTGCATATAGCTATGAAGCCTGATCAGTTTTATAAACACCATTTATTGAAGAGACTGTTTTTCCCCACTGTATATCCTTGCCTTCTTTGTGGTAAATTAATAGGCCATATAAATATGGGTTTATATCTGAGCTCTCTCTTTGTGCCAGTACCATACTATACCTTTGTAGCGTATTTCAATATCAAGAAGCATGATGTCTGCATGTCCTTCTTACTTAACATTGTTGTTACTATATTTTATCTTTTGTGGTTCCATACATATTTTAGGATTATTTGTTCTAGTTCTGTGAAAAATGACACTGGAATTTTGAGAGGGATCACATTGAATCTATAGTTTGCTTTGAGTAGTCCTAGTATTTTAACAATATGAATTCTTCTAATCCACAAGCTTGCTATTTATTTCCATTTATGTGTGTTTTCTTCAACTTTTAAAATTAATGTATTTCATTGTACATATCTTTCATCTTCTTGGTTGAATTTATTCTTCAGTATTTAATTCCTTTAGATACTTGCAAATGGAATTATTTTATTTCTCTTTCTGATAGTCTGTTTTTCATTTGCAGAACACTATAAGCTTTTGTACATTGATTTTTTTTTCATCCTGCAAAAAATATACTGTATTCATTTATTAGTTTTAGCAGGGATTTTTTTGAGTCTTTAGGGTATTCCTTATATGACATCATGTCATCTACCACTGTTGAGTCTTACTTCTTCGTTCCCAATTTGGATGCCTTTCTCTGTCTCTCTCTCTCTCTCTCTCTCTCTCTCTCTCTCTCTCTCTTTGGTCTGATTGCTATATCTAGGAATTCCAATATTATGTCAAATAAAAATAATGAGAGTGGGCATCTTCATCTTATTCCTGATCCTAGATGAAAAATTTTCAGCTTTTCATTGTTGAGTATATGTTCACTGTGGGTTTATTATATATGATTTTTATTATGTTGATGTACATTCCCTCTATACTTAGTTTATGGAGAGTTTTTATTATAAGTGAATGTTGAATTTTGTCAGAAGCTGCATCTATTGTGATAATCATATGATTTTTATGTTTTATTTTGTTAATGTGGTATATCACAAAGTAAATACAAATTGATTGATTTGTGGATATTCAACCAACCTTGCATCACTGGAATAAATACCACTTGATCATGTTGTATAATCTTTTTAAAGTATTGTTGAATTTGGTTTGCTAATATTTGTTGAATACTTTTGCATCTATTTTTATTAGGGTAATTGATTTGTAATTTTTTTATACTCTCTTTTTCTGGTGTTGGTATCAGGATGTTGGTAGCCTCATAGAATGATTTTGAAAGTCTGTCTTCATCAGTATTTCAGAGCAGTTTGAGGTTATATATTAACTCTTCTTTAAACATATAGTAGAATTTACCTATGAGGTCATATGGTCACAGACTTTTATTTGTTGGGAGGTTTTTGATTACTGATTCAATTTCATAACTTAGATTAGTCTGTTCAGATTTTCTGATTCTTCTTGATTCAGTCTTGAACATTTATTATTTCATTGCTTCCAGGTTGTCCAGTTTATAGACATGCCATTATCATAATCTTCTATGTTCCTTTGTGTTTCTGTGCTAGTGATTGTAATTTCTCTTGTTTCCTTTCTTATTTTATTTTTTTGAGCCCCATTACATCTTTTTTTTCTTGATGAGTTTCACTAAAGGTTTATCCATTTTGTTTTATCTTTTTAAAGAACCAGCTCTTAGTTTCAATGATCTCTTCTATAGCTTTTTAAAGTCTGTTTTATTTCTGCTTTAATCTTTATTGCTTCTCTTCTTCTGAGTTTGAAGTTTGTATGCTCTTCTTTTTCTAGTTCCTTTAGGTTTGAGGTTAGGTTTGTTGGGATTTTTGTTTTTTACTCTTACTTCTTTCTGAGGCAGGCTTGTATCATCAAAAACTATCCTCTTTAGAACTTATTTACTTTTTCCCATAGGTTTTGTGTAGCTGTATTTCCATTTTTATTTGTTTCTTGGCATTTTTTGATTCTCTCTTTGATTTCTTTGTTGAGCCATTGTTTGTTTAGTAGTATGTTGTTTAGCATCTGCATATTTCTGTTCTTCTCATAATTAAATTTTAGTATTATACCATTGTGGTTAGGAAGGATGCTTGATATAATTTCAGTCTTCTTGTATTCATTGAGACTTTTCTTGTGGTCTACCATATTATCTATGCTGGAGAATATTCCACGTGTACTTGAAACGTATGTGTATTCTGCTGTTTTTGAGTAGAATCTTGTCTAATGTGTTATTTAAAGCCAGTTTTTCCTTATCGATTTTCTGTCTGGATATTCTGTGCATTGATTTAAGTGGGGTGTGAAAGTTTTTTATTATATTTGTATTACTGTCAGTATTTCCCTTGATATCTGTTAATATCTATTTTTATAAGTGTTTCTATGTTAGGTGAATAGATATTTAGAAGTGTGTGTCCTCTTATTGGATTGATGTCTTTATCATTATGTAAATCCCTTCTTTCAGCTTTTCTGCTAGGAACTTCTTTCTCTCCCCTCAATAATGAATCATAACCTTCCTAGGTAGAGTATTCTTGGCTATCATTTTCTTTTCTTTTCAATATTTTGAACATATCTATATATAAATACATGTGTGTGTGTATATATATATATATATATAAAATGCCAGTCTCTTCTGGACTATAACATTTCTGCTCAATAATTAGCTAATAGTTTTGAGGGTTCCCTTGTATGTAAATTGTGTTTCTTTTACTACTTTTAAGTCTCTAAAAACTTGACATTAACTTTTGACATTTTACTTATAATGTGTCTTAGCATGCACTCATCATATGAGCAAATTTAGAAAACTCAGCAGTATCTACAGGACTGGAAAATGTTGGTTTTCATTCCAATCCTAAAGAAGGCCAATGCCAATGAATGTTCAAACTACTATGCAATTGTGCTAATTTCATATGCTAGAAAAGTTATGCCCCAAATCCTTCAAACTAGGCTTCAGCATTATGTGAACCAAGAACTCCCAGATGTACAAGCTGGGTTGAGAAAAGGCAAAGAACTGGGGATCAAATTTCCAACATTTGTTTCATCTCAGATAAAGCAAGGGGATTCTAGAAAAACATCTACTTCTGCTTCATTGACTTCGTGAAAGACTTTGATTGTGTCAAGCACAACAAACTGTGGAAAATTCTTTAAGAGGTGGGAATACCAAACCACCTTACCTGCTTCCTTAGAAACCTGCATGCAGGTCAAGAGGAACCAAACATGGAACAACGGAATGGTTCAAAATTGGGGAAGGAGTACAGCAAGGTTATATATGGTCACTCTGCTTATTTAACTTCTATGCAGCGTACATTATGCAAAATGCCAGGCTGGGTCAATCTCAAGCTGAAATCAAGAATGCCAGGAGAAATATCAACAACCTCAGATATGCAGATAATACCACCTTAATGGCAGAAAGGGGAGAGGAATGAAAGAATCTCTTGATGAGGGTGAAAGAGGAGTGTAAAACAGCTGGCTTAAAGCTCAACATTCAAAAAACTAAGATCATGGAATACAATCCCATAACTGTATGGCAAATAGAAGGAAAAAAAAGTGGAACAGTGACAGACTTTATTTTCTTGGGCTCCAATATCAATGTGGATGGTGACTGCAGCCACAGAATTAGAAGTCACTTGCTCCTTCAAAGAAAAGCTATGATAAACCTAGACAACATATTAAAAAGCAGAGACATAGGTTCATAAAGTCAAAGCTATGTACAGTCAAATCAAGTATGGATGTGAGAGTTGGACCATAAATAAGGCTGAGCACCAAAGAATTGATGCTTCTGAATAGTGGTGCTGGAGACAACTCTTGTAAGTCACTTGGACAGCAAGGAGATCAAACCATTCCATATTAAAGGAAATCAACCCTAAATATTCATTGGAAGGACTGATGCTAAAGCTTTGGCCTCCTGATGCGAAGAACAAACTCACTGGAAAAGATCTTGATGCTGGGAAAGATTGGAGCAAAAGGAGAAGGCGGCAGTAGTGGATGAGATGCTTAGACTGCATCACTGATTCAGTGGACATGAATCTGAGCAAACTCCAAGAGACAGTGAAGAACGGGGAAGCCCGAAGTGCTGCAGTTCATTGGGTCACAAAGAGTCAGACACAACTTAGCAATTGAACAAAAACAACAGCAGTGTGGGTATCTTTGGATTCATCTTGTTTGGACCTCTCTGTGTCTCATGAACTTAGATATCTGCTTCCTTCACCAGATTAGGGAAGATTTCAGCCATTATTTCTTCAAGTAGGTTTTCTGTCCCTTTCTCTCTCTCTCTCTCTCTCTCTCTTCTTCTTCTTCTTCTTCTTCTTCTTCTTCTTCTTCTGGGACCCCTATAATGTAAGTTAGTATGATTGCTCTTATCCCAGAGGTCCTTTAAACTATCCTCATTTTAATATTTTTTTTCTTTTTCTGTGCCAGTTGAGTGATTTCCACTATCCTATCTTCCACATCTCTGATCCATGCTTCTCCATCCTCTAATCTGCTGTTGATTCCCTATAGTATATTTTTTCATTTTAGTTACTGTGTTATTTGGTTCTGTTTTTATGTTTTCTATCACTTTGTTGAAGTTCTCAGTGAGTTCATTCATTCTTCTTTTGAGTTCAAATTAACATTTTTATGACCATTTCTTTGAACTCTTTATCTGACAAGGTTTCATTTAGTTATTTTTATGAGGTTTTGTCTTGTACTTTCATTTAGAATGTATCTGTTTATCTCCTCATTTTTTCTATCTTCTTATACTTGTTTCTGTGTATTAGATATATCATCTATGTCTGCAGGTCTTAGAAGAGGGACCTAATGTTGAATGTATCTTGTAGGGCCCATGGACACAATCCCTCTTTGGGCACTATAGCCAGATGATCCACAGATATCCCTTGAATAGCCTGTGTGTACCCTCCTGTTTTGGTTGGGCCATGATTGCTATGGGTGTGACCCCAGAATGACTGGCTAACAGGTCTGGCCACAGATGGTACATGTGTCCTGGTATGCAGGACTGGCCCAGTATAGTGGGAGCTGATTTGGAGAGTCATTAGTGCCATCTAATGCCATCTTCCAGATGGGGTGGGGGCTCTCTCAGTGAAGCTGTAGCTGCCTTGTGGGTGTGATGGTGCATGAACAGACCCCACTGGTGGTGTCAGGTGGGAGCCTCATTGGAGGATCCAGCTGGGGTGAGAAAATTGGGTGGGTCTGTTTCTCAGAGGAACACCAGGTATTAGCAAGGTTGACAGGGCATGGCCAAAAAGGCACTGGCCAATACCAGGACAACTAGGTGGAAGAAGTCTTATATTAAAAGAAAAAAAAATGGTGCCTGCTACCACTTTTATTCCCAGAGAATGTTCTACCAGATCCCAGCCCTCTAGCACACAACCTGAATTTAGTAATGATTCTGTTTCTTGTATGACCCACAGACTTTTCAAGCTGCTGCCTGTACACTGGGACTGTGAGGGAGAGACTTTATGCTTGAGCCCTTCAAGAATGGAGTCCCAGTTTCCCACAGCCCTCTGGTTCTTCTGGTTGTAAGCCCCAGTGGTTTTCAAAGCCAAATTCAGATTTTGTGGGGGCTTCTGTGTCCAGTGCAGGGGAACTTGATGTGGAGCTCCTCAGCTATTCATGGATACCTCTGTAATATCTCTCTTGTTTTTTTGTCACTGCAGTTCAGTGTGGGTTCTGACTAGACCCCCTCCCGTCTCCTCTTACCCAAATGAATGTGCCCTTTTCTTTATATTTTCCTTAGTTATGGAAAATCTCTTCTGATGGTCTCCAGGTCATTTTCAGAAATAGTTGTTATACATGTAGTTATAGTTTTCATGTGTCTATGGGAAGAGATGAGCTCAGGATCTTCCTGCTTGGCCATCTTGAGCTACACCTCATCTTCAATTTTCACATATATTTTCACTTATGTTTGCAAAAATAATCTTAATGAGCATCAAATTATTTGGTACATGTTCCTTAAAATTAGTTAAATCATTGGGAACAAGTTCAGTATCTCTTAATAACAGACTGTGTAAGGAAGTTGTTGACAAAAGTCCTTGTTAGAATGCAGAGCACTAGCTTTGTCCTTGTGATTTGTACAGAAAAGCCTTAAAGGTCAGCAAATATTTGCCTACATTCAAAAAAAGGACGATAATGTATACCTTTTGTGGCTCTTCATCATGTAGATAGGTTTCTATTTATTTACTAAAAAGAGGATATGTTTTCCTGTGACTTTGAATAGATGTCATATAGTTAACTTTCAAAGATTAATAACTGGTATATTTGAAACTATTCATCTATTTATAAGAAACAGCATTTTTTAGGGTATTGATTCTGAGAATTATATTTATTTACTTAAAGTTGTATAACAGTTGTAGTGAGAAGTTGAATTTGCTCGTTTATCTTGTGGTAATTAGCTCACTGAGATAATCATAACTTATTTAATCAGTATATAAAATGTATGGATCCTCTAGATTAAGAATGTTCTTATTGACTGCTGTTTTTCATAAAGTTGATGCAAGTCAAAGCTTAGCATATGACTTTTAAAGATTAATTTTAAAACAGCAAAATTCTCACTCTTACACAGTGTGGATTTCTGTGTGTGTGTGTGTGTGTGTGTGTGTGTGTGTGTGTGTGTGATGATCAAAATAATTGTATTTCCAGAATGGCAAATAAATGTATTATTTTGTTGAAAGACTTAAAATTTAAACAATAAAACTTAAGACTTACATATTCAAGATAAGCTATGGCTTAGTATTGGCCTTAATAGTTCTTCCTATGCAGCTTGTCTCATTTCCCATTTATAATCAGCTTTAAAATGTTCTGGAGTTCTTGTCTCCCTATCATTCCAGCATGTCTCCTTTTTCTCTTGCAATTTTTTGTCTCTTCTGAGGCCCAAAATAGTTGTAAAGGAGAAAAATCATTATCATTATTTTGCTTTCTCCCATTTACTTTTGCTTTACTTTTATGTTTACTTTTTTCCTCATGTTTCTATCTCATGCCTGTGACCCTGGGTAAAAAAGTTTATTAATTATTAGGGTATGTGGAAAACGTGAGTTTTTTTCATTGGCTTATTCTGACTGGTCAACAAAATTAGAAAATTCGCAACTCTTCCTAGCTAAACATTTATTATAGAGCAGCAACTGGCCAGTAGGAGTTTATCATTACTATAAATTGGAATTTATATTATTGTTAATTCTCAGTAGATACTGTATCATTATTAAGAAAGAAAGTAGTCTTTGGATCAAAGAGAATTAAAACAGGGAGAGAATTGTTGTATTCAGCTTCCAAAATGACTCCAAATAACCTCATTTCCCATTTATTATACTCTGTGTCATCTCCTATTGAGTGTTTACTGGACCTAATGATTTGCTTATAATTAACATTAATAGAATATGATAAAAATTAAGGGCTGTCACTTTCAAGACTAGGTTACAAAGACTGACTTCTCTTTTATTCCCCTATCTCTCCATATCTTGCTTTCTTGTTTGTTCACTCTGATGAAAGGGAGCTATCATGTGTGGTCCTACAAAAAGGTGGAGTGGAAAGAATTGAGGTGGTCCTACAACCAGTGACAGAGAATAACTAAACCCCTTAACAGCAGACAATTCATGCAGGGATAAAAGTCCATTTCTGTTGTTTATAAATAAGGATATCAATTGGTTTTTCCACTTCTTTTGCTTAATTTCCTTGACCAAGATATGCAATTAAATTGTGGTAAGGTTCAAGTCTATTGTCAATGTTCTTGTGTATTAGAATATCTTAGTAGGTATGTAGACATCTTTCTGGGGATTCCCTGATGGCTAAGTGGTAAAAAAAAAAAATCCACCTACTGTCTAGATCTTCTTCCCACTTTTTGATTGGGTTGTTTGCTTTTCTGGTATTGAGTTGTATTATACAGAGTGAAGTAAGTCAGAAAGAGAAAGATATATATTGTCTACTAACGCATATATATGGAATCTAGAGAGATGGTGCTGATAAATTTTTTTTCTAGGGCAGCAATGAACAAACAGACATAGATAACAGACTTATGGACATGGGGGAGGGGAGGAGGGAGGGGGTGAGATGTATGGAGAGAGTAACATGGACACTTACAATACTATATGTAAAAAAGATAGCTAATGTTAATTTGCTGTGTAACTCAGGGAACTCAAACATGGGCTCTATAACAGTCTAGAGTGGTGGGATGGCAGGGATGGGAGCGAGGCTCAAGAGGAAGGGGGCATATGTATACCTATGTCTGATTCTTGTTGATGTTTGACAGAAAAAGAAAATTCTGTAAAGCAATTTTCTTTCAATTAATAAATAAAATTTTAAAAAAAATAAAAGAATTCACCTAGTATGCAAGAGATGTGGGTACAGTCCAGAAAGATCCTTGGAGAAGGAAATGGCAACCCACTCCAGTATTCTTGCCTGGAAAACCCAATGGACAGAAGAGCCTGATGAGCTGCAGTCCAAGGAATCACAAAGGGTTGGACATGATTTAGCAACTGAGCACAGCACAGATGTCTTTCCAGTCTCTTCTTTTAGACTATTAAACAACAATAATAACAAAATGGTTTCAAAACCATTTTGAGTTTTTTAATCTATAAGTTTCAATGCATGGACTCTTTCTCTTTCTTCATATGCCACAGTATTCATCACACAGAATTCTTTGTTCAGATAATGGAGAATGCTAACTGACTTAGGACAAGGCACCTGCTGGGGATCTTAAATCTAGATCTAGATTTTAAAGAATATGGGAAAGGGGTAGTGAATTTCAGGATAGCACATTAATTCAAGGAAAATCTGCTCAAAAGCTAACATTATATAGGTCAAAATAAGACTTTTTAAAATCTCTGTCTCTTTAACAGCCTTGTGAAGCTTTGAAATGTGTTTCTTGAAGGAGTAAGATACAGAGTATAAGATGGTAACAAACTAATATTTGAGATTCCTAGGTGGATATTGGCAATTTGGCAAAAGATGCTTGCTCCTTGGAAGGAAAGTTATGATCAACCTAGACAGCATATTCAAAAGCAGAGACATTACTTTGCCAACAAAGGTCCATCCAGTCAATGCTATGGTTTTCCCAGTAGTCATGTATGGATGTGAGAGTTGGAGTATAAAGAAAGGTGAGCGCCGAATAATTGATGCTTTTGAACTGTGGTGTTGGAGAAGGCTCTTGAGAGTCCGTTGGACAGCAAGGAGATCCAACCAGTCCATCCTAAAGGAAATCAGTCCTGAATATTCATTGGAAGGACTGATGCTGAAGCTGAAACTCCAGTTCTTTGGCCACCTGATGCAAAGAACTGACTCAGTAGAAAAGACCCTGATGCTGGGAAGGATTGAAGGTGGGAGGAGAAGAGGATGACAGAGGATAAGAGGTTGGATGGCATCACCGACTCAATGGACATGATTCTGAGTAAGCTCCAGGAGTTGGTGATGGACAGGGAGGCTTGGTGTGCTACAGTCCATGAGATAACAAATATTGGACAGGGCTGAGCACTGAACTGAAACTGAAGGTGGATATTGGACTGAATCCTGCCTGCTGTCCAAGAAAATCAAGAAGGCAGAGAAAGGCTGACTCTGAGCTGATAAGGGAGCCAACAGAGTTCTGCTCTGTGGTATCGAGTTGAGGAAGGCAAGGAGTATGTGATGGAACCAGTGTGAAATTATCTTGAATCTTTTTTTAGTGGCGCTACATACCACTTGTAGTAAGTTGCTCAGTTGTGTCTACATCTTTGTGACCCCAGGGACTATAGCCTGCCAGGCTCCTCTATCCATGAAATTCTCCAGGAAAGAATACTGGAGTGGGTTGCCATTTTCTCTCCAGGGGATTTTCTTGACCCAGGAACCCAACCCACGTCTCCTGCTTGGCTGGCAGATTCCTTACCACTGCTTCTCTTGGGAAGTTGTTTAGTAGAGCTACTTGATAGATAAAAAGACCTCGGGATAAAGTACTTAGATTTTAGATGCCTGGCCTAAGGAAATTTGAAAAAAGACAAGTCAAGAAGGGACCTATACAAGGTGTATAAAAATTTCCCACGAGAATAAAGAACTGGGTTTCACTTCTGGCTCAGTGGTAAAGAATCCACGTGCAATGCAGGAAACCCAGTTTCAATTCCTGGGTTTGAAAGATCCCCTTGAGAAGAATATGATAACCCATTCCAGTATCCTTGCCTGGAAAATCCCATGGACGGAAGAGCCTGGAGATCTACAGTCCATTAGGTTGCAGAGAGTCAGGCGTGACTTAGAGACTAAACATATCAACATATAACATATAACCCTTGTATTTATCTTTCTTACATCAGGCTTCCAGTCTGAAACAGGCCTAAGTAAAGAAAGGGAAATATAAATGTTTTGTCAAGTTTTAAGCTTTAATTATTACATAGAGCTTGGCATTCTAATTGTTTAAATTGAGGCTGCTTCTTACTTAATGTGATGATAGGACTGTATGTTATTTAAGAGTGAACAGAAAAGTTATGGGCTTGCCAGAGTTGAAATCTAATGGCAGAGTGACATTACCTCTACTGAATAAAATTTAATGAGATGGCAAAAGAAAATCATATTGCATTTGATGACAATCCATGTTTCATGTTATTCCACATACCAGTGTCACATGCTTCTCCACTGCTTTTCTGTATTACCCAGTAGAAAAATTTATCATAATACTTATTACTGATTTACTTGTCTGCCTCACTTAGAAGATGAATGATAAGATAAAAACTCATTGTGAAGAAAAGCTGGTAATAGGAAAAGAGTCACGCTTCATAGAAAGTTTTCTATCAGGAATCAGACTTGTTTGAAAACCGGAAGAAAACTCTGATCTGCAGACATTTTCATCTGAAAAGAGAAAACATTTCTAGTATTTGTCAGAGTGCAACAAAAAAGGAATTTTGAAACTACTGCAAAAATATCTTTGTGGTGTAAACATTTCCTAATACACAGACTTAGCCTCAAGCGTTCCTCTACCAATTGTTCTACTCCCTGTTCAAGATGTTCAAATCAACAAGCATTCATCATTTGATCTTGTATTTATGTTGTAGGGATAGATATACCAGCTTGGTTTTCTTGGAAAGTTTTATGATCCATATCAAACTTACTTTGAGTTTTAATACTACTGACAACAGCAAATAAGAAAATGGAAAAATCAATGATGAAAAGTCTTCAACATTATAAGCAAGTTATTATAAATCATATTTAATACTTGAAAAGTGAGATCTGTTAGAAACAAACAAAAAGTCCTCCTTAGTGTTATTAATCTACCTTATTTTGAGATGACTACAACATACATTTATTTACTGAGATACTTATGATCAAGTTCTACTAAAGAAAATTATCTCAAATGAAGAGTATCTGCTCCAAGTTTTGGAATCAGAAAGCTTAACTAGCTTGGACATTTGTCTATTAAAGCTGTTTCTTTGTGTTCAACATTCAAAATAATGGAGTATCATATTCCGTGAGAATTAAGAAGTGTCTATTGGAGATTATTCAAGAAATGCATAGATAAATCAATCTTTTTAATTCTAAACTTAAGGTGTTCATGTCTCCATGATATATTTGCTAAGTGAAAAACAAATTCATTGTAGAGACAGGAGAATTTGGAAACTCATTGAATATTGATAGTATATATAATAGCATTGGGCCACTGCTATCACACAATATGACATATGCATTCTAAAAATTACTGTGATATACAAAATAGTACAATAAAGACTATATACCATATGGAAAAAATAGGGTTAAGGACACAACATGCAAAAACTTCTTTAGTGGCACATTACTAATGTTTGTGTCCCCCTAAAATTTACACATGTTGAAATCCTAACCCACAAAGTGGTGGAATTAGGAGGTAGGGCATTTGGAAGGTGATTAGATGATGAAGGCAGATCCCCCATGTATGGGAATAGTGCTCTTATAAAAGAGGCCTGAAATCACCACTCTTCACTTCCACCATGTTAGGACATAGTGAGAAGTAACAGTCTAAAACCAGGAAGAGGGCCTTCACCAGAAGCCGACCATACTGGCACCCTGATCTTAAAATTCCAGCCTCCAGAACTGTGACAAATTTCTGTAAGCTACTCAATATGTGATATTTTGTTATAGTAGTCTGAATAAACTAAGATGCATACGGACTCACAGACGCACACATACACATGAAGATGAGCCATGATCCAAACATGAACAGTTTTACACATGTCCAACTGTTAAGAAAATGCACCGTACTACAATGAATATGGCAGTTTGTGCTGCAAAAGACCTGAAGTTTTCTTCTGAAAGTGGTCACAGGAAGGGCTGCAGCATTTGAGTTATAGATATTAATAAGTGATGGAAGGAGCCTTTCTGAGATCAGACAAGAAGTCATAATGCAAAATGTAGATGGGTATTCCTCATCTCACACACACACACGGTATGTTTGGGATGGGAGATATTATTCCTGTGTTACTAGGTTCAGCTGGGTGCACTTTTATGCATTCATCTGCTATTCATCATAGATGGAATTATGTATGGGTGTGTGTGCGCTCAGTTGTGTCTGATTCTTTGCAACCCTATGTAGCCTGCCAGGCTCCTCTGTCCATAGAATTTTCCAGGCAGAATACTAGATGGAGTGGATTGTCATTTCCTTCTGCAGGAACTATGCATAAGTAAACTCAAAATGTATTTTATGCTCAAATTGTTCCCAAGTGTTAAAATAAATTTGCATTTCCAAAACAAGCTTTATAGCAGAACGGACAGACTGTGCTTTTAAGGAATGTTGTTTCCTCTTTGTGCTTTAATGGGAAAACATAGCTAATAATGTCCTAGATGCTTTCACTTCCACATTTACTCTTATTCAGTTTTCTGGGCAGCCTTGAGACATATATGTTACTGTCTTCACTTTTATTAATATTAATAATAAACTGGGAGAGGAAATTTCTGAAGGTATTACAATCTGTTAGTGGTGGGGTAGAAATTATTTAAATATGTTAGATTGAGAAGCCTATGTTCATTTGTCTAATTATTGCACCATGTCTCCATTATTTGAACAAACAGAAGTGTAAGGGGAAAAGTAATCATTAAAAGTTTTCCACTTGTATGGATCTACATTTCATGCTGTTGGTAACTATATTTTCATATACCATAAACACTAGAATACTGTTTTAATTTTTATGTCTCTTTATGTTCATTCTTAGCTATTTTCAAAGAGGCTGCTATTTACCCAAAAGAAATTATTTTTTTTCCTGTTGAAAATGTTTTTATTTATTGATTTAATTTATACAACTCTTGAAATAAAATAATGATAGACAATATATGGGATTGTGAAAAAGGAAGAGTCTAGCACCACATATAAACATTTTGTTTAATTTTCAGACATTGCAATCCATTGTATGTTATACTGAAAAAGCACTATAAAGAGGGCACTTTAAAACTCATTATTAATAGAACTCCAACGACTTGCAAAACTTCTATATTCATCGCTTCTCATAATCTATTCTTTGAAATATAGCACTACTTTACATCTGGTATCATGCCTTATGTGCCTATGTTCATGATTTTATAAAATTTTAAAACACTACTTTTTATTTGATTTCATAAATGATTGTTAAGACCACTGTTTTGCAGTTATGGCACAACCTCAGAAAATATTTTACTCCTCCATACATCAAAGTGCTTGCTTAAACATATGTTACTTCCGTGAGTACTCTTTTCCTATACCAAAGGGTGGAAGTTACAAGTGGACAAAGTTTGAAGTCCTTTATAGTATTTAATATTAAGCTATGAGACTTCTTATTTCATAATAAACTTAATCACCTGGCAATTAAAATGTCAAATGATAGATTCATTTAAATAATGAACATGTTTATTTGTTTTCCTAAAATAAAAAATGCTATGCAAATGATTACTGTATTAAGTGACTATAAAGCCATTAATCCTTTTATGAGTATATACTTTCCGGTCTTTCTCTGTGTCTCTGTCTTACACTGTGAGTTTATGTTTCTGCATTAATGTGCATATGTGTAATATGTAACCATTGAACATATAAACACTGTTTTGAAACTGTTTTCATTAACAATAAATTTCAGTACTGTTTTGTATCAATATATTTTCATATGCAACATTATTCCTACAGGCTAAGTATTATTTCTCTTTATAGAAAGATCATAATTTTTAAGCAAGTTTATTTTATAATTTTTTAATATTTTGAATAATGCTATGAAGAACAACCAGAAGTATAAATATCTTTTATAATTTTTAAATATTTTGAACAATGTCATGAAGAACAACCAAAAGTATAAATATTTACACAAATGAATTCATACTATTATTAGACTAAATAATTAGGCTAGCATTGCTAGTTTACATTTATTTCTGAAAATGTTCACCACAATTTGAATGAACATATTTCTATAAGTATGAGACTATTTGTTCTCTAGTTCATTGCCAATAAGAGCTGTACAGTTTTAAAAACTTGGTTGGTTATTTTATATGATGCTTTTTCTTTTTTTCCTGTTGCTTATTTTTACCTTGAAATTTCATCTGATGTTTTCCCTGTTCTTTTTCAAAGTGATGTTTTCTAAGTTTGTCTGTTTGACTTTGCCTATTTTAAATGATCTTGATGATCGGCTTCTTTCACTTGTATTTGCAAGGTTAATCTGTATTATAGCGTGATCCCTGCTTCATTTCTTTATATTGCCAAATAATATTCCATTATATAGACATGCCACATTTTGCGTTTCTATCATCAATTGTTAGGCATGAGTAAAGCAGCTGTGAACATTTGTGTACAGGTATTTATGTGGAAATAAGTTTTCATTTTTCTTGAGACTACCTAGGAGTGGAATTGCTATATTTCACTTTTTGCAAAACTGCCAAACTGTTTTCCAAAGTGTGACTATTTGATTTTTCCACATCCTTTTGAAAATAAGTAATTGCAATTTGCTTTCTGGCAGCATTTTGTTTTTTACCTGTTGACCCACTTCATTCATTTTTCACACCAGGACCCAACCATATTGGCATGCTGGTATTACCTTATCATCTGCAGAAATTCACAGTTTTTCTCTTTCCTTTCCAACTAGGATACCTTTATTTATTTTCCTTGTCTGATTATTATGGCCAGGAATTCCAATATATAATGAATAGAAGTAATTGGAGTAGGCACTTTTGTTTTATTCCTGATTTAGAGGAAAAAACTTTCAGCTTTCCACCACTGAGTGTAATGTTAGCTGTGGGCTTGAAATAAATGCCCTTATTATGTTGAGGTACATCCCCTCTGTACCCACTTTGCTGAGAGTTATTTTAAATGCATATTTTTCAGATGCTGTCCTGCATCTATTGAGATGATCATATGATTTATATCCTTTATTTTATTATTTTATTTATTATCACATTGACTGATTTTATGTGTCCTTGCATCCGTGGAATAAATCCCACTTGATTGTTGTATATGATCCATTTAATGTGTTTGAATTTGGTTTGCTAACATTTTATTGAGAATTTTTGCATCTATGTTCATCTGGAATATTGGCCTATGATTTTCTTTTCTTGCAACATTCATTTTTGGTATCAAGGTAGTGCAGGCCTTGTAAAATTGAATTTGAAAGAATTCCCTCTTATATTTTTTGGAAATTTGAGAAGAATTGATACTGTTTTTTCGAATGTTTGGTAGAATTCAGCAGTGAAGCAGCAGTCTTGTTCTAGACTTTTCTTAGTTGGGTTTTCTTTTTGTTTTATTACTGATTCAATGTCATTACTAATAATCAGTCTAATCAGATTTTCTGTTTCATCATGATTTAGTCTTACTTTGTACTTTTTTAGGAATTTATTCATTTTTTTCTAGTTTATTCGATTAATGGGCATAAAATTGTTCAGAATAGCTCTTATGATCTTTCATAATTTTGTAGTATCAGTTGTACCATCTCCTCTTTCATTTCTGATTTTTTGAATGCTCTCTTTTTGCCTTGGTGAGTTTACATGCTTGTCATTTTGTTTATTTTTTCAAGGAGTGCATTCCTAGTTTTGCTGATCTTCTCTATTGTCTTTTTAGTATCTATTTGTTAAATTTATGCTCTAATCTTTGCTAATTTTTTTTCTTTCTCCTGCTGTTGGGTTTCATTTGTTCTTCTTTTTCTAGTTCGTTGAGGTATAAAGTTAGGTAGTTAGAAACTTCTCTTGTTTCTAGTGATTGACATTTATCATTTTGAATATCCCTCTTCAAACTGTTTCTTCTGCATTCCACAAGTTTTGGTATGGTGTATTTTCATTGTAATTTGGCTCAGTTACTTTTAAAAATTTCTTCTTTAACCTATTATTTGTGTAGTAGTAGCATGTTGTTTAATTTCCACATGCTTGTGAATTTTCTGTTTGTGTGTGTGTGTGTAATTAATTTGTAGTTTTATGCTACAGTGGTTAGAAAAAAAGCTTGATATGATTTTATAATTTCATAATGATTTTCATTATATTAAGACTTTTATTGTGGTCTAACATATGATGTGTTCTAGAAAATGTTCCATGTGCACCTGAGAAGAAAGTGTATTATGTTGCAATTAGATGGAATATTCTGCATATATGTATATATATATTTAGGCATGTATATATATAGTGTGTCAGGCCTAATGTGTTATTTAAGGCTGATATTTCCTTATTACTTTTCTGTTTAGCTGATCCATCCATTGTTATAAGTGGGCTATTAAAAGTCCTTACTTTTTTCTGGAGATACCAGTGAGCTAGAATAAGGCCGAGGGATAATCAAATATGGCATCTACCGCCTACATCCCTTGAGTCTACATAATCTTTTGTTTAAACCATCCTACTACATGTGAAGTGGTATCTGAGTGTAATTTTATTATGCATTTTCCAACTAAGTAATGATGTAAAGCATTATCTTATGTAATTAGAGGGTCTTCCTGATAGCTCAGCAGGTAAAGAATCTGCCAACAATACAGGAGACCCAGGGGACGAAGGTTTGATCCTTGGGTCTGGAAGATCCCCTGAAGGAGGAAATGGCAAGTCACTCCTATATTCTTGCCTAGGAAATCCCATGAACAGAGGAGCCTGGCAGGCTAAAATCAATGGGTTTTAGCACAGAGTCAAACAGGATTGAGTGACTAAGCTCACACATATATACACATAGTGATTAGAGTATATTCATATATCTTCTTTGGAATAATGTCTATTTAAATCCTCTTCTCATTTTTAAATTGGTTACTGTCTATATTGAGTTGTGATTATTGTTACTATAATCTGGATCCAAATGTCTTATCAATTATGTAACTTGGACTATTTTATCCCATTCAGTGGATTGTCAGATTGTCTTTTCACTTTAAAAAAAAAAAGATATCAATTGAAACACAAAGCTTAGTTGTGGTGAGTCTTATTTATCTTTATTTTTTTGGCTTGTGCTTATGGTTCCATATCTAACACACCATTTTCTAACCAGGTCAGGAAAATTTACTTCTATGTTTTTTCCCAAAGTTTTATACTTTTAGCTTTTACATTTAGGTCTGTGATCAAATCTGATTAAGTGAAGTAGGGATCCAAATTCATTTATTTGCATTTGGATATTCAGTTGTCCCCACACCATTCATTGAAGATATTTTCACTCTCCATTGAATGAACACACTTCTCAAAATTTGACATACTTGTCAAAAATCATTTGGGCATATATGCAAGTATTCATTTGTGGGCTCTAGTTTCTGTTCCATTGATCTATAGGTCTGTTTATGCCAGCACCACGCCGCTTTGATAACTATAGCCTTGTGGTAAGTTTTGAAATAATGGAGTATTAATGTTATAACTTTCTTCTTCTTCATTGAAAAATCTGTGCTCCTTGCAATTTCATATGAATTTTA
Source organism: Antilocapra americana (assembly GCA_007570785.1). Taxonomy (NCBI): domain Eukaryota; kingdom Metazoa; phylum Chordata; class Mammalia; order Artiodactyla; family Antilocapridae; genus Antilocapra; species Antilocapra americana. Next base: position 9,324,224 of record ML661900.1, on the reverse strand, counting down.
GGATGAACTTGTCCATTCATACAAAAAGGCAGCTGAGATTTTGAAAGGAAATGTGTTGAATCTGTAGATCGATTAGGAGATTATTGCTGGTACATCTTAACGATATTGTATCTTCTGATACAAGAACAAAGGCTCTCTTGTCATTTATTTAGGTCCTCTTTAATTTTTTTAAACAATGCTTTAAATTTTTAGTATTTAACATCTCTGAATGGTGCCATCTAGAAAAAATATCTTTCCTAGTCACTGACTTAACAAAGGGGTGGTTGTGTGGAATCTTTATCCAGCTTCTTTAGGCTTTGACATGGAAGTAAAATATATTACTCTGTCCATTCTATGCCTAATGGACATAGCTAGTTTGATAACTGCATAATAGCAACAGTCTGGAGAATGGGAGAGAGTAGATGAAGTACTTGGTGACCTCTGTCTCTGATACACATCTGATGTGGGAAAGAAAGAAGTATCAGGCTTTATTGCTCTGTGGGGGAAAGCAGAAATGAGAAACCCTGTGTTTATTATGCTAGTTGAGTAAAAATAGACGTGTGTTCATTTGCATATTTAAATTTGTGTGGAAAATAAATGCTATGAAATCCACAAAACCAAAAAAAAAAAATTCATTTGAATCAGTTCTACTCAGGTGGATGGAACTGGAGCCTATTATCCAGAGTGAAGTAAGCCAGAAGGAAAAACAACAATACAGTATACTAATGCATATGTATGGAATTTAGAAAGATGGCAGTGAGAACCCTGCATGCAAGACCGCAAAAGAAACGCAGATGTATAGAACAGACTCGTGGACTCTGTGGATGAGGGCAAGGGTGGGATGAGGAGAATGGCATTGAAACATGTTTATTATCATATGTGAAATCAATCGCCAGCCCAGGATTGATGCTCGGGGCTGGTGCACCGAGATGTCCCAGGGGGAGGGAATCGGGAGGGAGGAGGGAGGGGGGTTCTGGAGGGGGAGTATATGTAAACCCATGGCGGTTTCATGTCATTGTATGGCAAAACCAATAAAAAAAAAAAAAAAAAGAAATCCACAAAACCAGTATCTATATTTACCTCCAGAAAAGTAAACTTAGGAAATAAAAACAGGCCTGGAAATAAAATTTACTTCTAGCTTTATACTACATTTTACTTTTCAAACTTTTTGCATTTTATCACAGCAAATAACATAAAGGCTATTAAAAATTCTATAACTCCTATTTTTCTTCTCATGCATAATAGACTAAATATCATTGATAAAAAATAGAAAGTGCAGGATCAGATCACTATATATATGCACTCACTTTTAGACAAAGCTGACACTTCAGGGTAGTGAGGAAATAATGATGATTCAATAAAAAGTGCTAGGTCAATTGATTTTCCATATTTAAAAAATGAATTCTTGTCTTACATTGTACATAAAAATCAATCCCAGAGGAACTGCACAGTTAAGTGTGAAAAGTAAAGCAATAAATATCTTAGAAGAAAACCTGAGAAACTATCTTTATAACCGTGAAGTATGCAAAATGCTCTTAAATGATATAAACAATGCTTCAATTATGACCGAAATAAAAATAGTTTATTACACTACATTAACATAAAAATTCTCTAGTAAGGGAGTGAACAGGCAGCCCCATCGAGTCAGATAAGGTATTTGCAATATATTTATTTGTAAATAATTTGTTAGAATATATATATAAACCCCTAAGATCAATAAGAAAAATGCAGAAATACAATAGAAAATTAAAAGAAAAATGGACAAGCATTTAAAAAGATATTCAGAGGACAAATAAGCATATGTAAAATTTTTTAAATTCATTTCTCTTCAAGAAATTTCAAAATGTAAATATAGCATGTTTCCACTACACTAAAATGAAACAGAAGCCAGCGACAAATGTTGGTGAGGTTGTTGGAACATAAATTGATAAAATAACTTTGAAACCTGACTTGGCACTATTTACTAACAGTGGTTATTTGCATACACTAGTAATTCCAAATCTAAGTACATATACCACAGCAGTGTGTACATATGTTCACTAAATGAATTTACTAGAATGTTTACAGCAGCATTGCATATGACAACTGAAAACTAAAGCTGCCTATATTCCTAGCAGCAGTACACTGGATAAAAGAAAAAAGTGTGGTATATTCACACACTGACTAGTAATATACAGTGAGAATGAGCATCCTGTGACTGCCTTCAGTGATATGCATGAATCCCACAAGAATAATATTGAATAAAGGAGTTTATTCAGAGTCCCTTTATATATATATATGTATATATAATTTAAAAATAAAAGATGTGGCTTCAATACATGAAAGTCAAAGAGCAGTTAATCTTTGTTATGTGACTGCCTGCAAGGGGTTCCTGGTAATGTTGCTTCTTAATCTTGGTATCACTCACATGGGTGCACTCAGTTTACAAAGATTCCAGACTCTGCAGTGATGATTTGTACACTCTCCTTTGTAGACTTTATTCCTCAATGAAGAGTACAAAAATGATTAAGAAGTCTGCACCAAAGTAATTCTGAAAATTATTTTATGCAATTATCTCTTTAGTCATGTAGAGATACTAGAAGATTCCAAACAGAAAAGGAAAAAAGGAGACATTTGGGACCACAATCCTCTAAGCATAAGCAGCATAATACAACCTTTTTTTTGGTACAGGTTTTCTCATTGGTTCATAAATCTTTATGTATCTTTTTAAGTGTTTGTACCATCTTTTCATTAGCTATACCATATTTTCCCCAAGCTGATCCATCAGAACAGCGCAGGTGCACCACTGTTGAGCATTTAAACAATGATCAAGAATTAGGAAAGTAAAGCATAAAGAAATAAATAAGTCTTGTCTTATCAGGGCTCTGACATGAAAGCAATTTTTTGGATGAAAACAGTTTGTAATAATAATTCCATTTTCTAATCTATGGAAAAAATTCCATTTACTATACCTGCTATGGGTATGAATTTCCAATCTGACTTTCATATTAAGGCTGCAGTGAACAAATTCTCTGTAAAGATAAACGTCAGTAATTCATTTCTTGAGCCACTCATAAAAACCCTATCAAACTTGACTGAACTCGAAATAACAGTCACTTGCCTGGTAATCTGTATTCTAAGTGATGTGATGTATGAGTTCCTCTAAGTCTGTTGGCTCACTTAGGTCAGTCATCGTGGCTTTATATTTCACTATAATAATGCTAAGAAATTGAATGAAAATAGACTTTCAGGTCCAATCTGAGTAAGCAGATGTAGGGATTTTCTGAGTCTCTGTGGGCATTTAAATTCAAGTTACATCAAAAACTCATCAATATTTTCTATTCGAAAAGTTTTTAGTGTATGAATAAGGTTTGCCATTACTCCCTTTGTTTTTTCCCAAGAGAAATTCAGCAAAATAAATTCTTTTGCATCTCCAATTTTCTTTTTAGTATCTCTAAGTATTTATAATTAAGGAATCATGATTCATTTTAAAACTATTGGGAGATTAAGCTACTGGAACTTAAAATGTTAATTTCAGCAATTAGAAAACAATACTAGCTTTTTAATATGTTATTTTCAGATATAGAGTATGTGAGGCAAATATAATAAACCTGTATCCCCCAAAATTAGTAATTAATTATAGCAGATGATGAATATTAGCCCCTCTCTTTCAACTCCTGGTCAAATTTTGATTTTATCCGAAGTATTTGAGAAGTCCAAAGCCTGTCATATTGTCCCCATCTTGGTGTTTTTGCACTTTATATCTTTCTATTTTGTTTACCCAGGCAATAATTTTTAGCTCAAGTCCTCATAACCTTTCTCCTTCTTCAAATGCTGCTGCCATTTTAATGAAAAATAATATTATTCATCAAATAACTTGAAAAACATGAGGGTGACCATACCTCCTATTGTCCAGGCATAAATATTATTACCTTTTCATCTTCCTGTCAAAATTGTCCCATACTGATGACAATTATATGGCACCATAATCACCTATGATTTCCTAGGCTAATTATAATGTCTTGTTAATTTTCCCTCTAAAACACATATGGAATCCAGCCTCACCATCTCCACTCCATCATTCTGGATCCAGCCAACAGACCCCTGGAACAGTTTCTATCTTCACTATTACCCTTGCCCTATTCAAATATTTTGTCTACACAGTGGACACAGCAGTCTTCTTAAAGCAGAGCAGATGCCTATCTTTTGTTGTTTTCACTGTCTTACAATAAAACCTAAACTCTTTGCTCTAGTTCTGTATCTGACCTGGCCTTTGCTCTTACACTAAAATCTAAACTCCCTACTCTAATTCTTTACCTGACCTGGCCTCACCCTAGGCACCTGTTTTCTTACTGGTTCTCAACCACACCTTGCTCTTTCTGTGTTGGGCCTTGAGACATATGGTTCGCTCCTCCCGTAGAGATCTTTCTCCAGGTTTCCATACGGCTGCTGCTTCATCCTCAAGCCTTTTGTTTGTGTCACCACCTGAGAGGTCTTCGCTGATCAAAAAATCTAAATAGATTCCTTTTTTATCATCTGTCATATTATCATATTCTTTTCTTTTATAATTCATATAGCAATTTGGGGTAAAATGGCTTTTTGCTCATTTTCTTCCTGTTAGTTCCATGAAAGTAATTTGTTCACTAGGGTACATTTAGCATGAACATAGGGTCAGGCACATAGAGGTCTTTAAATCCACCAGGAAGTATATTTCAAACACCTAAATTTCTTTTAACACTCTTGTGAGCAATGGAGTATGGTTAGAAATTAGTAGCAGTCTTTACTCTAAATACGTATTTTCCATTGTACTAAAACTGACATGCTATGAGGAGTATAAAGTAGAAAATGGTCTTAGAGATAGTCCAGAAACAAATGGCTCTGCTCAGGGAAGGCCTCCATGGAGAAAGTGCTAATAGATGCGAGACAGACCTACCTATGAGTAAGCGGTAGCTGGATGCAAAGAACTCCAAGGAAAAGGAAGAACTTGTACAAAGTCCCTAAAACCAAAAGTAACTGGCATATTAATAACAGAAAGAAGGTGAGTATGACTGTAGAAGGATGACCAGCAAATAATTCATTCAATGTTCCATATAATTCACTAGCTGTTTATATAAACATCTCTTGTATCGTCACTGCTTGGTCTAAGCATTTGGACTACATTAGTGAATACAATCAGAGAAAATCTCTTACCCTATGAGTTTTACAGTTTTAAAGAAGGAAGAGTAAATTATGGCATATAATAACAAATAACCAGGTACTTAAGAATAAATAATTTCCAGTCTGATACTCCAAAGTGGCTTAAGTTTTTAATTATAAAGACACGTTAAACAGTGTTCACATGTCATCTGATGAATGGTAAAGAGTATAGGCCTAGAACACGGATTAACAAGGTTTGTTAGATTATCACCTCATTATAAAAGAATGAGCAGTTTCTTACTGTAGTGTTATAAATATTTCTTGAATTGTCAAGTCTGATTTGATGTTTACAGGTATGCTGAAGTAGCCTCTTTTCACCAGTCTAGCCTTCTTGTCATTAAAGGAACTTTAACATAATCTACCATGCTGATTTCTCTTTGATTGTCTAAGGGCTGAGAAACCAGAGACGATTCTAAGTTCATCCTTTGGCACAGGAGTAGAAAAATAGAGGTGTTCTCCAAGGATCAGATATCATACTGAAGAGGCCGGCAGAAGAAATATGCAGAAAGCAGTTAAGAGAAATTACCTTAGCTCTGTTCTATTTATGATACTGTTAGTCCTTTCACTCATGCCTTGTTGCTTTACCCAAAGAAACTTGTGTAGTTAAATAGCCCACTTGTTCTATGAGATAAATAAGACCTGTTTTGTTCATCTATTTGTTGGAGGGGTAGAAATTCAATTGCAAGAACGGAAACACTTTATAGCAGAGGTTATGGCCTGATGGACACCACATTATGATATTTTACAGCAGAAAAAAGGCATGTTGTCCTATATTCTTGTACAAAATGATATCTAAAATCAACTTTTAATTTACAGTTTTATCTTGATTAAACTTAACGTAAAGTATCTTCTTACCTTATAATAATAGTCTGATTTAATGCTATCTAAAGCTATGAGAATAAGATTGTGAGTAAAGTGATATGCTGATCAATTGTTGGAAATGTGTGGCCCTGAGAAAGCATAATGTAGTTGTGCTGCAGCTTCCAAAAAGTATAATTTGGACTTAGGTTGTATTAGTAGAAATATAATCTTTAAAATAAAGGAGATAATAATCCTGCTCTACTGTTCACTGGTCAGGTTGCCATCATAGTAATGTGCTCTGTTTCAGAGAATAGATTCTGTGATGTTTAATTTTATGTCACCTTGACTGGGCCGTGGAATGCCCAGGTATTTGATAAGGTAGTATTTTGGGAGTGTCTTTGAGTGTTTATGAATGAGATTAACATTTGAACCAGATTGCCCTTCCCAACATGGGTGGTTTTCATCTAAACTATTGAAGGCCTGAATAGAATAAAAAGGCAGAGTAAAGGAGAATTTACCCTCTCTGCCTGGCTGTGGTTGAACTGAAAAATTGGTTTTCTGCCCTCAGATTTGAACTGAAACTATATCATCAGCTCGCCTGGGTTTCTAGTCAGCATGCTGACTCTAAGTTTTGGGACCTCTCAGAACAACATGAGCCAATTCCTTATAATATTGATCTATCTAAAACTATGTAACTCTTTTAACATAACAGTTTATCCATAACTCTTCTAAGAGTTCAAGTTGATTACAAGATGGGGATTGGGTTAAGTTCCACACAGTCATTTAATGACTCAGTTGACAGAAGCTGCAATGTTGCAGTATGTGTAGGGTCCGCAGGCAGCTTGGGCATTGCTGTCTTAGGTAGCCGGAGAGATAAAGCAAAAAAATGCAAGCATAGATTCTCATGAATCTAGTAGTAGAGATAGAGTCTGGATGTCTTCTGAAACCAAAAGAGTGAGAGATTTCTCCATTTTTTAGTTGGAAAACGATCCATAGATGATGCAGAAACTAAGCCTAATAATGAGGCAGAAGTTTGTTTGATTGAAAACAGAAGGGGGGAAACAAAAAAGAAAACAGAAGGAGAAAAGCACTCACAGAAAGAGAGATATAAGGTAGGGACTCTGAACTTAAAATTTTTGAAATGCGTTAGTTATGGTGGAATCAAAATCATACTGTTTTCCTATATGGGACTTGCTCAGGGCAATTTCATAATGTTTAAAATTAAATTTGAAAATTAAAAATGTGATTCTTACAGATACTGATTCTCATCTCAGTAATAGCCTCTCTGTTGGTTTTTTTTAAATGGTTACTAATACTTTTCTGTTCCATTAGAAAGCCAAATTCTTGAGCATAGAGACTTTCATGTTTTCATATTCTGTTAAATCTTCTGCTAGCATAGTTTTCAAGAAATACCTGTCTACAGTGTTCTGATGTCTCCCAACATGTACACAGGAAATTGTGTTCCATCTGGGGACTGCTACTTGAAATTATTAATAGGAGACGGATGTTTCTAACTCTTAGATGGTACCTCAAATCCTATTCTCATAGATAAAGCATTTCTAGCATAAACTAAGAATAGCTTGAATCAGTCTCTTCCTTAAAGAAGGTTTTGATAAGAAGCTTATTTGGAGAATTATTGAATGAGAAGGAAAACATGGAAATTAGGGCTTAGAAGTCTCCATACTTCTATTTGAACTATAAGTCTTAATTTGTAGACTTTATATTATGATATTACATTGACTCAGTTCGCTGCCAGAGTATAGAACTTAAATCTCTCATTAGTGAGTAAGGAAGAAGAGATGTCTAACTGTTCCCTGTGTATGTACAGTGTGCCTGTTCATCACATATGTGGTGCTACACTACATTTATTAATGGCTGACACTGAAAAATATTAAAATTTCCCATTAGGATTTTGAACAATAGAAAGGAGCACACAATTCGGAAATAAACTGACATAGCAAACTAAAAAGAAAGTCCCCTTTGTTAGGAAATATGCTACATGAAACAACATCTCCTTTCAGGTAAATATGTGCTGGATATCAGTACAGAAGATTTTTAAAAAGCATACTAGGGTTATTGAGCTGCTGTTTGACTCATTCTTACAGAAATTGACTGTGAGTTGGTTCCAACCCTCTTTTGAAATATGTTTGCAGTTAATTCTCCCTTGGAATATTTGGAGCTATTTTTTTTCCCCTGAAGAAAAACTACAGGGTATTAGTGAATTTTCTGGTACTATTGGCCTCAAGTTGTTCTCTGTCGGCTGCTTCATAGACATGCTGTCCTTCATTTAAGCAGACGGCACAGATGACCCTCTATCAGTAGGATATTGCATCAATTAATGGCACATAATTGAGAAATAACAGATTGGGGTTAGGGGTGCAGTCTGTGAGTAGAGAATAGAGTTTTCCCAATTAGAAGTATACTGGCCCATATGGAAATTAAATATGTGACCTTGACTTTAATACCACCAGGATCTAATTGAGTTAACCATCTCTGTCACACAATGTCATATAAATAAGCAATACTCTTGTCATTATCACCCCATGATACCTGCTGATGTTATAAATCTCTAAGTTTTACTATTCAAATAATACTGTTTCTAGAATGGCATTTCTGATGTTACCTTTTTTTTTTTCTCATGTATTACAGTATACTTTGTATTGTCCTGAAATCATGTGAAACTTTTTAAAGATATCATTATTAAGTATAATTATAAATGAAAAGTCTTTTATAAAAAAGACTGCTTAAAAGGCTTTAGAGAGAGTATTTCTGAATTTTAACTTATAAGAGGTAATTCATAATGGTTGCTTGTTTTAATAAAATAATGGCAATCACATGTTAGATTTAAGGAGACATATTGCCCCTGTTTTCTTCATTGAAGAGGAAGAATCAGCTGAGAAATGAGACATAGGGGTCACCATTACTCTTCCCACATAGGAATGTAAGACAGAATATTTGGGGGGTTGCAGGGGAGTATAAGCAGATCGATTCAAAAGAAAGAATGCCTAGAAAAGGCAGAGGCAAAGTTGAGTTTCTTCACTTACTCTTACCAAGTAGGGTGAGGGATAAGAAGAAAATTCAGATTTTCTCACTGAATTCCCTTCACAAGGAAACCTGGAGAATGGAGGGTCTCTCTCTAAACATTGTACTTACCTTCACATACCAGACATGCAGCATGTTTGATAATATGCTGACAAGTTTACATAGGTGGCCTCATTTCATCTTCTAGGTGTGTAATGAGTCAGTTATTATCTCCAAGAGTGGAAGAGGGACTGGAGGTCCTAAAGAAGTTAGATAATTCTCTCAAATACAGTATGGCAGCATGTTAGAGAAAATAAGATCAATATGTATTGCTCTAAACATGTATTCTACAAATATTAAGGTATTGTATACAAATGTATATATGTATGTATGTGTCTCTTTGTCTATATCTATTGCATTTAAATACAATACTGGCATCAGCTTAGCTTTTTCAGTCAATTAACTATGCTCAATACTTGTGATCTCAGTATCCACTGACTAGTAATTTGGGGAATCTAGAGTTTCTCAGACACTTGAGAAGTTAACATGAAAAAATTAAATCTGTCTTTAGGTAATTCTGCACAGGTTTTTCAACTAAAGTTGTGTACAAATCTCATGTGGTCATTGATCTTAGGTTTTCTCATGATAAAAATTAAATTGAACAAAACATGCAACTTAATCTTTTCTTTCTGAAAATGAAGTGTATTTCACATCTCCCTGAAGTCTCCCAGTTATTTCCTTAATATTAGTAGCTTTCCTCATTTGTGGGTCAACGAAACTCCTGCTCTTTTGCTAAAGTCTCAAATACTAAGCTACTTATCAAATAGTTTTAATTTCTTCTACATTTATGTTTAATAATTTATTTTTCACTTCTATTTTTTAACTATATACTAAGGAGAAGAGATTATTACATCCCAATTGTTTCTCTGTTGTTGTTGTTTACTTGCTAAGTCATATCTGACTCTTTGCAACCCCATGCCAGACTCCCCTGTCATCTACTGTCTCTTGGAGTTTGCTCATATCAATGTCCATTGAGTTGGTGATGCTGTCAAAACATCTCATCCTTTGCTGTTCCCTTCTCCTTTTGCTTTCACTCTTTCCCAGCATTAGAGTCTTTAACAAGTCAGCTCTTCCCATCAGGTGACCAAAGGATTGGAGCATCAGCTTCAGCAACAGTCCTTCCAATGAATATTTTACATTTATTTCCTTTAGTATCTCCTTGCTGTCCATGAGAATCTCAAGAATCCCCTCCAGAACCACAATTCAGAAGCATCAGTTCTTCAGCACTCAGCCTGCTTGATGGTGCAAACCTCACAGTCGTACATGACTACTGGAAAAACACAGCATTGACTATACACAGTTTTGTCAGTAAAACTGATGTCTCTGCTTTTTAATATGCTGTCTAGGTTTGTCATAGCTCTCAAGAAGCAAGTGTCTTTTCATTTCATAGCCGCAGTCAGCATCGGCAGTGATTTTGGAGCCTAAGAAAATAAAATCTGTTATTGCTTCCACATTTTCCCCTTCTATTTGCCATGAAGTGATGGGGCCAGATACCATGATCTCAGTGTTTTGAATGTTGAATTACAGCTTTTCACTCTGCTCTTTCACATTCATCACGGAGTCTCTTTGGTTCCTCTTCACTTTGTGCCATTGCTGCTGCTGCTGCTGAGTCGCTTCAGTCGTGTCCGGCTCTGGGCAACCCCACAGACGGCAGCCCCCCAGGCTCCCCCGTCCATGGGGTCTTCCAGGCAAGAGTACTGGAGCGGGGTGCCATTTAATGGCATCGTCTGCATCATCTGTTGAGGTTGTTGATGTTTCTTCCAGCAGTCTTAATTCCAGCCTCACATTCATCCAGCCCAGATTTTGCCAATGTATTCTGCATAAAACTTAAATAATCAGGGTGACGGGAGCCTTCTCGTACTCCTTTCCAAATTTGGAACCAGTCAGTTGTTCCATGCAAGAAAGTTCTAACTTTTGCTTCTTGACTCATCTGTAGATTTCTCAGGAGGCAGGTCAGGTGGTCTGGTATTCTTATCACCTTAAGAACTTTCCCACAACTTGTTGTGGTCCACACAGTCAAAGATTTTAGCCTAGTCAATGAGGCAGAAGTAGATATTTTTTTCTGGAATCCCCTTGCTTTCTCTGTGATCCATCAGATGTTAGCAATTTGATCTCTGCTTCCTCTGACTCTTCAAAACCCAGGTTATACATCTGGAAGTTCCTGGTTCATATACTGCTGAAACCTAGCTTGAATGATTTTGAGTATTTTCTAGCATGTGAAATGAGTGCAGTTGTATAGTAGTCGAAACATTCTTTGGCATTGCATTCTTTGGAATTGGAATGAAAACTGACCATTTCCAGTCCTGTGGCCACTGCTACATTTTCCAAATTTGCTGGCATATTGAGTGCAGCACTAACAGCATCACTTATAGGATTTGAAATAGCTCAAGCTGGAATTCCATACATCTACTAGCTTTGTTTGTAGTTAATGCTTCTTCAGACCCACTTGACTTTATACTCCAGAATGTCTAGGTCTAGGTAAGTGACCACACCATTGTGATTATCAAGGTCATTAAGACCTCTTTTGTATAATTCTTCTGTGTATTCCTGTCACCTCTTCAAATCTCTTCTGCTTCTGTTAGTTCCTTACCATTTCGGTCTTTTGTTTTGCCCATCCTTGCAAGAAATGTTCCCTTGCAATCTCTAATTTTCTTGAAGAGATCTTTAGTCTTTCTCCTCTTGTTGTTTCCTCTGTTTCTTTGTATTGTTCATTTAAGAAAGATTTCTTACCTCTACTTGCTGTTCTCTGGAACTCTGCATTCAGTTGGGTGTATCTTTCCCTTTCTCCCTTGCCTTTTGCTTCTCTTTTCTCCTCAACTATTTGTAAAGCCTACTCAGGCAACCACTTTGCCTTCTTGCAGTTCTTTTTCTTTGGGATGGTTTTGATCACGGTGTCCTGTACAATGTTGCAAACCTCCATCCATAGTTCTTCAGGCACTGTGTCCACCAGATCCTGTCCCTTGAGTCTGTCTGTCATCTCTACTGTGTAATGATAAGGGATTTGATTTAGGTCATACCTGAATGGCCTAGTGGTTTTCCCTGTGTTCTTCAATTTTAGCCTGAGTTGTGTAATAAGGAGCTGATAATCTGAGCCACAGTCAGCTCCTGGTCTTGTTTTTGCTGACTCTGTAGAGCTTCTCGATCTTTGGCTACAAAGAACATAATCAGTCTGATTTCAATATTTATCATCTGGTGATGTCCATGTGTAGAGTCATCTCTTGGATTGTTGAAAAGGGATCTTGTTATGACTAACATATTCTCTGGAAAAAAATTCTCTTCATCTTTGCTCTGCTTCATTTCGTACTCTAAGGCCTTCTGACTTTGGGAGGTCATATTCCAATGTCATATCTTTTTTTCCTTTTCATAGTGTCCTTGAGTTTTTCCAAGCAAGAATGCTGGAGTCAATTCCAACTTCCTTCTCCAGTGGACCACATTTTGTCAGAACTCTTTACTATGACATGTCTGCTTTGAGTGGCCCTGCACGACGTGGCTCATAGCTTCACTGAGTTATACAAGCCTCTTCACCATGACAAAGCTGTGATCCATGAATGGGTATTTCTCTATACCCTGTATATTGTCCTAGCATATTTCTTGACATAAAGTAGATATAAAACATATTTATTAAATGAATACTATCATAAGTTATTCAAAACTATCATTCACTTAAACATGATTGCACTATTTTAGCAAGTGTAATATTTACAAATAAAAATACCACACACACAAGTCATCTAAGTTTGGTATAGTAATTTTGACCAAACTTGAAAAAATTATTTGTTAATTTATAGTTGCTTTCTCTTTTTCCCTGTGTCACAGACACAATATATATGTTGTCGAGAAAATTCTGATTTTTTAATAATTGAGGATAATGGTCTCTGTTTCATCATCAACTAAATAATATTTGATCAAGCTTCTTCTACTTTAAAAAGTATGTACTGAATTTTTAACCTATGAAAAATGAACTATTAAGTCATATATGTCTTTACATATCAAAGTTTGAATTAACATTCAACAAACTGCCTCATCTTTTACTTTTTCCTCAGTGCCTTATTTTTGTAACTTTATAGCCATTCATTATGTTTCTCTTTGGATTTTAATCCTCTTACAGCCTACTCATTTCTAAATTTGGCATTGCCTAAATATCATTTGTTTCTTCTTAACTCTTTATCCCTATAAATAATATTTCAATCCATTTTATTGTGCTATATTCAAATGCATCTTATTAATCTTCCTTACCATAATTTTGTGGTGATGTAATATAATAATTTGATGAGGAAAAATATAGTAGAACATAGACAGGACAAGCTTAAACATTGTTATTGACGTGTAGGAAAACTTAACAAAATGATTCCTTTGCTTTATCTCCTTTGTTTGTTAACCCTCTTCATTTATATCTTAGGGAGATGATTTTCAAATTTGATATGAATCCAGGTCAGTCTAGATACTTGACAATTTTGCATGCTGCATAATTGCAGTCCGAGAGACTCTCCCTGAATAAGGCTGGAATGAGTCCCACCAATATATATATATTTTCATCTCTGGTGATAATGCTCTTATAGAAACACTGACCAACATTTGAAAAGTGAAGCTGAAAATAAATTATGGATTATAGTTCATAACTTAGGAAAATACTTGCTGCTTATTGTTAATTGATTTTATCCCAAAACAAGATGTTATACATTTTTTATTATTCCCCAGAACACTGCGGCGGTTCTAACCAGAGGTCTTTCCTTGTTTAAAAAATTATTGTGAAATGAATTTCACTCTATTTTGTATATATAACCACATGCAGTTCTGTATAATCACAGTCTCAAGAGGGCTAAAATATTTATCTTAGCCCTCAGTAGGTTATTGAGGTGGGACTGTGTTTTTAGGACTCTCTAAAAAGTAAACATATCTTTCACTAGGTAGCAAGTTGACCTATGTATTTGCCAGTTTCAACTCTAACTGCATGAATGTGTGCCTTTGTGTGTATATATGTGTATGTGATAATGTTAGTCACTCAGTCATGTCCAGCTCTTTGTGACCCCATGGACTGTAGGGTTCTGTCCTTGGCATTCTCCAAGCAAGAACACTGGAATGGGTTAACATTCCCTTCTCCAGGGGATCTCCCCAATCCAGGGATTGAAGCCAGGTTTCTTGTATTGTAGGCAGATTCTTTACCATCTGAGCCATCAGGGAAGCCCATTCATGTATATATATATACACTTTTACTCTATGGAAGGTACATGTGCATAGAACTACTTATGTATTGCATAGTAGTTCAGAGAAAGTGGTTCTGCTCTCTCATATCAGACTCCCTGTATTTCTTCTTTGTTATACTGCTTATAAAATTTATAATGTGAGGAAATTATTTTGTATCTCTCTATTCCATTTTCTTCATATTGATAATGAAGAAAATAATAGTGTTTTTATAAACATTTCATGAAATAATATGTAAAGGAAGCCTTCAACACTGTTAGATGATGCTATAGGCAGAGGGGACATAAAGATTAAAGTATATGATTTCTATCTTTTGTGACTTAAATCTAGATCTTCTCATATAAGCTGAAAACAAAGAAATTAGAGGCATATCTTAGGGAAAATTATGTCATTGATAGAAAATGATAATATTTAAACCTTTTTTTATATGCTAGCTGCTAAAGGTCTTCCTCCCAAATACTTTTGCCCTAAAACAAGCATTTTAGCAAAGCAATGGGAACTCATAAATAACTCAAATTGAGAAGTTTGAAGGCTATCAGCATCACTTGCTGGAATGTAAAATGTTCATGTGAAAATGTTGGTGTTATTTGCATGCTAGCTATTTTGGCTTTTAATATATTTTAACATGTTCTGTAAAACGTGGCACTTAATATAGAAATGAGTTAATGTCAGTGTATAAAGGATCATATTCTTGGCAAACTCTTCAAAAGCAGAATTTGATGAAGGATGAGAGTGCTGTAAGTATACTCATTTTGCTGTGTGGACAGGCTCACTAAGCCATGTGAGGAGAAATGGGAAAAAAAAAAAAAACAAGAATATGACATTATGCCCAAGCTTGGTGAATTAACAAAGAAGAAAAGCTTGTCAATGTCAAAAACTAAAAGCAAAAAGAATGAAATTAGGGTGGCTCTGAAAGGAGAGGACTGGCATTTCTGAGATTATTTTTCTAACAATTTGCTGCAAATTTGGCATGTCATCTTATAAAAATCATAGCCTTCCCTGATCAGTATTGAATGAGCTTCTTTTCTAATAGGGTTAGAAAATCTGTATGCAGATGCCACCATTTTATAGCTAAAGAAACACAAAGAGAAAGCATGGCAGCTTTTCGGCATTTTCAAATTCCTACAAAAATCAGTCCTGAATATTAATTAGAAGGACTGATGCTGAAGTTGAAGTTCCAATACTTTGGCCACCTGATGCAAAGAGCTGACCCATTAGAAAAGACCCTGATGCTGGGAAAAATTGAAGGCAGGAGGAGAGGGGGATGATGGAGGATGAGATGGTCAGCTGGCATCACTGACTCAATGGACGTGAGTTTGAGCAAGCTCTAGGAAATGGTGAAGGGCAGGGAAGCCTGGAGTGCTGCAGTCTATAGGGTCACAAACAGTTGAACATGACTGAGTGACTGCACAACAACGACAGCCTCATATTTCATGCATTTGAGCATGGACTTCCTCTCCTCAGAAGAGTAT
Source organism: Antilocapra americana (assembly GCA_007570785.1). Taxonomy (NCBI): domain Eukaryota; kingdom Metazoa; phylum Chordata; class Mammalia; order Artiodactyla; family Antilocapridae; genus Antilocapra; species Antilocapra americana. Next base: position 9,308,514 of record ML661900.1, on the reverse strand, counting down.
GACATAAGAGAGTTCCACAGTATTTCTTGTTGGCCTCTGGTCTTTTCCACTTGTTTCTTATCAGGAACTCTATAGCCCTGTGTAAGGATTCTTATCATGCAATGGGAACTTTGTTTAATAGTAGGACATATTTTACTTGCTGGCTTTTTACCTTTAATTCTGAAAGATTTGGGTATGTGCTTGTAATGATTTTGTTCAGAAATAGCTAAAATAATTTTGCTGCTGACAAATTTGAAGTGAATAAGTCCAATTCACAGTCTTTTATATTATGTCCAAATGGCAAAGAACTCTTAGGAACCTAGAATCGGAACATTAAGAAGGATGTTTCGTTTCAGTCCTATCCCTTGGTGATGAAAGTGAATTCCTTTGAGTAAGGAATTTGAGCATCTCGTATGATGTTGTTGTTCACTTGGTCAGTTGTGTCTGACTCTTTGAGACCCCATGGACTTTAGCACACCAGTCTTCCCTGTCCTTCACCATCTCCCAGAGTTTGCTCAAACTCATATGCATTGAGTTGGTGATGCCATCCAACCATCTCATCCTCTGTCGTCCCCTTCTTCTCTCGCCTTCAATCTTTCCCAGCAACAAGGTCTTTTCTGAAGAGTCAGTTCTTTGCATCAGGTGGCCAAAGTATTGGAGCTTCAGATTCAGTATCAGTTCTTCTGGTGAATGTTGAGGGTTTATTTCCTTTAGGATTGACTTCTTTGATCTCCTTGCTGTCCAAAGGAATCTCAAGAGTCGTCTCCAGCACCACAGTTCAAAGGCATCAAACTGATACTTTGAAAGGCATCATGATACCTTGAATAAAAAGCAAGTCTTCTCCAGCACCACAGTTGGAAGACATCATATGATACTTTGAAATAAAAACCCAGTCTGATACTTTTAAAATAATGATCTGATCATGGTAATATGCCACACATACTTTCTGAATTCATCAACTGATGATTTTGAATTGTGGTATGGAGAAGACTCTTGAACCTCCCTTGGACAGCAGGATCAAACCAATCAAGCCTAAAGAAAGTCATCCCTGAATACTCATTGGAGGGACTAATGCTAAAGCTCCAACACTGTAGCCACCAGATGCAAAGAACTAAGTCATTAGAAAAGATCCTGATGCTGGGAAAGATTAAAAGCAAAAGGAGAAGAGTGCTGCAGAGGATGAGATGGTTGGGTAACATCACCGACTCAATGGACATGAATTTGAACAAACTCCAGGAAATAGTGAAGGACAGGAAACCCTGCATGCTATAGCCCATATGGTCTCAATGAGTGAGACACAAGTTAATGATGAACAACAGCAATAAGAGTTGTTTTGTTGTTCAAAAGACTGAACAACAACAACTCTTCTGAGTCTTTTTGTAGAATCACAGCACAAAAACTTTGAGTCAAGAACTTAAAGTTACAATTCCATCTTTTCAACAACTTGTTATATAAATCTGGTAATTCACTTTTTTATGGCTCCATTTCTCATCTCAGAAGAAGAAATGATACCTATCACTTACCTCCATTCCTATTGACATTGTAAAGAGTTAAATTTAGTGACTACAAAGCACTTCCCAAACTTAAAGTAACAGATGTTCTTTAAAATAAAAAAGGCTTTTTTCAAAATAAAGTTTATACTGCCGATTTGTATTTGGTAGAAATGTTCATTTAGTTATGTATTTTAAAGAAAATGAAATATTTTACAAGTAGAAAAAATAAACATCATCACCAATGAAACAGCTAAAAGCTTCTTGCTTGAGTTTTCATTTTTATCCTGTTGTGTACAGACTGTATGCAATAGTCCATACTTTCATTTAGTGATGTTCATAACACTGACACATAAATGAAAGGAGTTAGAACTCATATCTTGTGTGTATTTGACAAGCTCTAACAGAATTGTTTGCAAAATTTTATTGCAATTCCTGCTTTCATTTATCTTTGTTAGCACAAGCTTCAGAAATCAGTGGTATGGAATTCTTGTATAATTTAACTCTAAGAGAATTAAGTGTGCAGGTGTTCAGAGAATAGCCTATTTTTCTAAGTAAATATAATCTTTTGGAAGAAAATACATTATTTTTATTACTTTATGAGAGAATATTTAATTTATTTGATTCATTTTTAAAAGAGCAAGCAAAAAATGTATTGCAAGGAAGGGGTTGAGAAACCCAGAAACAAAAACGCAACTAGTTGCCAGTAATCTTGAGAACTTAAATTAGTAAACAAGCTAAAATTACTTGAATAGCTACACCAAGAAGTTTTAGAGTTATAATTCTTAAGTTTGCTATATTAAACAAGGATATATGCACACTTAAGCTATATGTACCATAACGAATCCATAATGCAAACATTCACAATTTAGAGTGGAAGTGGAAGCTTGAAAAAAACAGTCCTTGTGAACAGTTCCTGTGTTTCCCTTTACTATCCACCCATTTGGCTGGGCCTCGTGTAAACTTTCCTAGACAAATAAGTTTCAAGTGCATTTTGAAAGGTCTATACTGAAAGAAATTTAGTACTTTCCATTTTAATGGCTTGCAGTCCTGATAGAAGTTCTTTCTTTTAGCCAACTTAAATCACTTTATACAACATTTCAAGCTCACTTATTCTTGTTCTGCCCTCTGTGGCATCAGAGTACGATCAGCACCTTCTATGTAATAATCCTTCATGTAATTGAAAACCAACTTGTTTCCCCAGCCTATTTTCCAACTTAAATAATATTAGTTCCCTTAACCTTTCCTCTGAGATTCTATTTTCCAAGCTATTAATCATGTTTATTGCTTGTCCTTAAACCTTCTTCAAGTTTTCCAAGGTCTTTTTAACTTAGTGAGAGCAGGCCTGTACAAAGCCCTGTGATTATGCTAGAAGAATTACTTTTCACTGTTGTACACATTGTTCTTCTGCTTCTGTGTCCTGGGAGTTCGAATTGCTAATTCACCTTTGAAATGTGACTCTTAGACTGTTGTAGCTATTGTTGCCTTACTCCCACCAAATCCAGCCTCTCACATGTAATGATGATCCAAGAGTTCGCTTCTAAGTACAATACCCCTTCTGCATTTGTTTAATCTTGCATCTTCCTATTTGCAAAAATATTTTAATTTTATGTTTTTATGTTTTTTTTGTTCACAATAGGGTCACCCTGCCCACCTCAGCTAACTTAGTATCTGTATTTTATTCAATTTATAATATTTATTTGAGAGTTAAAACTACACATGTAATTTTATATCGAAAAAGGCATGTGTCACATTAAAAGTGTTTCTTAATTTGGAAACCTTTTGTTTCATGCGTCATTCAGATTTTATGTGTGATTTGTTCTGAAATCAAATAAAAGTTAAAACACAGGCATGTTATTTCTTACATTTATAGCTATACTCACCCAAACATTAGTGGTGAAAGTTGCTCAGTTGTGTCTGACTCTTTGCGACCCCATGGAATTCTCCAGGCCAGAATACAGGCCTTTCCCTTCTCCAGGGGATCTTCCCACTCCAAAGATCAAACCCAGGTCTCCCACATCGCAGGCAGATTCTTTACCAACTGAGCTATCAGGGAAACTCAAACATTGTTTACTTCAAATTTCATCATTGCCACTTTCCACAAAATTATTTTTTACAAATGTCTTAGCTGTATTTCAGACTTTCTCCATTCCTGCACTGGAGCATATTTAACTCCTACTGATACCTTGAGTACTTAGCACACTGATTTCAATGTTTGTTTCTTTCTTCTTTTTAATTTTTCTACACAAGAGCAATAAGATACATATTTTTTTTTCATTTCCATCTCATATGATTTCTTTTAGATTCTGTGGGTATTTTTTTTTTACCATGTCTGACTTTCCATTTTTTGGTTAATTTCATATGCTGTAATAAAATGTACATACAATGAACCAATAATTATTTTAAAAGTTAAATAGACCATCCATGCATTTTTACAAATACATCTCCATAATGAAATGTATCATTTAAAAGTGATTTGTATATTGTTAAATTTTTCTACCTAATTTTCTACCTAAAACTACCGAATTCTGGTATGGGTTTAAAAGCCGTTTGCTTGGAGGAAAGAAAAGTTATTACTTTATAACTACAGAGGTGTTAAAATGATGAAGTATGATTCCTTTCTTGTCATGAACAAAAATCTATTTGAGAATCTGATTCCTTAAGCTCAGTTCCTATTTTCCTGAAGAAAAAGAGATTAATTAAAGGCTTTATTGTTTATTATTATTTATTATTGTTACTATGTTTTTACTTATGCTGAACAGTACAAACATTTTGGAATTTATGTAAACTTAAAGCTCCTGTGAATCTCTTTCCACTTGTGCTGAATCTTACAATTCTTGCTTTGTGCTTAGATCATTGACCCCATCCTAAGGGCCCGTTGTTTATAGTGTCTCATCTTAACTTCATTTCCGAGACTCCATAAGGTATTGAATCCTTGAGACCTAAATATTAAAGGATGAAACTGAATTCTAGGTATCATGATTCACATGTTTATTCATCACAATAATTGTTGATATTAAACCCTTAAGTATAATGTTTAAATAGATTACCTCGTGTACACTCACAAATGTCACAGTTAGTTACTGCTATCATTTTCTCTTTTAACGAGACATGAAGTGGTCCCATTTCTTGATTGTTTATAAAGTTGACAAGTGGTAAAGCAGGAATTTCATCCCAGGTTCTGAAACACCAGAGCTTCTAACCAAATCACCGAGAAGGGCACAGTTGATGTTTAAGATATAATTTGCTCTCAGGAGGCCTACCTAACTGATCCCAATCAGCCATTCAGTACATTGCGTGCTAATTCTCTTTGGGGAGAAAATAAATCAAAGTCTTCATGACTGTTTTTCTGCTACAATTATTTGTCAGTTGTTGAAACAGTTTATTGTATCATTAGTTTACAAAATATGGTCATATTTAGTGTTTACATTCATTTTTAATTAGTCCCATAATAATGATGCATTAGAAAGATTCGACCTTCATTTAAAAATAAGACTAACTGACACATTGTGTTTCTAAACTAGTATCATTTTGCAAAATAATATTGTAAAAGGAGCAGTTTTTAAAATAATTAAATGCCCATGATATGTTATGATTTTAGATATTTATCAGAAACTTTAAAATGAAATCTTTCATGCTGAATATTCTTAATAAACCATTTTATAATTAAGAACTCCTGAGAATATTCTAATACTATATTAGAGTCACCAGACTTTCAACCTTCATTTGTTTAAAGTTTGTATTCCTCTACTTTGCATTGCAGATCTAAGACCAGACTAAAGCAGTCTTGGCACTGGAATTTATGTTTTCACGCTTCACGTCTAGATAATGTATATGGGGGAAAGCATACCTTTCCATTAGTATTTCAATTTTGACTTAGCATAGGGATTGACATGCATTGGCAAACCTGTTGGGAAGCAAACAGAGGTAAAATGGTATAATCACAACAGGAGCCACGTTTGGGGTGTGCCAATACTTAACCTAAACCATCCTAGGCAGCTAGGGCAGATGTTAGTGATCTAAATGAGGTTGGTGGAAAGACTTTTATTACTTTACAATAGTTCTGGCGACTAGACCTATGTTCCTGCCATTCTGGTCCCGGTTCCCACTTTGTTTTCTGTGGTTTTCCAGCAGGTTTTTAAAAGTTTTATATCACCCCCAACAGCTTTACTACCACCTCTCTCTCTAGGCCAGATGAAGAAGTAAGGCAAACAACTGTGGTACTTCATTTTGCAGTATACAATAGAAGCATAACTATAATTTAAACATCCTGCCAATAGTTCTTTTATTAACAAAGTGACCCCAGCCATAACTGCAAACTCTACTCCGTTTTGTAATAAAAGGGATGCATTATCTTTTCCTCAAACACTAAATCAACAAAATTGATGGAGTGCCTACCATATATAAGACATTTTTATAATAACTATTTAGAAGTAGTTTTCCTGTCTTTAAGGAGCTTAAAGACATTTGGGAAAGGAGGCTATAAACTATGAAATAAAACTAACAATAGAGTCTAGCAGTTGACTAGTGCCAAATTAATGGTATAGAGATCAAGGGCTGGAAGATTTTCAAGGTGAGGGAAAATATATAGAAAATTCACAAAAATGAACTCTTTGTGAGGCACAAAGATAATTAGAATTTAGGTAAAATAAAGGATATATAAACATAGTATAGAATTGGCATTTATTTCAGCTTATCTCTAGCAGATGGCCTGAGGATAGTGGGAGCTAATATGGAGAAAATAATGAAGCAACTGTGATGACAGCATAGAAAAAATTACAATAGCAATAATAATGATGGGAGGAGGAAGTGGTAACTCTACTCCAGTATTTCTGCCTGGAAAACCCCATGGAGAGAGGAGCCTGGCAGGTTACAGTTCATAGGGTGGCAAAGAGTTGGAAGTGACTGAACACATGTGTACATACCACGAAATAAATACTATATGATTTCTCTGTGCTAAATACCATCTATATTAATTCTTAGAACAGAACTATAAAGCAGGTAGTATGATTCTCTAGATCTTACATATAAAGAGATGGAGGCTTAGAAAAAGTAAATACTTGTATAAGAACATTATTTCCTTAGTGATGAAGCCAGGGCTTAAATGCAGATCTCGTTGATGGTAAAGCCTTTTCATTCAGTAGGGGTTCCCTGCACCATCAGAGCCAAGGTTTAAGGCACAGGGCCTGAGGAAATAGCTAGGACAAAGAATATTCTTTAAGAGGGTTAGTTTGTTATATATTTATCATGTAGATAGTTATAGCTTAGATATATATGTTAGAGTGGGAAGAGACAAAATGTCATTCAATCATTTCATTTGTGGTAGCTTGAACTCTTAGCTCCTCTTCTCCCACTCTCCCCTGAGACCTCCTGTTCCTCCCCAAATATGGCAGGCAATTAGGGTCACTCTAATGGTTATTCACTCTGCCTGAGATGCACTCAATCTCTCTTCCTGGATGTACATGGTGGTTTTCTCTCCATCTCTTAGCATACTTTACTCAAATGTCACTTTGCATCAGAGTCTCTCTTAATTCTTTCTATTTTAGTATGTTCTATACTTTAGTTACTGTGTTTATTCCTCATTGTCCCTCACATCTTTATAAAATATAAACTCACAAGGGCAGTGGATATTTTGTTTTATTCAATCATGTACCCAAGAACCTAGAAGTTAAAAATCATATAGTTGCTCATAAATACTTTTGAGTGAATGACTATATTACTAGCACTTTATTATGCAAATAACTAATACTAATTCTAAAAAATAAAAAGCTTTTGCACAACAAAGGAAACTATAAGCAAGGTGAAAAGACAGCCTTCAGAATGAGAGAAAATAATAACCAATGAAGCAACAGACAAACAATTAATCTCAAAAATATACAAACAACTCCTGCAGCTCCATTCTAGAAAAATAAACAACCCAATTAAAAAGTGGGCCAAAGAACTTAACAGACATTTCTCCAAAGAAGATATAAAAATGGCTAACAAACACATGAAAAGATGCTCAACATCACTCATTATCAGAGAAATGCAAATCAAAACCACAATGAGGTACCACTTTACACCAGTCAGAATGGCTGCCATCCAAAAGTCTACAAGCAATAAATGCTGGAGAGGATGTGGAGAAAAGGGAACCCTCTTACACTGTTGGTGGGAATGCAAACTAGTACAGCCACTATGGAAAACAGTGTGGAGGTTCCTTAAAAAGCTGCAAATAGACCTGCCATATGACCCGGCAATCCCACTGCTGGGCATATTCACCGAGGAAACCAGAATTGAAAGAGCCACGTGCACCCCAATGTTCATCGCTGCATTGTTTACAATAGCTAAGACATGGAAGCAACCTAGATGCCCATCAACTGATGAATGGATAAGAAAGCTATGGTACATATACACAATGGAATATTACTCAGCATTAAAAAAAAATTCATTTGAAGCAATTCTACTCAGATGGACGAAACTGGAGCCTATTATCCAGAGTGAAGTAAGTCAGAAGCAAAAACAACAATACAGTATATTAACACATATATATGGAATTTAGAAAGACAGTAATGAGAACCCAACATGGGAGACAACAAAAGGAACGCAGATGTATAGAATAGACTTGTGGACTTTGTGGATGAGGGTAAGGGTGGGATGATATGGGAGAGGGGCATTGAAGCATGTTAATTGTCATGTGTCTAATCAATCGCCAGCACAGGATTGATCCTCGGGACTGGTGCAGCGAGATTTACCGGAGGGGAGGGAGGAGGGAGGGGGGACCCGGAGTGGAAGCATATGTAAACTCATGGTGATATCATGACAATGTATGGCAAAAACAATAATAAAAAAAAAAAAGAAAGAAAGAAAAGGCAAAGGAACCAGAGATCAAATTGCCAACATCCGCTGGATTATCAAAAAAGCAAGAGAGTTCCAGAAAAACATCTATTTCTGCTTTATTGACTATGCCAAAGCCTTTGACTATGTAGATCACAATAAGCTGTGGAAAATTCTGAAAGAGATGGGGATACCAGACCACCTGACCTGTCTCTTGAGAAACCTGTATGCAGGTCAGGAAGCAACAGTTAGAACTGGACATGGAACAATAGACTGGTTCCAAGTAGGAAAAGGAGTATGTCAAGCCTGTATACTGTCACCCTACTTATTTTACCACTGTTCAGAGTACATCATGAGAAACGCTGGGCCAGAGGAAGCACAAGCTGGAATCAAGACTGCTGGGAGAAATATCAATAACCTCAGATATGCAGATGACACCACCCTTATGGCAGAAAGTGAAGAAGAACTAAAGAGCTTCTTGCTGAAAGTGAAAGAGGCGAGTGAAAAAGTTGGGTTAAAGCTTGAGAGGGTAACAGGCAGGAAGGCCAGGGGTCTCCAAAGGGAGGAAATAGGCTGCAAGTGTCAGACATTTTTATCGCTCTCTTAAGCGGCAGGAAGAAACAAACTAGTGATATTTTTTCCTTCTCTATACAAATCTAACAGATGTTTCTCATAAAATACTGTGTTGCCTTAAGGACACCTGGTCTCACCTGAAATTAACTATTCTCAAACCTTGAGTTAACCAATGCATTCTTCTTATGGAAATGTTTGTCTTAAGCTATGTTAATGTACTCTGCATTTACCCCAAACTCTGTCTTGGAGTCAAGTTCTGCCAAATGGCTTAGAACCTACTTGACAAACCAGTAAGTTATACTCAGACATTGTTCCCCTAATCTATGTAAATGAAACTATCTATATGGTAAACTGCCCTTCTACAAGATTCAGCTCAATGGTTTTATGGCCCCGGATGACTCCTCTGGTGCCAAGATTATCCCAAAATAGATCTTATGTATGAGGGGCCTGGAGCCATTCTGAGTTTTGAGACATTCCTTTCTTTCATTAGCAAACTGCTAGTGACTGTATAACATCCAGTTGAAGACTAACAAGGGGGTACTCTTTCTATCCCCTTCTGATGCCTATGTCAGAAGCTTTCTCTATCTCCTTTAAACTTTATAAAACTTTATTACACAGAAGCTCTGAGCGATCAAGCCTTGTCTCTGGCCCTTGATTGAATTCTTCTCTTCCAGAGGCCAAGATTCCCAACGTCTTTTTTGCGATTTTGTCAACAACCTTTCAAGCTCAACATTCAGAAAACTAAGATCATGGCATCTGGTCCCATCACTTCGTGGCAGATAAATGGGGAAACAGTGGAAACAGTGGTTGACTTTATTTTTCTGGGCTCTAAAATCCATGCAGATGGTGATTGCAGCCATGAAATTAAAAGACGCTTACTCCTTGGAAGGAAAGTTATGACCAACCTAGACAACATATTAAAAAGCAGAGACATTACTTTGCCAACAAAGGTCCCTATAGTCCAGGCTATGGTTTTTCCAGTAGTCATGTATGGATGTGAGAGTTGGATGGTGAAGAAAGCTGAGTGCCAAAGAGCTGATGCTTTTGAACTGTGGTGTTGGAGAAGACTCTTGAGAGTCCCTTGGACTGCAAGGAGATCCAACCAGTCCATCCTAAAGGAGATCGGTCCTTGGTGTTCATTGGAAGGACTGATGTTGAAGCTGAAACTCCAATACTTTGGCCACCTGATGCAAAGAGCTTACTCATTGGAAAAGACCCTGATGCTGGGAAAGATTCAGGGCAGGAGAAGAAGGAAACAACAGAAGATGAGATAGCTGGATGGCATCACCGACTCGATGGCCATGTGTTTCGGTGGACTCAGGGAGTTGCTGATGGACAGAGAGGTCTGGCGTGCTGCTATTCATGGGTTTGCAAAGAGTTGGACACGAATGAGTGACTGAACTGAACTGAACATTTAAATGATTTAATGAGAAGGTTTTTGTGAAGATTCTGGAGGGAAAAAAGTGATGATTCCAGTCACTAAATATGCTGGCATCAAACCTTTAGTAATGTTTATATTTGAATCTCTGCTATTTGACAATTAAAACCTATTTGCTCAAAAAGAGAAATAGCACACAGCAAAGTGATCTGTTGCTAGGATTCCAGATTGGATTAATGTAGAAAACGTTAAGGAGAATTGTACAAAAGCAGATCTATTTACACAGCATGAAATATAGATTTTTCAAGCAGGGTCAGCTGACATAAAATGGAAGCTTCAAAAAAAAAAAGAAAACATTTTTCACTTAAATGTAGTTGAAAAGCAATCTGAGGGATTTTTTTGGGGGGGGAGTTAAAGAAAATGTCTTTGAAAATTTAACCTTGATTTTAAGAAGCTCAAATGTCTGCATGCTGTGAATCATGAAACAATTCCTCTAAAATGATATCTAGAGCTATTTCAGGTGCTTTTTAATTTGTAAATTTTTTACCTTATATGTTAGAAGGGAAAATAACATTTAAAAAAATTTTCCAAGACAATAATTTCAATGTTACTTTTAATATTTCCTTTATAGAGATTTTACCATTTATTGGTGAATATGATTTTATTCAAAGTAGATAAACTGCTTTTAAAATGTGATGCTGAACAACTTTAAGACAGACTACAAATGGCATGCTGCTTTCTGCTCCTTTTTGGATTCATGAGATCACTTTAAATGTCTGGCAGGCACTTACTGATTTAGAAAATACCTTTTGATATTCATTTTGTGCATGCTATTTTTTGTATCCTGATTTAGTTATACTCTAATTAGTCAAGTGTAAATAATTTAAAAATGCTATTTGATTACATCTTCAGCTTTCTTCTTTTTGTATACTTCGTAGCTCTTCTTTGATACACATATGTACAAATGCATGTATCACATTTCTTTTAATTATCATCTATTGAAAGATGCCATGAAAAATACATAAAGGTAAATGTTCAAAGAGGAACTTGTTCATAAATTGAAGTTTATTGCAATTTCAGTGAAATGTAGCCTATATAAAATTCTTAAAAAATAGTCTTGTTTACTTAATATAGATTATCATTTGGTTTAGAATTCTCACTGCTTTCTTTCCCTGGTAATTATTATTAATACAATTATTGTAATTTGATTTTTAACAAGTACATTTTAAGTAGTACATCAGATTTAAAATTAGAATTATTTAAAATCCAAAATCACTGCAGATGGTGATTGCAGCCATGAAATTAAAAGGCGCTTACTCCTTGGAAGGAAAGTTATGACCAACCTAGACAGCATATTTAAAAGCAGAGACATTACTTTGTCAACAAAGGTTCATCTAGTCAAAGCTATGGTTTTTCCAGTAGTCACGTATGGATGTACTGCTGCTGCTGCTGCTGCTGCTGCTGCGTGGTGTCAGTCGTGTCCGATTCTGTGCGACCCCACAGACGGCAGCCCACCAGGCTCCCCTGTCCCTGGGATTCTCCAGGCAAGAATACCGGAGTGGGTTGCCATTTCCTTCTCCAATGCATGAATGTGAAAAGTGAACGTGAAGTCGCTTAGTCGTGTCCAACTCTTTGCGACCCCATGGACTGTAGCCTATCAGGCTCCTCCGTCCATGGGATTTTCCAGGCAAAATTACTGGAGTGGGTCACCAATGCCTACTCCCTATGGATGTGAGAGTTGGACTATAAAGAAAGCTGAGGGCTGAAGAATGGATGCTTTTGAACTGTGGTGTTGGAGAAGACTCTTGAGAGTCCCTTGGACTGCAAGGAGATCCAACCAGTTCGTCTTAAAGATCAGTCCTGGGTGTTCATTGGAAGGACTGATGTTGAAGCTGAAGCGCCAATACTTTGGCCACCTCATGCGAAGAGGTGACTCATTGGAAAAGACCCTGATGCTGGGAAGGATTGGGGGTGGGAGAAAGACACGACAGAGGATCAGATGGTTGGATGGCATCACTGACTCAATGGACATGAATTTGAGTAAACTCTGGCAGTTGGTGATGGACAGGGAGGCCTGGCGGCGTGCTGCGGTTCATGGGGTCGCAGAGTCAGGCACGGCTGAGCAACTGAACTGAACTGAAAATTATTAACATTCACTCTATATTCTTACTATATTATTATTTTAAACCTGCTGATTTTTTTTCTTTTTTATGTTAAATATAACCTTCACAGAATAACTGAATGTATCTCTTTACTGATACTTCTTATTTTCATCTTGGTTCTTCACCTAAAATTTTCTACTTTAGATCATTTAAATTCAGGTTACTCTGAAATATTGTGTTTACACAATAGCTTCCTGGACAAGTATCATAAAAAATAAATATATATAAAAATATAGAAACCTATAGGCAACATAGTTATTATTATTATTACTATTATATTAGAATTGGTATAGAATAGAAAAATATATTTTTTGCATAAGAAGAACTATCAATAGACATGTAATTTGCATCTAGATTGGAAGACATGTACCCACTACTGTATTTTAAATAGATAACCAACAAGGACCTACTGTTAAAAAAATATAAATATTAGGTATTTAATAAATAGAAGAAACAAAAACAGTAATTTTGCTTAATCTATGAAGGAATAATGAATTACTATAATGATTTAAACGTCTATCATTTCAAAATAATATGCAACAAGTTAAAATATAGCATGTTCAATTTCACTAAATAGGATTTTAGCCAGATTTTTAACTTGGCATTTGGTGAAAGCTTTTCATCATCTCCCCAAATCTTCTGCTTTCCTTCCATTATCAAGCAATATGATCAACCAGTCTTACTGAAGAGATTTCCTTAGTTCACTTGGTCACACAAAAAGCATTTGCTAATCTCTTTATAACCAGAAGTTATAAGGTGTATTCACCCATAAACCTTTACAAGTATTCACTTGTAAAAGATATGATCACATAGCTTTAAAAGCCATGATCACATTTAAAAGCTATGATCACATTTCTGTGTCCAAATAAACAGCTGAAGGATATAGGAGGCACTTAATTTTTGTACCTTAAACAATGAAATTCATTAAACTAAAAGCAGCCATCTCTGAACATCTATCACCTCAACATTTAAATTATGTCAATTACAAATCAAATTGAATATACAAGACTCCACATGAAAAAGTATAATTTGAATTGCTTAATATATAAAGCAATTTGTAATAGCATTACTGGACTTCAAATATGAAAACTATTAAAAAGGCATGCCAAAAATTTTTGGAGTGGGTCAAAATAAAATAGAAACAAAACAATCCATATTATATCAGGGAGTCTAATGCTTCTCTTAGTCCTCATTATCTGCTTTGTCAGATAACATTTTTCTTCACAATACCTACCAGTGATCATTTTGAAAGTCTCTGCTTCCTTTTTAATGAATAATTCCCCCTTCTCTAAGTAGTCCCTAAATTCCTAACAGCTTGTTGTGAAGAGCAGTGTATCACATCTTTGTTGGGTTTCAGACAAAACAGACAAGGCCATGAGCATCTTATTAAGAGACACAAATAAAACTCATTAAATAACATTTTTATTACCTTTCCTACACTGTTTCTATGAAAAAAGTGAAGTATTACATTAAAATGTTACTATAAGTATTTATATTCTCTATTTTATTGCTTTACAGATTTTGAAATTTATAAATCAAATGACATCCACAGTTACCATTTTTGTTGCATTAGAGCCAACTCATAATGCACTTTTACTGTTTAAGTTTAAATTGAAATGCCATCACATTCACAAGAACTACATACATGTGATTAAATTGGTTCTATATCAATGAATTACATTCCTTGAGGCATGCAGGTTTATGCTTATCAAAGCAGATATTTATCACTGTTGACCTGACCACTGAAGATTATTAGACTCTTCTAAACTCAAAAGGCCCCAAACAGTATACCAATATATGTCCATTTGTTTACTGTAAAACATATCACTAGATGGTTTACAATTTCAGTACACACACACACACACAGTTTGAGTCATATATGACTGTGTGCAAACCACTTTAAATCTTCATATGGCTAAAAACATCAAGAGGGATACTTGGTCTTCTTTATATTTCCTTCCCTTCAGATATTTTTGTTCTTGTTTATCTCTCTAATCCCCATCTACTGCCTCCATTACATGTATACAGCTTTGTGCCATTGATCTTAGAGACTTTGTTTTCTTTGATGAATTTTCTTTCTGTTCTTTGGATTGGATTATTTCCACTGATCTATAATAAGTTCAATGGTTTTTACTTTTGTTATAACAAAATTGCTGTTACACATATATAGTGAATCTTTCAATTGTTGTTCAAATTAGAAATTTTCATTTGGCTCTATTTATTAATTTCCATTTATCTATTGATATTCTTTATTTGTTGAATAATTGTTTCCATAATATTTTTTAATTTTTAAACATAACTTAAATTCTCTGAATATATGTACAATAGCTGCTTTGAAGTCTTTTTTTTCCTACTAAATCTAACATCTAGATGTCCTAAAAGTCAGTTTTTATTGAGTGTTTTATCATCTATAGTGTGGGTAAAATTCTCCTTTGTCTTTCTTGTGTGTCTACTAGTTTTGGTTGAAAATCAAATATTTTAGAAAGTATTTTCTAGCAGCTTTGGAATGTGATTTATATCATTGTTGAGATTTTTGTTTGTTTATATGTTTTGCTAGTTTGGTTAGATTTATATTGTGGTATTTGTTTCCCCTGCATTGTTTCCTGCAAGCTGATGTCTCTCGTCAGATTTTATAATTTTAATTTATATTTTTTAGCCTGGTTCATGAGGGATAAGACCTTTGTTTGTATAGTTTAGTGGTCAGCAAATATTTCAGCAGACCTGTGATCAGATACTTCAAACTCTGCTGACTAAGCCATATGTTGATTGAAGAAAGCATTCAAATTCGCAGCCAATTCTCATGTATTACTTGAGTTTCATATTTTGTTGTGCTCTCTTGGATCTCTGGATCATACAAACAGTTAATCAATTAGCCTGGGATCTGTGATGACACTATCTTTGTCCTTTGGATTTCTCACTTCCAGATTCTTCCTATTAAATTTCTGGATGATCTGCTAAATATCCCAAAATGCACTGGAAAACTTCAGGTTTTCCCTGTTTTGACTAGTGACACTGGTTTTTATCCTTCATTCTAAATTGAATCCTCTACCTTTGGCAAATACAGATCTTTTCCATTCAGCCAAGAATCTAATGAGCTAAAGGGAAAAGGATGGGATGCGGAATGTTGCCAAAGACTGAACACACTTTTTAGACAAAGTTGCAGCAATGTATAAGAAGCAAAATTCTTTCATATTTTTATCTTCCATTTATCATACATTTTAAGTGCCCTTAAATGATTGTTTTAAAAAGCTGCATCCCAGAGTTTCTAGTTTTCTGCAGAAACTGTGACCTCTTCATATTGCCTTTATCTGAAGTTGAAGACCTCTAAGATACTCACCTTACTTTCTTCTTTCCTTTCAAGACTTGCCTTGTGGCCTAACATAGTTTGTTATGAAGAATATTCCATGTGCACTTGAGAAGAATGTGTACTCTGATATTTTTGGTTGGAGTGATTGTATACTGTTACGTACAATTGGTCTATAGTGTTTTTCAAATGCTCTATTTCCCCATTAATATTCTCTCTGATTGTTCTATCCACTATGGATGGTAGGACATTAGTTTCCTACTATAATTGTAGAGCTCTTTTTCTTTTCCTTCCCTTCAATTCCGTTAATGTTTAATTCACATATTTTGGAGTCCTGATGTTTCATACATATATTATTGTAGTCTTCCTGGTGAATTGACACTTTCATCATTATACAATGTTCATCTTTACTTTTTGTAAAAATTTTTGATCTAAAATTTATTTTGTCTGATATTAAAATGGCCATCCCTGTTCTCATTCTCTTTTTTTAAACTACTTACAGGGAATATCTTTTCCATCCTTTCACTTTCAACCTGTGGTTTTCTTAGATCTAAAGTGTGTTCTGTGTGATAACACTGGATCTTGAATCTTTATACATTTTTACCAAACTACATTTTTTTTTCAAACTACATTTTTGATGGCAGGGTTAATACATTTAAATTACTGATGAGGAAGCACTTACTTTTATCATTTCATTTCCTATATTACTTATAGCTTCTTAGTCTCTTTCCCCTCATTACTGCTGTTCTATGTATTTAGTTGACTTTTTGCAGTGACATGTTTGGATTTCTTTCTTATTTGTGTTTCTGTGTGTGTGTGGTTATACATAAGCTTTGTGGTTTCCACAGGGTTTAGATAACATTCTAAAGTTATAATAATCTATCTTAAATTGATACCAACATAGCTTTCATTTCAGTTGAATCACTCAGTCATGTCTGACTTTTAGCCACCCCATGAACCGCAGCATGCCAGGCTTCCCTGTCCATCACTAAGTCCCGTACCTTGCTCAAACACATGTCCATCCAGTCAGTGATGCCATCCAAACATCTCATCCTCTGTTGTCCCCTTCTCCTCCCACCCTCAGTGTTTCCCAGCACCAGGGTCTTTTCCAATGAGTTGGCTCTTAGCATCAGGTGGCCAAAGTATTGGCATTTCACCTTCAGCATCAGTCCTTCCAATCAATATTCAGGACTGATTTCCTTTAGGATTGACTGGTTTGATCTCCTTGCAGTCCAAGGGACTCTCAAGTGTCTTCACCAACATCACAGTTCAAAAGCATCAATTCTTCAGCACTCAGCTTTCTTTATAGTCAAGCTCTCACATTCATCCATGATTACTGGAAAAATAACATTGCTTTGACTAGATGGACCTTTGTTGGCAAAGTAATGTCTCTGCTTTTTAATATGTTGTCTAGGTTGGTCATAACTTTTCTTCCAAGGAGCAAGGGTCTTAATTTCAAGCCTGCAGTCACCATCGGCAGTGATTTTGGAGCCCCCCCCCCAAATTAAAGTCTCTCATGGTTTCCAAAGTTTCCTCATCTATTTGCCATTAAGTGATGGAACCAGATTTCATGATCTTAGTTTTATTTATTTTAAAACATAGCTTTAATGGTATACAAAAATACACTCCTTTTTAGCTTCACTCATTTACTTTCTGTTATTGATGTCACAAAACACATATTTATATGTTATGCAACTATTAATGTAGATTTTTAATTTTTAAAATATACATTTGATTTCACATGTTGTAAAAAATAAAAAGTAGAGTTAAAAGCCAAAATTATAATAACACTGATTTTGCATATGTCAATGTACTTATTTTGCTTCAAATTTCTGCCTAGTATCCTTTTGACTTGGATTCATATTAACATTTCTTGTATGGAAGATCTAATGGACTTCCTCAGCTTTTGTTTATCTAGGAATGTCAAATATCTCTCATTTTTGAAGGAGAATTTGCCAGAGATATAGTTCCTGATTGCCAGTATTCTTCTTCCAGCATTACAAAAATGTCATCCCCCTAACTTCTCGACTGCAAGATTACAGATGAGAAATCCATTAATAACATCACTGGGAATCGGTTATATGTGATTAGTCACTTTTTTCCCCTGCTTTCAATATTCTCTTTGTTGTTGGCTTTTGGCAGTTTGATTATATTGTTTATTGGTATGGATCTCTAGATTCATTTTATTTGGGATTTGTTATGTTTCTTGGAAACTTATATTCACAAATTTCATTAAATTTGGGAAGTTTCTAGTCATTATTTCTTCACATAATTTTTCTGTTTCTTTCTATATAATTTTTCCTTCTGGTACTCCTATAATGTGTATACTAGTCTAATTGATAGTGTTGTTGTTGTAAGATCCCTTAAACTCTGTTAACTTTTTTCTTTCTTTTAGCTTTTTGAACTCAAAACTTTTAACTAATGTGTTTTCAAGGTTTCTGACTTTTTCTTCTGCATGTGCAAGTCTGATGATGGACACTACCAGTACATTTTTCAATTATTATATTTTTCATCTCCAAATTTGTGCTTACTTTTATATTTCTCTTTGTTGGTATTCTCATTTTGTTCACAATTTAAAAAAAAAATTCCTTTAATCCTTACCCATGTTTCCTGTTAGCTCTATAAGTGTTTTAAGGGAGTTGTTCTTAAGTCATTGTCTAGTATGTCTAGTGTGTGTTTCCTCACTATTTCTAAAGATTCATTTTGTTCATTTGAATGGGCCATGTTTCCTTGTTTCTTTCTTTGCCTTATAATCTTTTGTTGAAAATTAGACATTTAAAGAAATAACAAACTCTCCCAGCCTTTGCAGTCTGGTGTGAAAGAACTTTATTAATTAATAGAATCTTAAGTTTCAAGATTAGCCTCATATAAAGGTGTTATTTCTTCTCAGGTATAATTTGGGCATATGTTCTGTCTGGATATGTGTGTGTGCACACACACAGTTTTTTCCAATTTCCCTCAGCTGATTTTAAAAAACAAAGTTTCCCAAAGAGTCTCACCCAGCATTTTCTCAGGGTCCTAAATGATCTACTGTATTCCTTGCTTGTTATCTCTTGCTCCTAGGCAGCTATTGAGTCTTCAGTACTCCTTCAACTTTTATGTTCTGTACTATCCACCATCCCTCTATTACTTCTAGTCTGAGATTTTAACAATGCAATTTCTACTTGACCTCCAAGTAAGGAAGGATACATACCAGTCCCTTAGAAAGCCCATAGACAGAACATTACAAACCCTGCAAACATTTGCTTGCCTGAGGGAAAGAATCTGGATTCGAGCCATGTCTTCACACTTATGTAGCACCGAGGGAGCAATGATGCAAGACAAGTAAAAATGCTGGGATATTTCCTACCATTTTTAATAGTGCTTTGTCTTTCTTTGGGCATTTGCTGAGTTGTTGTAGACTTCTGACTGGTTTCTAGAGTGCCTATGAAGTTATTTTAGTCAGCCTGTGGTTTTCTATTTGATGTTACTGTTTGGAAATGATCTTGGAGCTTCCTATCAACTTACTATCTCAAAGATAACATAAGACACTGGAAAAAGATGTAGTATCTTCTCATCTTCACTGGTTACTATAGGTCTGATTCTCTAGGCATATAGTGTGTGTTCTCCCCAGTCCCCCAAAAAAGCACTAAAGTGCTTTGCAGTAAAGCAAAACAATCTCTCAAATATTACTTTGCATGGGGGAATTCAAACTGCTAGCATCTTTACTCTTTCCACTGAAACTTACTCAAAAGGAGTGCTAGTGTAGTGTGATCTCTACATAAATATGACTGCAGTCTCTCTAGTGACTTGGAAGTAAGTGCTCTTACACAAGCAGAGTGCTCACTGCTGTCTGTTTAGGACTGAAGTAACATTTGTCTTCACTCCTGTGGAGATACTTGATAACTCACTTATATCTATCACATTCTCCACAGTCATGAAGATTTAACACCAAAGATCACTCTACCTTAGGTTTCTTTGGTTCTTCCTCTTTGATTGCTTCTGGTTGTAGGTTAGGGAGATACAGATAGCAGTACTTGCTCACAACATAATGTATGTCATATTTAGGTAATTATTCTGTTAGTATATTTTAAAATATCTCCTATTTTTAAAGATAAATTAAGCAGCACACTATTATGACCCTGTGGCAATGACTTATCTTCGTTACCATAACTAAACTTTTTTTTTAGTATATAGCAGGTATTTTTTAGCAGTATACATAAAACTGCAATTCATATATTTAATAGACACACATACACAGACATACACAGACATGAATGTATTGCAAGGCTGTATAATATAGTGGTTAAGAGATGGATCCTGGCACTAGTCTTCCTAGGTTTCAACCTTAGTTCTATTATTTACTTCTTTTGCAATCTGGGGCATATTTCTTAACCTGTTTGTAACTCATTTCTCTCAGGTGAAAAATGTGGGTAAAAGAAAAATAAATCAAAATTTTGTTATCTGAATTAAATTATTTGGCACCTACAAAATGCCAGACTACTTCCTATGTAACATAGCCTCATGTGTGTGTTCTGTTGCTCAGTCATGTCTGATTCCCTGCAAGCCCATGGACTGCAGCCTGCCAGGTTACTCTGTCCATGGTATTTTCCAGGCAAGAATACTGGAGTGGGTTGCCATTTCCTATTCCAGGGAATCTTCCCAATCCAGGGATCCAACCTGCATCTCTTGCAACTCCTGCATTAGCAAGCAGATTCTTTACTAGTGAACCACTGCACCACATGGGAAGCCAATATAGCCTTGGCAAATGTTATATAATATGTAAATAGGTAGATATAATACATCATTTAGCTTTGACAAATGTAAATTGCATGAGCTAAATGACTGACTAAGTTGAATTTATTTATGTCCCAGGTATACCAGTTTTCTTTCAGTTCAGTTCAGTTCAGTTGCTCAGTTGTGTCCAACTCTTTGTGACCCCATGGACTGCAGCATGCCAGGCTTTCCTGTCCATCACTAACTCCCAGAGTTTATTCAAACTCATGTCCATTGAGCTGGTGATGCCATCCAACCATCTCATACTCTGTCATCCCCTTCTCCTCCCACCTTCAATCTTTCCCAGCATCAGGGTCTATTCAGATGAGTCACTGCTTTACATCAGGTGGCCAACGTATTGGAGTTTCAACTTCAGCATTAGTCCTTCCAATGAATATTCAGGACTGATCTCCTTTTGGATGGACTGGTTGGATCTACTTGCAGTCCAAAGGACTCTCAAGAGTCTTCTCCAACACCACAGTTCAAAAGCATCAATTCTTCGGCACTACAAATTCCAGTTTTTCTGTATGAATTTTCTTTTCTTTATATATACATACTAATATATTTTTATTAAATATAGGGTTCATTAAAATGCTGGCTTTAACTACTCTGAGAAACCATTTCAGGTTTTATATGCTATATAAATTTGATAAAAAAAATAAGGGTGGCTATAGGCATAATACTAAACTAAACATGTTTAAGAGTGAAACTGACAATATTACTAATGATGACATGATAACAAGCATATTCTAGAACTTTTTCAAGAAATCTAAGAGATAAATATTAGATTTAAGGACTTAGTGGCTCTAGAAATCACAGTGAAGTCACAAGGATGTAATTTAAATTATCAGAAAGAACATTGTTAAATAGAGGTAGAAAGATATTGTCAAAACAGAAACCATGTCACAATTCAACTCCAATCCTAATTTGATTAAATTGGTCAGTTCTATTCCATCTGTATAGAAAAGAATGAATAAACTCTCTTACAGAAGGTAAAATTAACTGATGCTTCTATACTTCAAAAAATAAAGTAAAATATGAAAAATGACAGACTTGATTGATTTTAAAAAGAGAGAGAAGTAAAAATTAATATAAATAGATTTGTAAAAATTAGAAATTAAAATTAAATATATCAGCAATAATACAAAATATGTAAAGACAAAAGATATAATCAAAAACAGTCAGAGTTATTAATATTTTTAAAGATATCCTATTTATAAAATGCATATCTTACAATAAGGCATTGTAATTATAAATAAAATGACAGGAAAATATACCATGCAAACTACCAAAAGAAAAAGGATAAAACCCAGGTAAACTCATATTCAATAATGAATGACTGAAAGTGCTTTCTTTAACACCAGAAAAAAGGCACAGATGTCCACTCTTGCCACTTCTAGCCTACCCAGTACTGGAGGTCCTAAGACAGAATAATTAAGCAAGGAAAAGTAATGAAAGCCATCTGGATGGAAAGGAAGTAGTAAAATTATCTCTGTTCATAGATGTCATGCTCTTTTGCGTATACAAACCTAAATATTCCACAAGATAAACTTTTAGAACAAATAAACACATTCAGCACAGTTTCAGGATACAAAATCAACATATGAAAGTCACTTATATTTTTATTCACTAACAATGAATACTCAGGAGAGAAAATTAACAAAATAATTCCATTTAAGATAGCATCAAAAAGAACGAAATACTTAGAAAGTAACTTAATCACAGAGACAAAAAACTGAAAACTACAAAGCATTTCTGAAACAAAACAGATTCAAAGTAGTGGAATGATAGTCCATATTCATAAACTGGAAAACTTAATATTGTTAAGATGTCAATACCACCAAAAATGATCGACAGATTTAATGTCATCACTATAAAATCGCAGTGCTAGCTCTTTTAGAGGTAAAAAAACAGAGTCCTAAAGTTCATATGAAAGCACAGTTGCCTAAATAGCCAAAATAGTCTTGAAAAAGAAAATCAAAGTTAGAGGTCTCACACGTCCTGATTCCAAAACTTACTATAAAATTGTGATAATTAGGGATGG
The DNA here is from genome assembly GCA_007570785.1 of Antilocapra americana. Lineage (NCBI taxonomy): Eukaryota > Metazoa > Chordata > Mammalia > Artiodactyla > Antilocapridae > Antilocapra > Antilocapra americana. Next base: position 9,286,016 of record ML661900.1, on the reverse strand, counting down.
TGACGCTAGTTCAGTGTATCTTTAATCTCAGCAAAAGAACATTTATAGAAGCTTACCTGTTTTACATCTACAGTTGCCAAATACGTATTGAGATATTTAAGGATGTTTGCCCTGTACAAAACTACGATAATTTCAGTGTTCTTTTTATTTCTGTTGACTGATATTTGAATCTTTTCCCCTTATTGCCATTCTTGCAACTGTCAGTATGATGAATCCTAATTTCTGGTTTGCAATATTCTATTCTTGAAAATATTAGAAACAAGACAGCATGCATTGTTAGAATCTTCAGTAAGGAGTATTCAGAGTCTGAGTCTTAACTTGCTCATAATTCACAGTTCTAAATACACAAATTGTAATTTATATGCTTAGAAATGTGTGAAATCTTTCACTTTACATTAAATGTCAATGGTATATTTTACATTGAACCTTATTATTACTTAATATTACCTTGTTCTTTTTAAAAAATTTAAAGTGCTTATAGCTACCAAGGAGAAAAACAAGCATTGTTTAGAAATATATAGGGACTTGCCTGGTGATCTAGAGGCTAGAACGCTATGCTCCCAATGCAGGGGGCTTAGGTTCAATCCCTGGTCAGGGAACTGAATTTCACATGCCACAACTAGGAGCTTGCATGCCACAAAATATGCTGAATGTCACAGCTGAGAATCCAGCATGCTAAAACTAAGACCTGGCACAGACAAATAAATAAATAAAAGTATTTTAAAAAAGAAATACATAGTTTTCTTATCATTATATTATCACTGTGAAGGCTATGAAAGCACACAGTATGAGTGAAGATAGCCCAAATTTAAGTGCATAAGGACCCTCTTGCCCCCCCAAAAAAAATTCTCAGAGACTTAAAATAGTAAATATTTATTTCTGGTTCATGCTATACAAGCAATGCAGGGAGTTCTGCTTTAATATGTTATCAACTCAAAAAGCTAAGCGAGTAAAGGCTTCATTTCAACATGTACTTCTGCACTTGACAAATAAAATAAGAAAAGTGGATAGATACTGTAGACTCTGGCTCTCAACTATTTCACATTCCATTTTCCAGAGCAAGTCAAGCTTAAGTTCAAAGTGGGCAAGCTTAATTTAAAAGGAGTGGGGAAATATGATCAGTCCTTTGCAAAATATGCACAAGGAGAAAACTGGAAAACATGAAAAATACCCTAATGATCACTACACATAATTCTAATAAATTTCTAGAAAATAATTTAACAGAGCCTATAAAGCATGGGAAGCCTAATAAACTTCAGGTGTATGGATTTTGTGAAAAACAAGATGCAAAGGGCTAGATCCAGTGCCTTTGTTCAGATTATCAAGGATTCGTGGAATTTTTTCATTAGAAAAGCATGAAGAAATTACATTATGTATCAAGAAAATAAAGTATTTCCAAGTATGCAAAGGACTAAAAGCACTATGTAACACATTACTCACATAATGTGACTATATTAGAAGTATAACAGAAGATTTTAGTCAGGACTATAGTTTTTGTCCTGAAATCTCTGTGTAATGTGGTAAACAGTTATTATTTCTAAGGACCTCAGTTGTTCCATTCCATCTTTGCAGCAGCAAAATCAGGACATATGCTGATTAAGGGAATTGCTGGAAATTCACTGGAACAAAGACCACCTTGTAACATTAATTTTAGAATGCTTTCCTTTTCATATTTGGAACATCGTGTTCTAGGTTAAATGATGAATCTGTGATCTTTGACGAAATCAAGGTAGATAAAGAGTTATATTCTGTACTAAATTGAAAAGTTTTATTTCCTATTTTCAGACCTTTAAAGTACAGGGAAAATTCATATTGCTCTTTATGCTGACAAATCTCTTCAAGAAATGATACACTTTCTGCCATCAAAATGGAATAGATGAATCTGACTCATTAAAAAACATGGTTATGAAAGAGGCTGTGATGATGCAGATTAATTTCCTACCATTCACTGCTTTAGAAACTTTAAAACATTTATTATTGCCATGTTTATGTGCTTGTGCAGTTCAGTAAAATGACAGCAGCATTTTATCTCAAGCAGTTAGAGAAGAATGCATTTTTAAAATACATTTATTGGGCATTTTACTGAAATACAGGGCTGTAATAATGCATACAACATCATTATCGTAAATAGTAGCTATAATAAACAATATTTTAAAAGATTTTATGGGAAAAATAGCCAAAAAAACAGCTTTCTCTCGCTGTCTAGGATATATACTTTAAAACTATTAGAGTTCTCCTCCTATAGTTAATAGAATGTTTATATTTAGCTAACAAAAAAGTTGATAAAGAACTGTCAGTATGATTTTTGTATGTCAGATGTTCATATATCTTTCGCTAGCTTACTTTCAGAAGCAGTCTGAAACATACAGAGCAAAATAAATTACTGAAGACAATCTAGAGTAAAAACAAATCCTTTTTTTTCCACACAAATTACCTAGATTGTTTAAGTATAGATATATTCAGATTTTTAAAATTTTTTTCCAGAAATTCATGTTAAATTACCTTCCCTCATGTTGCTAGTGAGAAGAATAATATTTGATTACATTAATTGATATTAAACTTGAAATTTTTACTTAAAATGTACTATGAAACTTAAGGTTTTTTTTTTTAAGAATACAAAAAATTTGGTTCTTTGGGGAGAAGACTTTTTTAATTGAAAGGAATTAAGTAAATAAATAGCTGTATGTTAGCAAATATATTTAGCTCAAATTCTTCCTTTACCTGCATTTCTTATAGGTAAGAGATTTTATAGGCAAGAGATATTAACCTCACTCATCGTAAAGGGCAATCAGACAAGCCACAAGGTTTTAGACCAGGAGAGGGGACACATACTTCACAGCTCCTGTGAGATTTATAGCACATAAAATAGACTTTTATGACCCTGGATGAAATTGTGCTCCAGTCTTGGACATATCCGTTTTTTATGGTCATTAAAAGTTATTGAGTTAACTGCTCATTATACAGTTTAATCTTCACTCTTCCTTTTGATCTACTTTTAGGAGAGCTAAAGTAGTTAAGTTAAAAAAAGAGTTCTTCCAAAACTTTGAAAATGTGTAAAATGTGACCTCAACTATAAATGTTTGAGATTCAGAAAGGTTTTGTTCACTGAATTATTTTTCATCTACATGCGTTGCTCATTGCAAATACCTTTTCTCAGTCCATAGCTTTCATGCTTACTTTTTTTAATGCTGTCTTTGGAGAAGCTTTTAATTTAAACAGAATCCAATATATTAATTCCTTTTTCTTTTTGCTACTCAAGTGGAAATGTGGATTCTTAACCACTGGACCTCCAGGAAAGTCTCTAATTTCTTTTCTGTATGCATTCTTTAAAATAAAACTTTCTACACCATAATTCAGGAATGTATTCTCTCAGCACTTTTTAGAAGCACTAATGATATATTTTCTTTTATATTTATACAACTGATCTGTTTGGAGTGGATTTTCTATATAGGGTTATATTGGGGTATGGAGACTAGCTGCATTAAGGTTGTGAAAGTAACTAAAGGAAGAAACCAATAGACTGGGGTGACTCTGATGTCTGGGCAGCTTCAAAAGCAAATCCAAACCTAAGCCAAAGTCAATGCACTCAAAACTGGGAAAAATGAAAGCTAAAAATCAACCAATCAATCACAAACCACCAACTAAGCTTTCCCAAATAAGGTAACTGTTTAAGCTGTAGCCAATCCAATAACTTCCTTTTCTTGCTTCAAGTCTTTTCTATAAAAACCTCTCCCTTAGATCCTGTCAGGAAGTGCTCCTAACCACTTTTAGTTTGGTGCTATTGGATTTGAACCAATGTTTGCACAAATAAAATCCTGAAAATGTTAAAATGTCTCAGTTTACCCCTTAACAAGGTAAGTTCAACATAGGATTCTACTGGTGAATAAACATACAAGAACTGAACACACTAACATTAAATTAGAACATATCTTGATAAAAATAGCCAAATATTGAGGCTATCTCTGTACTCAATCATATGTATATATAAAAAATTATGAAATAAGAACTGTAATATGTACCACATACTTCCAAAAAGGCTCCAAAAAACATAGCCTAACCCAGCTTTGCACTTTCAGGAATTAGAAAAAGAAAAACATTAAACCCCAAATTATCAGAAGGAAAAAAATTAAGTAAAGTGTAGAAATATAGAAAAGATAAATGAAACTAAAAGTTGTTTTTTTGAAATGGAAAACAGTAGAGAAAAACCATTAGCTAGACTTATTAAGAAAAAAAATTGAGAATACTCAAGTAGATACATTTATAAATGGAAGAGGAGATGTTATAAATTATACTACATAAATAAAACAGATTATACAATTATATGCCAACAAATTGGACAATCTAGAAGAAATGGATAAATTCCTAGAAATATACAACTTACCAAGACACAATTATGGTGAGAGAGTCTCAACAGACTGATGCCTAGTAAGGAGATTGAAATGGTTATCAAAAACTTTCCAACAAAGAGAAGTCCACAACCAATTTCACTGGTGAAGTCTACCAAACATTTAAAGAGGTAATACCAATTCTTCCAAAATTCTTTTTTTAAAAATGGTAAGAGAACATTTCCAAACTTTTTTACAAGGCCAGCATTACCCTGATACCAAAGCTTGTCAAGAACATCACAAGAAAATTATGGATCAATTTTCCCTAGTAAAGATAGGTAAAACATCTTCAACAAAATATTTGTGAATTAAATTAAAAAATACATTAAGAGATCTATGATCAAGTGGTATTTATTCTAGGTTCTGTTAGGTCTATACCATTTCTAGCCTTTATTGTGCCTATCTTTGCATGAAATGTTTTCTTGGTATCTCTAATTTTCTTGAAGAGATCTCTATTCCTTCCCATTCTACTGTTTTACTCTGTCTCTCTGCATTGATCACTGAGGAAGGCTTTCTTATCTCTTTGCTATTCTCTGGAACTCTGCATTCAAATGGGTATATGTTTCCTTTTCTCCTTTGCCTTTAGCTTCTGTTCTTTTCTCAGCTATTTTTAAGGCCTCCTCAGATAACCTTTTTGCTTTTTGGCATTTCTTTTTCTTGGGGATGGTCATGATTACTGCCTCCTGTTGTACAATGTCATGAACCCTCATCCATAGTTCTTCAGTTACTCTGTCCATCAGGGCACCCAGCACACAAAGATTCAGTCCCTGGGTCCTGAAGATCCCCTGGGGGAAGAAATGGCAACTCACTCCTATATTCTTGTCTGGGAAATCCCATGGACAGAGGAGACTTGCCCACAATTGGTCCACAATATCCACAGGTTCCACAGCTGCAATTTCAATGGATCATGTATCAAAAATTTAATTTTTAAAATGTCCAGAAACATCCAGAAAGTAAAACATGAATTTTCTGCATACCTAGCAAATATTTGCATAGCATTTACTTTGTTTTTACATAGTATTTACATTGTAGTAGGTGTTATGCATAACCTAGAGATGATTTAAAGTATCCTGGAGGGTGTACATAAGTTACATACAAATACTATGCCATTTTATACAATCGAAACTTAAACTCGATGTACTTAGGTATCCAAGGGCAGTCCCAGAACCAATCGCCTAGGGATACTGATGGTCAACTGTGTATCCTACTAAGAGAAGGAAAACCAAAACTAAAACCATAAAACATAAGATGCTTTAATGTTACCTGTAACCAAATTTTCCATCCAGATTCCTTGGACTTTCGTAAAGCTTGGTTTCACTTTTCCATGGTAAGAGTGAATCTACTGGCAGACCAAGTACTACATTGTTTTCTTGGGGAAAGAGCCAAGCAACAGAAACTGAAGGTGCAGAAACTCACATAACTCAGCATTCAAAAAGGTTTTTTTTAAGTTTATAGAAACTCATTTTTTTTTTCAAACTAAATATTTATGACACTGATCAAACTATGTTGAAAAACTTTGGAAGGCAGAAGAAGCATAGCTGACAAAAAGGACAGAATAAAGGGTAAAAAAAAATATGTTTGTTTGCTAAAGCAATTTCAGGTCAATGAAATAAAATTGAAATATTAAAGAGAAGAATCACAATGAAAACTCTAATTTCCAATGTGCTTTCCTTGATGGAAGCAAACACAACATGTAACTGTGTGTGAGTGATTGCTTGCATTTTCAGTCCTGTCCGACTCCTTGCGACGTCATAAACTGTAGCCTGTAAGGCTCCTCTGTCCACAGGATTTCCCAGATAAGAATATATGAGTGAGTTGCCATTTCTTCCTCCAGGGGATCTTCAGGACCCAGGGACTGAATCTTTGTGGCTGGGTCTCCTGCATTGCATGCAAGTGGTTTGTTTACCAATGAGCCACCTGGGAAGCCATCACATATATATTTTAATTTAATCCATACCAAAATCATATAACTGTAGTATGTATTAAAATATACAGCATACAAATCAGCTTGGTGTAGTAAAATAAAAATTTTAATAGCAGCTATCAAAAGTTAGTCTCTTCTGGCAATATTCTCAGATAGTAGGAAATATAACTTAAAGTGACATTTGTTTATATATTAAATGCTTAAGATCTCAGTAACATCAGTGTTCTGTTAATGTCTGCAACCCAAATATTTATTTTTTAAAGTATTTTGAAGATCAGCTCACCCTTCTACAAAGATTTCTTTGTACTACAATGTAGATGTTTCTCACAGGTGGATTAGAGCAAAAATTCATTCCTAGCTATCCAAAAGTTTCACTCATCAACCAAATTTTAAGAATACAAGCAAATGATATATTTCTAAATTTTTAAAGATGAAACTAGGAACATCACAGTCCATTGCACATTTCAGATTGCATAGTGTATATAAAAACATTTGTATAAAAGGAAAGCAGTATTTACATAAAATGAAATACAGGACAAAAAATTAGTTGACATAGAGAAAAGGAGAGTAGGGGAAAGCATATTTTTGTTCAAGTGTCTATCACTACTTTGATTAAATATTTCATTTACTCATAACAAAATTTCTGTTAATATTAGTATGGTCATTTGACTTGTATGGAATTATTTTTCAGAGTTGTTAAGTAATCTGTTGCATTTCAAACAATAGGCAGATGACAAACCAGGATTCAAAAGCAGTTCTCACTGATTTCGACAGTGTCTGTTGTGGGTTCTATTTTTGGTTTTCACTGTACTGAAAAGAGGGTATGTGTAGATCTATTGGAGGATAAACCTCAGTGGGAAGCAAAGAGAGGAGCAAATGATAGTATGGAGTTCACCTGGATGATTATAAGGGGATGCATAACAAAGGATCATAAAGAGAATATAAAGAAAACTGCCTCTTATCAAATCAGCATCTGAGTAGAGTTTTAATTCTCAAATTCAGACTATATTAGAAATAGTGATGGAGAATGTGGTTTTAAGAAAACATAATGGTATTTATCTTTGTTTTATAAAAAAAGAAATGCAGAAAACATCATATGAATGATGCTTTAAAGACAGGTAAAGTGAGGGATTGTGTAGGCAGCCTGAGAGATACCTGATAATTTCCATGAAACATTAACTTCCATTTCTTATCACAAGCAGGAAAGTAGTTATAGCTTATCATTTTGATGCCTCTAAGTTGGAAAGAAAGCAGATTCGGAAATGAGGTACCAAGATAAATACCCTCAGAATCTATGTCTCCAGCATAATGAAGACAAAAAGCAGGTAAAATTTTTGAATGAACAGGTTGTCCTTGCTGCAAGATAAGACATCAAACTCCTTTTCAACCAAATATTTGTTTTCACTAAGATTTGGACTATGCAATGGAGAGAGAAATGTCAGGAAGGGACTGGTGTAGTAGGGAGATGGAAACACCTGAGGTGACTTGGTGATACAAGCCAGGCCTTGAATGGCCCCATGTTAAATTAGGGAAGCGATTCAAAAGCAATCCTATATCTTCAAGGAAATAAAACTTACTCCCAGAAAGATGGTACAAGCCCTTATATTGGGGTTTTAATGACATATGAGAGGTCCAGGCCCTTTAACTATGACTGAAGTGACATAGCAGCAGCAGCACACCCATTGAGTTTACACCTCTATTCTGTATACAATCAGGCTAGAGAAAATGTAGACACATTCCAAAAATCCTATGCTTAAACTGTAGCTCAATGTGAAAAAGTGAAGACAAATTCATCCACAATAGATCAGAGTGAAAGAGCTGCCCATCTTAAGTCTAGGAAGCTGAAAATCATGGCAAGTATAAAATTATTTTACAATAAGAAGACAAGGCAATAAAAGAACATAAAACAGCATGCAAGCACCAGATTTGGAATTCATTCTATAAAATATAATCAAACAAAATGACAAACTGCCCTAAGAATAATTCTATAGAAAAATGCAATAGGAACATTAATACAATAAAATAAGAGTCCGTCAAGGAGACAGAAAAGGAGAAAAAAAACCACTATATTAAAATGAAATGAAAAAGTCTGAAGCCAAAGATATATACATGTGGCCAAAATAAACTGTTAAAAATAATAAGAAAATTAAAAACAAGAAAGGATAAAAGAGAGAAGGGTCTATCACACAGTCAAACAATTTTAAAACAGTTTATAAAATCAAGCTTTGTTAAAGATGTGACAAAGAAACACTCTTGCTTGTGGCTTTATAAATTGGTGTGATTTTGCACAGAAATATGGTACTATGGAGCAAAGTGAAACTGTATGTATGATTTAACTCAAACATTAATCTCAAAATGTAAAACATATTTGCAAAAGCATGCCAAATTATAAGCAAGAAGGTTTATTGTATCATTACTTGTTTTGAATCAAATGTCCAATTAATAGGGCTTCCCAGGTGGTGCTGGTGGCAAAGAAACTTCTGCCAATGCAGAAGACCTAAGAGACCCAGGTTCCATCCCTGGGTCGGGAAGATCCCCTAGAGGAGGGAACGGCAACCGACTCCAGTGTTCTTGCCTGGAGAATCCCACAGTGGGCTACAGTTGCTAGAGACGCAAAGAGTCAGATACAGCTGAAGTGACTTAGCAGAGAACAGAGAACAAAATGCTGGAAACAACTCAGATGAATATAATCGGTAGACTGGAAAAATATTATGCAGCACCTTAAAAACTGAGGTATGTCACTATATCTTTTTAGGTTTGGGGTAATACCCAAATACCCAGTTAAAAGTCATCCTTCTGAAGAAATGCATGAATATGTCATAAACATGAACAGCTACATCACCTACAAAAGTGAATCAAACTATGCAACATGGCCAGAGTAACCATTTTGTTCCCAAAAATAAACATTCCACACCCAGATGAGAGAATCTGCATGGCAGGGGAAAGAGCTGTCCTGGTAGACTCACTAAATTAAGGAACATAATTAAAATGAACTGGGAGCAGACTGTTCCCAAAAGAAACAGTGGCTGAGAAACACATTCGACTCTTTTTCTCAACCTCACCAATCTGACAGTTCACTGCAAGAGAAGTGAGAGATCAAAACTGAGAAAGTTGTCTTCCTAACTGTACTCTCTTGGGGGAGTGAGTGGAAGTTTCTTAGCTTGTCAGCCACAGTTAAACACATTGAGAGAGAAAATATTTCCTCAACTGGTGTGAACAAAGCCAGGTGTGTTAATTTATGGACCTCTTTATGCAAATTAAACACTTTTTTCTCCTAAGAGTCGATATCACACCTCATAAGTGAAATCCAACTTGTAGGAAATGAAAAAGATGATCATGTCTCCAAAAAATTAATTCTTTATGCATTAGGATCGTTTTTATTCACTTATGGGTTGAATTTTCCTGTAAAGGCACTGTGAATGAGGTAGTTCATCTTGAGCCTTCTTCACCTTCAGTCTCTTCTAATTTTTCCTTTTTGTTTTCAGATCGCATTGTTTTTTTTTTTCTCCCACTCACCATCCCACGCATATTCAGGCTACCAGTGTCCTTAAGTTTCTGGAACCCTCATCCCATAATGCAAAGCCTGGAGTCAACTGAAATAACTACATACCCTAGGAAAATGGTTTGGTCCGATTAAACACAATGTTTATATAAAGATCTGAGTTTGAATTGTGTTTAATTTCCCTTAGTTTTCTAGATGTTCCTGAGCACGTCTCTTAAGGACTATTAGTCTTATTTTTTCAAGTGTAAAACGAAAGTATCTGAAATCACCCAAGTTAAATAAATTCCTGAAAGAGTGGAAATTTACTTAAATTGTAACCATTAAGAGCAAGAGAACTTCCCCCAATTTTTCTAATGGCAGATGCCAGGACCTTGTAATAGTGTATTAAATGGCTTATTTTTAGGAGAATTATTATTATTTTTTTAACTAGAATCCAGCTATCATCCTGGAATATAAGGAATTAATCTAAATATCCTCTGAATTCAAAATAAGTAGCCCACACAAATATAGCTTAGATAGTATATATTACAATTGCATGATTTTAGACTTTGCCACCTAATAATCAGGAGACCACATAGTGACCTGGAGACATACTCAGTTTACAATCTGAAATTCTAAAGTATTTTAAATTATCCATACAATAACTCATTTTACTCCCCACATGCCTCTCTCCCCCCCCAAAAAAAACAAGCATGGAGGATTGTGAGAAGTATCCCTTGTTTTATAAAGTGAAATGAGTTAACCATTTATGACCATTTCAGAAAAATGCCCAAATAACATCAAAACTGTTAAACCAGTTCAGTTAGTTGGGGTGAAATGAGGGTGCCACATAGAAAGTTTAATTCAGTTATTAATACAAGCTAATTGACCTAATACTAGTTAATACAGGATTTCCTTTCTATAAGAGATGCAGCCCAGAATTCCAAATTAAAGTTCATTGTACGGTGACAGAGGAAGGAAAAAAAACAACTCATAAAATACTATCCAACATAGTTATTAAAAAATACATAGTTATGATTTATGACAGATTATGAGTGGAAGAATATAAACTTGACAATAAAAATTTCATTCTTCTCTCTTTGATATTTTCTTTCTATTTTAATCAGCAACAATTCCAAAAGTCTGGAGAGTTACCATTTAGGAAAATTGTGGCTCATTAACCTGGTAGAACATATTGACATGTATGAAACTATTTGTTGTGAAACCATTGCAGAAATCAAGCAATCCTGTTTCTTATATCTATTTACTTAACAATTCTCTCATTCTCTTCCCCTGTAATGCTCTGGAAAACCTGAATTTATGTAGATAATACTAGCTACTATCATCAAAGAAGCTCCTATGTCAGTAGGCCACCCTTCCATTCTAAACGCACACACCCCATTTGCATTTTTAGTAAGTAAATAATCATATATATAATCTGGTGTATATATATACATACACAACACACACACACACACAAACATATATCAGAGGCATAGCTGGAAATGCTACAGAATGACAGTTTATTCAGTTGTCACACAGCCTGCTTTCTGAGTGGAGAAATATCTATTGGTTTATTTCCACAGCCAAAAACAGACAGAACAAAAGCCCCTCCTTCCAATGTTTGTCATTTCAGTCCCAACTGTGCTGTAGCCTTTAACTGTGTAAGACAGCAAGACAGCACATTTTGCAGATTAAACCAATAAACTCGCACACATAAAAGAAACAAATCTCATAATTGTGGATTTCAATTAAAGGAAAGGGGATCAAAGCAAACATTCTGCTTGAAATTACACAGCTGCTATCTATACAAAATGAGAGAAACGTCTAGAGCCTGCCATAATTTTGCAGAGGGAAAAAGCCACACGGCAAAGCCTGCAGTAGAACAGATTGTCTATGCTCCTCACGTCCCAATCAGTAATACAGAAATATTGAGTAATAAATTCCCTGCCTCTCTCGATCTGAAAAGCTCCCACCATCTGTGAAAGACAATTTGTAACAGCCTCCATATTAAGATTCAGTAAACAGACAATCACTCCCATTGTGCCAAGCAGTGGCTACACTCGGAGAAAAGCATAAAGCAAAACAATTAGTAACACCCAAACCCCTCTATTACAAATTATCGAGCCACCACAACAACTAGTTTCAATTGCAGAGCCTCCTGGTTAACTGGAGAAGAATGCAGGAAATTGTGCAGACCTGGCTACCTTGGTGGCCCTGTACGTAGGCCTCATCCTCATGCAGTGAATTATTATTGATGGCTGAGGCAGTTCTGCTCTGCTGGTGAACCAATAATGTCAAGGTAGTACCTGCAAGATTAATTATAGGAGAGAACAGGCTGAGGTTTCCCAGGACTGAGACATTAATATAGACTGAGCATTAGTTTCAGGGGACTCAACAGACAGCTGAACAAACGCCTCAAACAATGTGATCCACACTAAATCCTGGCAGCTGTACCGTAGTCCATTTGGAAGGTAACAACAATTGTTTTTAACTGTGAGACATAAATCATTATATATAATAATAATAATAATAATAAAACCTGAAAGTAAAATAGTGACACTCTGACCAGAGTTACAAATTCAACCTGAGCTATATCCATCCTGTAAATAGATGATGTCATTTCACAAGAAAAGTTGGTACCACTTTTTTCTTTTTTTTTAAGCCTTTGTCCTTGGAATGCATCAGATGTATGATTCTCATTCACTGTATTTTCCAGGGTTTGAAGTACAGTGTCTCAACTTCTTTCTGGTTTGAAAGTGAAAGTCGCTCAATTGTGTCCGACTCTTTGCAACCCCAAGGACTATAGAGCCCATGGAATTCTCCAGGCCAGAACACTGGAGTAGGTTGCCTTCCACTTCTCCAGGTGATCTTCCCAACTCAGGGACAGAATCAAGGTCTCCCACACTGCAGGCTGATTCTTTACCAGCTGAGCCATAGGGAAGCTCCCTCTTGGTTTGCCTCAGTGATTAATTAAATCACATACATTTTACTCTTAAAAACTGCCCAGGTGGGATGATACAGCCACTCTAGTTATAAAGCATATGGAGCCTGAAGTAGTTCCTCTTGGTTGCTAAAGCAATCTTTTACCTCAGTATTTTATTTGCTTCTGATATATGGGTATTTGTGCACTTTCAGATATTGACAGTAAAATTCATAAAGAGAAGCTGAAGTGTATCATGAAAGAGAATGAAGGAATGGTTACATTTTTAACCTCAGTGAAATTCAACCCAGGGCTTTCACTTAATTTTGTCACATTAAAGTTATGTAATTATATCACATATATGTATGCAAACACACAAAACACAAGCTCACATGATATTAGCAAACATTCATTTAGTCCTTAATTCTAGCCAGAAAGTTGTCTCGACTTTATAAATATATATATTATTTTAATCTCTTTATTTTAAAAATTTTTTATTGGAGCATAGCTTCTTTATAATGTGTTAGTTTCTGCTGTACAACAACGTGAACCAGCTATAGGCATATGTGTATATGCCTATATACACATCTCTCCCCTCTTTTGGGGATTTTCTTCCCATTTAATTCACTACAGATCACTGAGTAGGGTTTCCTGTGCTATCCAGTAGGTTCCCCTTACTTACTTGTTTTATACCTAGTAGTGTATATTTGTCAATCCCAATCTCCCAATTCATCTCATCTCTCCTCCCCCAACCCTTGGTGTTGTCTACATCTGTGTTTTAATCTCTTTAATACATTTTAGTTAAAGTTACAGCTGTGACAACTTGCATAAACAAGCTGCTTCATAAACAAGGTTAGATGGTGAATAAACAACAGTGCTCAGATTCAAATCCAAAACCCCTCTGGCCTAAGTAACCAGTCTCTAACCAGAAGACATGCTGCCTTGTAATGTATGCATTTGTGTGTGTGTGGTGTGTGTGTGTGTGCATCTGGCATACACTAGAAAAAAACGATAGGCTTATAACCATATATTGCTGATTTTCTCATTGTAACTGGAAGGCTTTTTTATATTTTAATACAGAACAATTATCCAAAACTAATTTAGGCTGAGAATTAATACTTTTTCTTATTCTCTTCAAGCAGCATTTCTCCCTATTCTCTCTTCAGCAGGAAGTGATAAAGAATTTAAGATGGATTTCAGCTATTGTGTTAAAACTTCCTGACTGTAGAGTGTGTGATAGAAGTGAGTTATCAGGCATCTCCGCATGAGTAAAGACAAATGTCATTGTCAACCCTAAATAGACAGGGAGGAACACTCTGCTTGTGAAAGAACTTTAATTCCAAGTAACTGGAAGGATTGCATTCATATATAAGTATCGATCACCTATCACTGGCACTCCTGTTGGGAGTGTTTCAGTATAAAATTTAGAATTTAAAAGCTTGCAATCTGAATGCACTATGTATGGTTATAGAGTTTAAGATGATTTTAAATTATAAAAGAATACAATTTTAAATCATTAAATAAAACTTTATCCATTGTTATTCTTTGGCATGAATAAAACACATGAACAGAAACCATGCCCTCTGCTAACAAGAGAAAATAAGAAACAAACCTCTATCGGTTCATCATCTTCCCTGGTGCCTACAGGTCAGCTCAGTTGTGTCTGACTCTTTGCAACCTCATGGACTGCAGCACACCAGGCCTCCCTGTCCATCACCAACTCCCAGAGCCTACTCAAACTCATGTCCATTGTGTCGGTGATGCCATCGAACCATCTCATCCTCTGTTGTCTGTCCCCTTCTCCTCCCGCCTTCAATCTTTACCAGCATCAGGGTCTTTCCCAATGAGTTGGTTCTCTGCATCAGGTAGCCACAGTAGTGGAGTTTCAGCTTCAGCATCAGTCCTTCTAATGAACATTCAGGACTGATTTCCTTTAGGATGGACTGGTTGGATCTCCTTTCCTTGCTGTCCAGGGGACTCTCAAAAGTCTTCTCCAACACCACAGTTCAAAAGTATCAATTCCATACATGACTACTAGTGCCTAGGTCAATTCAAAAGGGTAAGTTAAACAGTTTAGGAAGCAGCTTTAGCTCTTCTATGACTGCCTACTGGAAATTTCCATGCCAGTTGACAAAATTATCCTGTTTCCACTTGCTCTTCATCCCCAATACACCCCTCAGTTATTGAGCACACACTGTTTCAGACACAGATCAACACTGGGTTTGATGCTTGAGTACCACGATGAGTGAGACAGACTAGATCCCTGCCCGTTAATGTGTATAGTCTTGTGAACAAGAGAAGCAATAATTATGTAAATAAATTGATAGTTGAGAGAGTGGCTGATTCCTTTTCATTAGTTTATACCTTAATGCCTTTTTTCTTTTTACCATAGTGTCATCTCTAGTTTTTCATATCCTTCTATAATCAGTAAACAGGCCACTGAAATGTTCAGATTTGATATCTGAAACCTGAGGCAATTTCCTCATTGTTGGTTCTCTTCCTTTTTCTCCCTGTGAGACCCTCAATGATGAAAAGCATGTTTAATACATATTTTTCATAAACAGTAGCTATGAAGTCTTTAATACTGTTTCTTAGATTTCTTTATTTTATATAGTTAGCTTTCTGAAATGAACTATATCTTCTGCTATGTTTTTTAGGGTGTTTTTAGCATTGAGACTAAATCTTTATATTTGTGTCTAAAATTTATATAAATTTTTTAAATCCAGGTTTTCTCTGCTTGAATCATATTATTAAAATACGCTTGTAAAGTTGGGATTCAGATACAATGTGGTGAACCAAGTTCACAGCACACCATCATCATAGGACTATGCCACAAAACTGTCATTTTCTATTGTTTGTTGGTTGGTTGGTTTCATTCACTTCATTCTGTATTTCCTCCTTGCATTTCTCTCTACATACTCCATAGAAAATCATTCTATAACATTAAATATGGAAACAAGTTTTCAGTATATGTTATTTTAAAACAGACATTTATATTCAGTGCTTATATTTTAATAAACATATTGGAAATGTGTAATCAATTGCAAAATAATTATCTTTTTCTTCCACTCCACTTTACATTAGGTTTTACAGATTCATGTATATCACCTTATCCATATCTAATTTCTTACTTTAACTGCTGCCTACTGTTCCATGGAGTTTAGCCATCAAAGCTAACTATTACACTTGCCTAATGATCTACAACCTGCTACAGCAGATCTCATGGTGAGAAACTAACGTATTTACTCATACATACCTATATGATATTGCCTTTGGATAATGCTGTTGTAGCTTAGTTTGGTGGCTAAGTTGTATTCAACTCTTTGAGATCCCACTGACTGCAGCATGCCAGGCTCCCCTGTCCTTTGCTACTTCCTGGAGTTTGCTCAAAATCACTGGATACATACCAAGTAGAATTTTGGTGTCATGGTTTTTGGGAGGAAAGAGTAAACAGGAGACTGTGGTATACTCTGTCCATCTATCTGGTTGTGTGAAACCAACCTACTCAAATCACCCTGTAAACATATTAACATCTGCTTTTCCACAAAACTCATAGTGACATTTTCTGGTGGGCAAGCCCTTACGTTGGGAATATTTAACAAGGCCCTATCAGTTATATACATGTGTGTGTCTGTGTGCGTGTGTGTGTGTTGTTTCTGTCGTCGTTCTAAGTCGTGTCCAGCTCTTGGTGACAGTCGTGACGTCGTGTCGTCACTAAGTTGTGTCCAGCTCTTGGTGACCCCATGGATTGCAGCACACCAGGCTTCCCTGTCCTTCATCTCCCCACATCTGCTCAAATTCATGTCCATTGAGTCAGTGATGCCATCCAACCATGTCATTCTCTGTTGCCCCCTTCTCTTGCCCTCAATCTTCCCCAGCAACAGTGTCTTTTCCAAAGAGTTGGCTCTTTGCATCAGGTGGCCAAGGTACTAGAGCTTCAGGTTCAGCATCAGTCCTTCCAATGAATATTCAGGGTTGATTTTCTTTACGATTTACTGGTCTGATCTTGTTCTATGTGTGTTTGTATACATACATTTCTGGAGATAGCCAATGTCAAGGTTTGCAGGTCTGGTTTTTCTTGAGACTCTCTCTTCTCCCCTCAGGTTTACAGATGTCTGCCTTCTTACTGTGCCCTCACATGGTCTTCTGTTTTCTACATTCCTGGAATCTCTTCATATGTCCAAATTTCCTCCTCTTAAGAAGACATAATTAAGTTTCACTTGGAATAAAGGCATTATTCCTAAATGTAGACGCACTCTGAGATACTGAAGATAAGAATTTCAATAAATAAATTTGGGAGGAACACATGTGAGCCCACACCCAAACCCCGAATGGCTCATCTCAATTGCTTACTTAAACCTGGCATAGCTCTTTAGAAAATGTCATGTAGGCTAGATACTTTGCAGGGTATAAATGGAAATATTTCTTAACTTGTGGAACTCTTTTCTGTATAAATGATGCCTTCCCCTCAAGATAGCTGAGAATATCTTAAATTATTCTCAAGAATATGTTAAATCTTTGTTAGACACATTGTAAAATAAAGAGGAAGGACATGAGAAGTGTTGTTGACAGTCTTGGATTTCTTCATCTCCCTAGGTTCGCAATTATTCATGTCCCTGAAACTATTGGTAAAATTGACATCGAAGGAGATCTCAGGCTCATGTGTGTCTTATTTATAAACTTTTTATATTATCTAATACATGCAACTATTAAAACTAATGTACTATTCTATTTTGGTTATTGTGTCTATATACTATAAATTCTATCCCTGTTTTCATAAAGATTTTAGAATCATAAGATGATGTTTTTAATTTTAAAATGGTAACTTAATAATCATATCCTTTTGCCAACTTTTTAAAATACCTCGTTGCTATGTATTACTGTTTCTTTGAATTGAAAAAAAAAAAAGGATGTTGGGAGGCATTTCAGGGAGCAAAAATAACTTTTGGAGGAAACAGTAATGAGTAAAATCTTAGAAAATGTAGAAGAAGGCAAAATGGCATCCCTGAGAAAGAGAGAGGAACACAAGACTGGGATTAAGACTGGGTAGTAAACAATTAATCATCTAAGCAATTATTTTCCTTCATTGAGAAACAAACCAAGAGTTAAACACACCAAAGGGAAATTCCTCCCTTATTTTCCTCCACTACATTAGTACTAAATAGTTAAAAGAAAAAATCAAGAAATCATGCTTGGTTTACTACACCATAAATAAGGATATCCCTCTCAAATTTTCCTGTGCCACCAGAAGATTATCTAGATAGACTGTTATCTCCAGTTAAAAACAAGATGCCCAAATGACACCAGAGCAGCCATTCAAAATAGTCAATAAATTTAAATATAGAGATTTAATAGAAAAAAAATAGCTTGAGGTTATATACTCTATTCAATAGGACTGCTGAAGTACTAGCTCAGAAATTCTGTACACTGGCACTAGATTTTATTTTTAATGTGCAAAGAAGTTAACAATTTAAAATACAACAATACCTTATTGCATTAAGAATACATTTGCTGCAAATAACAAAAACTTAAATGTCAGTGGCTTAAACCTAACAAAGGTTTACTGTATTCTCATAATCAAAAAATGTTCCTTTAGGTAGCAACCTGTATCCCAAGTAGGCAGAAGAAGGAAAACAGGAGAAATTGGTGAAACTCTTTATCAAGGAAACACTAAAACTCTTTCTGAAGCTTCTTCCAGAATTCCATTTACATATTATTGCCTACAACACTATCACATGATCAAACTTTGCTGCTGGAGAAAGTTAAAAAATATGTATTTTGATCTGTATATCTCGCAGCTTCAACAGGAATCTTTTCAGTGAGAAAAAAAAGAGAACAATAGATATCGAGTAGAAAATTAAGAGTAATTGCTGAAGTAATGACTCCTAAGCTCATGTATAGAGAAGCTATTTTAAACAGCAGACCAAAGAACTTATATTAACCTTGAGTTCTCTATTTATTTTTTTTCTCTTTTTTTTTAAAATTTTTACAGTGGTTACTTTAATTTTATTTTTTAAATTTATTTTTTTCCTTTACATTATCATGATGGTTTTGCCATACATTGACATGAATCCACCATGGGTATACATGTGTTCCCCTATCAACGTAACAATAACTGTGTTTCTACAAAGTATCTGGCTGTTAAATCGCTACCCATAAATAAGAAGTTTGTTTTATTCAAAACAGAAAAAAAATAATTGCACAGTATTTTTTCAAAACTTTAGCAAACAACGCTAGGAGAAAACTTTATCCGTGATGTCTATTTTACAACACTGTACACATATAACTATCAGAAAATGTGAAGGGAGTCTGAGATTAAAGAAATCTCTGACTCATCCCTTGTAGTGATCATAGAATCATTATATATGTCAACTTCTTAAATAATTTTGACAATTATTGCTCCCACAAAGTAATTTCTCCTTTGATTGAAAATTTTAACTTCCCTTGTTGCACTGATCTATTGTTACCTGGTGATATATTATTGAGATTTCTTGTTGATTTAACTACATTGTAATATCAGGTGTGTTTTATTCATTATGTTCCCCTTTATCACTTATTCTATTTTCAGCTAAGTAGGTTCATAACATATACCATATATATTTATAGAATGAATAAATCTGATGAATACGGTTGACCTCATTATTACTGTCAACTTCATTATTCCATAAACTTGTAATGTTTAGTGAATTTGTCTGAAACATAATTTCAACCCTAAACTCCATCTAGACCAACCTTTGTTCTCATGGTGTGTGTGTGTTATTTTTACATTATAGCTACATTGTATAAGCCAGGGATATTGTGCAAATGTAAAGGAGATTATGAGATTTTTTAATTATTTGTTCAGGTTTTAATATACTTATGACAGAATGAGAAAGTACACATTTTCGTATTTGCTGAGAAATAACATAGTTTCTCTATTCTAAAAGATATGTCATCTTTTAGATTATAAGGAAAATAAGCAAGCAATAATGCTAAAGTCATGAGTTTGGGTAAACTCCAGGAGTTGGTGATGGACAGGGAGGCATGCTGCAGCTCATGGGGTCGCAAAGAGTCGGACACAACTGAGTGAACTGAACTGAAACTTTACATAGCAAAGGGAACTTTCCATGTAATTAAATAAAACATCATGCCACTGAAAGAGCAGCCTGGATTATCCAGTGGGCCCAATGTAAACACAAGGGTCCTTATAAGAGAAAGCCAGAAGACTGAGTCAGAGAGAGATTTGAAAATTACACTGTTGGCTTTGAAAATGGGAAAGGGGCTGCAAGCCAGCAATGGAAGCTGACTTCTAGAAGTTGGAGAAGGTAAAGACAAATTCTCCCCTGAAATCTTTAGGAGTAAAACAGATCTACCAACACCTGGGTTTTAGCCTAGTAAGACTCTTGGATTTCTGACCTTCAGAAATGTAGGATAATGAATCATGTTATTTTCAACCACTAAGTTTTTGTTGAGTTGTTACAGCAGAAAAAGGACATGAACACAACTCACTACCACAACTAACCCATCACTACAAAGGGTGTATAGGTGAAGTGTTCCGTGTCTCAAAATCCTGCCTCACCCCATTAGTAATAAAATACATGGGGTGACTTACAGTGTTTTTATAACACAGAGTTAAAAGGGACCTCAAAACTGTGCAGCTTCAGTGGCTCCTATATCTCTGGTCAACTTTATTTGTTTTTTCCTGGCTTTGTGGCAATTATTGGACTGTTAGTCTTTCACAATTAAATAGAATGTTAACTGTAGAGTTTCTTTTTTGGTAGAAACTCTTTATCAAGTTGAGGGAATTTCCTTATATTCCTGTTGTCCTGAGAGTTTTTGATCAGATGGGTACTGAAATTTTTCACCTGAGTTTTCTGCATAGGTTGATATATAGCCATGTGATATTTTTTGCCTATTTATAAGGAAGATGATATGAAATAGTTTTTGAATATTGAACCATCCATGCCTCCCTAGAATAAACCCTGTGAATCATGATGTAAACTGCCACCTGTTGCTGAATTGTATTTGTTAATATTTTGTTAAACATTTCTATGTCTATATTCATAAGTGATATTACTCTGTAGGGACTCGGTGGAACATTCTTTGTGTGACATCAGGTGTTAGGATAACAATCTTCAAAAAACAGCTTCAAAAAATTAGTTCAGAGGTGTTTCCTCATCATGAAAAGTGTGAAAATGTGTGTAGAACTTGTATTAGTTTTTTAAAAGTTTTTTAAACTATTAAAATTCTTTACAGAAGCCATATTACCTGCAGATTTATTTTTCAGAAGGTTTTAAATTTCAAATCTATTGCCTTTATAGCTATATGGCTATCAAATTATCTATTTTATCTTAGATGATTTGTGGTAGTTTTATTTTTCAAATAACAAGTCCATTTTGCCTAAGTTGTCAAATGTATGTGTTTAAGCATTCACAGTACTTCTTATTTCAGCCTTTTCATGTCTGCAGCATCTGTACTGATATCCTGTTTTTGATACTGCTGATTCTTCCTTAAGTCTTGCAAGATATTCAGTTCAGTTCAGTTCAGTAGCTCAGTCGTGTCTGACTCTTTGCATCCCAGGGACTGCAGCACTCCAGGCTTCCTTGTCCATCACCAACTCCTGGAGTATTCTCAAACTCTTGTCCATCAAGTCAGTGATGCCATCCAACCATCTCATCCTCTGTTGTCCCCTTTCCTCCCGTCTTCAATCTTTACCAGCATCAGGTCTTTTCAAATGAGTCAGTTCTTTGCATCAGGTAGCCAAAGTATTGGAGTTTCAGCTTCAGCATCAGTCCTTCCAATCAATATTCAGGACTGATTTCCTTTAGGATGGACTGGTTAGATCTCCTTGCAGTCCAAGGGACTCTCAAGAGTCTTCTCCAATGCCACATTTTAAAAGCATCAATACTTCAGTCTCATCCTTATTGATAGTCCAACTCTCACATCCATACATAACTATTGGAAAAACCACAGCTTTGACTAGACAGACCTTTGTTGGCAAAGTAATGTCTCTGCTTTTTAATAGGTTGTCTAGGTTGGTCATAACTTCTCTTCCAAGGAGCAAGTGTCTTTTAATTTCATGGCTGCAGTCACCATCTACAGTGATTTTGAAGCCCGCCAAAATATAGTCTTTCACTGTTTCCCCATCTATTTGCCAAGAAGTGATGGGACCAGAGGCCATGATAATTGTTTTCTGAATGTTGAGCTTTAAGCCAATTTTTCTCACTCGTCTTTCACTTTCATCAAGAGGCTCTTTAGTCCTTCTTCACTTTCTGCCATAAGGGTGGTGTCATCTGCATATCTGAGGTTATTGATATTTCTCCCAGCAATCTTGATTCCAGCATGTGCTTCATCCAGCCCAGCATTTCTCATGATCTACTCTGCATATAAGTTAATAAGCAGGGTGACAGTATACAGCCTTGACGTACTCCTTTCCCTATTTGGAACCAACCTGTTGTTCCATGTCCAGTTCTAACTTGCTTCCTGACCTGAACACAGATTTGTCAAGAGGCAGGTCAGGTGGTCTGGTATTCCTATAGCTTTAAGAATTTTCCACAGTTTTCTGTGATCCACACAGATATGGCAAGATATTGGTGAAATTTACTGACCTTTTCAAGTAATAAAGTCTTTGTTTCACTGATTGTTGCTTATTTTTCTATTATCTATTAACTGATACATTTATTATTTTCTTCCTTCTGTTTTCTGGGTTTTTTTCACTTCTTTTTGTTGATATATTCTTGAAGTGGGAGTGCAGATGCTTTATTTGAAATTTTTCATTTTTCCTAATGTCTGTACTTACTGCTATACATTTTCTTTTCAGCAGTAATTTGGCTATATGCCACAAAATTTGGCACTTTCATTCATGTAAATGTATTTCTAAACTTTTCCTTGATACTTCTTTAATTCATAGATTATTTACATGTATATCCTAAATATTTGGAAATTTTCCTATTATCATTCTTTTCTTGATTTCTAGCCCATTGTGATTAAAGAATATACTATATGATTTGTATGCTTTTCATTTTTGAGGAATTAAAAAAGTGTTTCAGGTTCCCATCTATCTTTGGATAGATTCTCTGAGAACTTGAAATTAATTTTTATTCTCCTCTCCTGTTATTTGGTAGCATGTTCTGGAAATTGTTATTATATCCTGTTGCATGATGTTGTTGTTAAGCTTTTACATATACTTGCTGATATTCTGTTTAATCTATAAATTGTTCAGAGTGTTGAATTCTCTAACTCTAGTTGTGGATTTACTATTCCTTTCAGTTTGAGCAGTTTTTGCAGCTCTGGTACCTGGAGAATCTCACTGTTAGATTATCTCTGTCTTCTTGGTAGATTGGTTCTTTCATTATATATAGCGTTCTTCTCTGTCTCTGATAATTTGCTTTTTAAAATTTTATTTTCTCTGAAATTTACTTAACCTAATATTATCACAACTATTATTTTCTTTTGATTCAAATTTTCAGTATACATTTTATCCATCCTTTTATTTTCAATCTTTCTAAAGCATATATTATACTTGAAAGAAGTTTTTTGTTGACTGCAAATAATTGGGTCACATTTTTTAATTCACTCTGCCATCTTTTATTTGGGAAATTTACATATACTGTGATTCTTCATGAATTTGGTCTTAAGTCTGCCATTTTATTATTTTCTATTCTTTTATATTTGTTTTCCCTGATTTCATGGTATTACTTTAATACTTATTCTATGTTTCTATTTCTATTTCTCCACATCTTCATATATTTATATCCCTCTTTGTATATACTTTTGTGGTTGCTTTAAGTATTGCATCGTATGTATATAAATTACCATAGACTACTGATGTAATCTTTCACTAGTTCAGGTAAATTATTTAAAAAAATAAAGTTTGTTTACATCATTACCCTTGTTCATTTATAGTATAATTTTAAAAATATTTCTTCTACATACATATAGAACAAAATCAATCAGTATCATAATTTTTAACTTAATGTCAAAAATAATTTAAAGAACTCATGAGAAGAAAGGTATATTTTATTTACTGATAATTTTACTCTTCTCTTTCTGATAGTACATGTTTCCTTCATTTTCTGCTTCATTTCATTTTAGAGAAATTTCCTAATCCACTCCTTTAGAAGGTCTGCTGGTGACATATTCCCTTAGTTTTCAATTATGTGAGAATGTCTGGATTTCCATTTCATTCCAGAAGTATATTTTCACTGGCTATAGAATTTTGAATTGATAATTCTTTTCTTCCAATACCTGAAAAAACCTGCACCCATTCTTCCTGGCCTCTGTTGTTTCTAAAGAACAATTGCCCACATTCTAATTTTTTCTCTATGTCACTTATGATGCTATTACATAAATTTTAAAAATGATATATGTTAGCAGCATTAATGCCATTAGGTTTAGTGTTTTGTTATGCTTTTAAAATCTGTGTGTTTTTGTCTCTTGCAAAATTTGGGAAGTTTCCCTCTATTTTTACTTCAAGTAATTTTTCTGCCCCAGTCTTTCTCTTATTTTCCTAGAATTCCAATAGCACAAAATTTAGATCTTTACTGGAGTTTCACAATGGTTGTATGATTTTTATTGTTCCCTTTCCAGGCTGTGATTCATTTTTCATAATATTTCATTCTATCACTCAGCCCATCCACTGCCCTTTTTATGCAATGATCTTTTTATTTTAGCAATGTAATTATATATTTATAAAATTCCCATTTAGCTCTCCTTTTTAACCTTGCTGTTTTCTCACATGCTCTAATCTCCTTTTCTTAGTAGGACACTAGTCATATTGGATTAAGACCCACCACATGATATCATTTTACCATAATTATCTCTTTAAAAGCGTTATCTGCAAATAAGTACAGCCACATTCTGAGCTATTGGGGATTAGAATGTCAGTATTACTGGGAGACAAACTTCAGCTTTACAGGGAGACAAAATTTAGCCCAAAACAAATATATTTGATAGACAAACGTGTATATGATAATTCTGACATAAAGGAATGAACACTAGAATAAAAAAATAAAATATGGTGTTTTCTTGCCATTAATTGATATTTAGTTGAATAAACCATTTACGTTTTTTGACCTATTTAATCACTTGTAGTACTGGGTGGTTTTAGCTGCTTACTTTTCCCTGTCTATAATTCTGCTTTAGTACATGTATGTAAACCACTATTATTTTATTTTAGAGCTAAATTATTTTCATAGAGCTTCCAAAGTTTTAATTGATCAACTTTTTAATAAATACTGCTTTAAAAAATAAATCAGATAAAAATACATTTTATGAACTAGGCCAACACTATCTGTTCCAAATAACATTAATATATATGTACAAAAGTAAAAATGGCTAACAAACACATGAAAAGATGCTCAACATCACTCATTATCAGAGAAATGCAAATCAAAATCACAATGAGGTACCACTTTCCACCAGTCAGAATGGCTGCCATCCAAAAGTCTACAAGCAATAAATGCTGGAGAGGATGTGGAGAAAAGGGAACCCTCTTACACTGTTGGTGGGAATGCAAACTAGTACAGCCACTATGGAGAACAGTGCGGAGATTCCTTAAAAAACTGCAAAACTGCCTTATGAGCCAGCAATCCCACTGCTGGGCATACACACCGAGGAAACCAGAATTGAAAGAGACACGTGTACCCCAATGTTCATCGCTGCATTGTTTACAATAGCCAGGACATGGAAGCAACCTAGATGTCCATCAACAGACAAATGGATAAGAAAGCTGTGGTACATATACGCAATGGAATATTACTCAGCATTAAAAAGAATTTATTTGAATCAGTTCTACTGAGGTGGACAAAATTGGAGCCTATTATACAGAGTGAAGTAAGCCAGAAGGAAAAACAAAAATACAGTATACTAAAGCATATATATGGAATTTAGAAAGATGGTAACGAGAACCCTGTATGTGAGACAGCAAAAGAAACACAGATGTATAGAACAGTCTTTTGGACTCTATGGGAGAGGGCAAGGGTGGGATGATATGGGAGAACAGCATGGAAACATGTTAATCATCATATGTGAAATCAATCACCAGCTCAGGTTTGATGCTCAGAGCTTGTGTACTGGGATGACCCACAGAGAGGGAATCGGGAGGGAGGTGGGAGGGGGGTTCTAGAAGGGGAACACATGTATACCCAAGGCAGATTCATGTCAATGTATGGCAAAACCAACACAATAATGTAAAGAAAATTAAAATAAATAAATAAATAAATAAAATAAAAAGAACAAAAGTTACACTAGAAATTTTCATTGCTTAGGAATTTTAAAATGCATTATAGTAATATTTAATTTTACTCATTTTAATTAGTGCATTGATTATTTATAAGCTGTTGCATTTTATTTTTAGATTTTTACAAGGCTGTTACTAATTATAAAACTTTATAAAGACACACAGTCATAAACAAATAAAATTTTGAAGTTGGCAGTATTTATTTTTATTCTCTTCTAATTATTCCTCTCCTCTTAAAAATCATAAGAACTTGTGAAGGTGAGACATGCATTTAAATTGCCAAAAGACAGGAAGAAAAACAATTAACTAATTTAATCAACTGGATAAGTTCTTGAATACACCAAGAAAGGTTATCAAGCTTACTATCTTTAAGCAGTAAAAGTTACAAAATAAAGAGTGTAATAGAAAATTTTGTTGCAACAAAATAACTTCAAATAGAGCTTGACTATGTACTGATTATGATTTTCAAACTGTTCATACACTGAAAGGTGAATCTTACATAGCATAACATTAATATCTTTCATTATATCAGTCAATATTTTGTGATAAAAGACTCTATGGATGATGATGATGATTTCCTCTTGTTATAAGCAAAAGAGTTAGAACATATTTATGTACCATTATGCAACTTGGCGGGGAAGGCAATGGCACCCCATTCCAGTACTCCTGCCTGGAAAATCACACGGACAAAGGAGCCTGGTGGGCTGCAGTCCATGGGGTCACGAAGGGTCAGACACTACTGAGTGACTTCACTTTCACTTTTCACTTTCACGCACTGGAGAAGGAAACGGCAACACACTCCAGTGTTCTTGCCTGGAGAATCCCAGGGACGGAGAAGCCTGGTGGTGAGACCGCAAAAGAAACGCAGATATATAGAACAGACTCGTGGACTCCGTGGAAGAGGGCAAGGGTGGGATGTTATGGGAGAATGGCATTGAAACATGTTAATTATCATATGTGAAATCAATCGCCAGCCCAGGGCTGATGCTCGGGGCTGGTGCACCGAGATGACCCAGGGGGAGGGAATCGGGGGTTCTGGAGGGGGAGCATATGTAAACCCATGGCGGTTTCATGTCAATGTATGGCAAAACCAACACAATAAAGTAAAGAAAATTTTTTTAAAAAAAAGAGGCCTGGTGGGCTGCTGTCTATGGGGTCGCACAGAGTCGGGCACGACTGAAGCGACTTGGAAGCAGCAGTATGCAACTTGGATCAGCACTATCAGTTCAGATCACTCAGTTGTGTTCGACTCTTTGCGATCCAATGAACCACAGCATGCCAGGCCTCCCTGTCCATCACCAACTCCAGGAGTACACCCAAACCCATGTCCATTGAGTCAGTGATGCCATGCAACCATCTCATCCTCTGTCATCCCCTTCTCCTGCTGCCCTCAATCTTTCCCAGCATTAGGGTCTTTTCCAATGAGTCAGCTCTTTGCACCAGGTGGCCAAAGTATTGGAGTTTCAGCTTCAAAATCAGTCCTTCCAATGAACACCCAGGACTGATCTCTCTTTGGATGGATTGGCTGGATCTCCTTGCAGTCCAAGGGACTCTCAAAAGTCTTCTCCAACACCATAGTTCAAAAGCATCAATTCTTCTGTGCTCAGCTTTCTTTATAGTCCAACTCTCACATCCATACATGATCAATCAGCACAATAATAAGCCAATATTATGTTAATGTTTTCTTTATCCCATGTCATTCTTCTAAAATGTCTTTAAAATACAACTAAGAAAATTAGTTTAAAACTTAGATTGCCCTTGCTTAAGCATACAGATTTCAGAAAAACACTGCAATATTTGAGTTTAATATATTTTTTATTCAAAATGACATTTCATATTATACATTTACAATATTTTAATAGGCTAATCCTAATGAATGTTTAAGTTAGGGTCTAAGAAAGAGATAGGGAAACCACAAAATAATTTAAGCATGTGACTTGGGAAAGTAATATGAAAAATTAATACTTATAACTGGGGTAATGAAGAATTGGCAAAGAGAACTCTAAATAATTTTAAATAGTAGATATTGTTGCAACAAAAGTGTGTTAGACCTATCTGTTTTGGTGTCTCGTTCTGAAATCTTAAGTGCTGTCGTCCCTGACCATTATTCCTCAATTTCTCCAAACAGAATTATTAGCCTCCAACTCCACCTATTTAAACTCTTCTTACTTGGATTACACAGAACTTTTTCTGCTTCATTGAACAAATTCTGATTAATATTTTGTCAGAAGCCAAGCTGCTCCTGCTCCAGTTGGAATTTGCTACTCTCTAGGCCTGTTACCCAACACTAAAGACTGGAATTTCTTAGCCATAATCTTGAGAAATCTATCTTCTATCTCCAAATAGTTGATCCCTTCTTTCCTGAGTTGAGTACTTTCTTGATACACTCATTTTATTGCAGCACATTAGTCAGAATCTTTTTGAAAATGGTTCATAGGAGACTGGTTTGTTGTTGTTTGGTTTTGTCTTTTGCAAGTAGGAAACAGTTTTACTCTTTTATGGTTAAATTGTATAGTTACAAAATTTGATGTAGGAGTCCTATGACTACATATAATTCTAAATTTCAGTTTAACCAATCCTTTGTATGCTTATTTATTTTTATTTTTCTTCCCAGAATCTCTTTAGTGTTTTCTCTTTGTCCTAAGAGTTTCAAAAGTGCACAATAATATGCCTTGGGACATAGTCACTTCTTTGAGGTAAATTTCTCAATTTAGAGTTAGATATTCAATAAAATTCTCTGATTTTAAGAGTATAATTCATAAGATTCGGGAATTATATAATATCATGTAACTACTTTCACAATAATCAGGACATTTTGATCACTTCATTGTTACCATTGTCTTGACTTTACTAGAATTTCATGTAAGTACACAGTCTTTAGTATCTGGCTTATTTAACTTAGCATCTTGCTTTTGAGATTTGTCCAAGTTGGTGTTTTTCATCAGTTGTTTTTTGTTCCTTGCTCATACTGAGCAGTATTTTATTATATTCATATACCAAGATTCCTTATACAGTCACAAGTTGATGTGCATTTGGGTAGTTTTCTACATTTTAAACTTTTATTCAATTTGAAAAGTGTTGACACAATGGGCTTCCCAGGTGGCTCAGTGGTAAAGAATCCATATGCCAACAGAGGAGACGCAGGAGATGTGGGTTCTAATCCTGGGTTGGGAAGATCCCCTGAAAGAAGAAATGGCAACCCACTCCAGTATTCTTGCCTAAAAAATTTCATGGACAGAATAGCCTGGTGGGCTACAGTCCATAGCGTCACAAAAAGTCAGACGTGACTGAGTGACAGAGTGTGCACAAACATTATATACACATCTTTGTGTAGAGATGTATTTAATTCTCTTAGATAAATATTTAGGAGAGGACCGTTTAACTTTAGAAGAAGCTATCATTCTGCTTTCCAATGTGTCAGTGTCGTTTTTTTCTTTTCTTTTA
Organism: Antilocapra americana; assembly: GCA_007570785.1. NCBI lineage: Eukaryota > Metazoa > Chordata > Mammalia > Artiodactyla > Antilocapridae > Antilocapra > Antilocapra americana. Next base: position 9,256,640 of record ML661900.1, on the reverse strand, counting down.
TATTCCCACCATTTTAATGGAATTCAATGTAATTTATATCAGAAAATTCCAGCCTATACTGGATAATTTCCTTTTTAAAATCTATTTTATACCAAAATGGCTTCTCTGACAGCTCAGTTATTAAAGAATCTGCCTGCAATGCAAGAGACCCTGGTTCAAATCTTGGTTCAGGAAGATCCACTGGAGAAGGAATAGGCTACCCATTCCAGGATTCTTGGGCTTCTCTTGTGGCTCAACTGGTAAAGAACCTGCCTGCAATGCAGAAGATCTGGGTTCAATCCCTGGGTTGGGAAGATCCCCTTGAAAGGGAAAGGCTACCCACTCCAGTATTCTGGCTTGGATAATTCCACGGACTCTACAGTCCATGGGTAGCAAAGAGTCAGACACACTGAGTGACTTTCACTTCATTTCTGCTGAGCTCCCATTAGTTATTTTGTATTTGCAATAAGATGAATATGTTAATGCTGAGGTATAGATAAGATTAAATTTGGATATAAAGCCATATATATACATATACATTTGCATTTGATAATCACATGCTTATTACATTTGATTGCATTTTCAACATTCTAATGTTATTTTATAATAGTATTTTCTTTTTGATATATTTTAAAGGCATTTTCTTAAAATAAAAATAAAATGGCTATATTCCACATCTTCAGACTGAATAAAATCAACTCAGTAGAAAAGTTATTTTCATAGAAAAAATATAAAACTTTATAAACAATTAAACAGATTAAAGCATCTTCTGAGTTGAGCTTAATGAGAGCATGGGGAGTTAAATACAGAATTTCCATTAAAATGACTGAGAAATTGTGCATATAGTTTCATACTTGCCTTGATGAACATTCTTCTTTTTATACTGAATGTTTAAAAAGGGAGTAATTCCACAGTTTAAAGAGTACCTGGCAATCTTGTCAACACAGACATTCATATTAAGTACAAAATTTTTAAGAGCATTTTTGAATTTCAAGTTGACAATAGGTATACCTGTTTTGCATTTCATTCCTGTATATCTTCTAGCAACAGTGTAAAAATATTACTCTGATTTTTTTTCATTAAATTTAAGAAAACTTAGTACATTGAACTTGTTTCACTTTCTTGGTGAAAGCAGTCATATTTTTCTAGCACAAAGTTGATTCCTGGCAAACAATATGTTAGATATGTATGAACCAAAAAGTACTAAGAAAGAAAAATTGTATTTAGTTTATTTCTTCTTTACTTTTCTAGGGGGAATATAAAGTTCCTGGCACCCTAAAGTCACATACTAACATTTAATGTTGGCTAGATGATTTTCAACTTTTGTCCATAAAATGATTTTTTTTAAATATCTATTCATTTATTCAATTTATTGCAGGTTTTATAGATAATATGGTTAAACTGAGAAGTTTATCCAAAGGTAATGCAAGCAAGGAAATAAATATTAGAGCAGAAATAAGAGAAATAAAGACAATAGAGAAGATTATTAAAACTAAGGGCTGGCTCTTGCAAAGATCTTTAAAAATGACAAGCCTTTAGCTAGAATCACCAAGAAAAAAGAAAAATAAATCAAATAAATACAGAAATTAGAAAGAATATGTCGCTACTGATACCACAGAAACACAAAGGATCATAAGAGACTACTATTAATCATTATGTGCCAACAAACAGGACAACATAGACAAACTTTTAGAAACATACAAGCCACCAAGACTGAACCATAATGAAACAGAGAATATTAGCAGATTGATTATTGGTAAGGAGATTAAACCAGTAATGACAAACCTCCCAACAAGCAGAAGTCCAGGAAAAGATAGCTTCACTGGTGAATTCTACCTAACATTTAAAGAAGAATCAAGAAAAAATCCTTCTCAAATTCTTCAAAAACAAAAGAGGAGAGAACTCTTATAAAGTCATTATATGAGGCCAGTTTAACGTCATAACAAACCCAGACAAGGATATCGTAAGAAAAGATATGTATAGGCCAGTATCCCTCGTGAACATAAATGTGAAAATCTTCAACGAAATATCGCAAACCAAATTCAACAATAAAGTCAAAAGGTCACATGCTATGATCAAATAAGGTTTATACTAAAGATTAAAGGATGGTTTAACATCTTCAAATCACTCAGCATGATACATTACCAAAATAAAGTATAACAATCATATGATCATGTCAATAGATGCAAAAAAGGCATTTGACAAAATTCAGCATTTATTTACAAAAAAACCTCTCAACAAGGTGGGTATAGAGGGAACATGCATGCATGTGTGCTCAGTCATGTCTTACTTTTTGCAACCCCATGGGCTATAGCCCACTAGGCTCCTCTGCCATAGGATTTTCTGGGCAAGAATACTGGGTTGGGTTGCCATCTCTTCTTCCAGGAGATCTTCCCAACTCACAGATGAACCAGAACTGCATATCCTGCATTGCTTGTTTTGGCAGATGGGTTCTTACCAATAAGCCACCTCAACATAATGAAGGCCACAAATAACACACCCTCACCTAACATCATACTCAAAATGTGAACAGTGAAAACCCTTTCCTCTAGTTCAAGAACAAGACAAGATTGCCCCCCTTCACTACTTTTGTTCAACATAGTACTGAAAGTCTTAATTAGACCAATTAGGCAAAAAAGAGAATTAAAAGGCATCCAGTCAGAAAGGAAGTAAAACTGTTACTATTTGCAGATGATATGATATTACTTATAGAGTACCCTAAAGAATCAATCAAAAAAAAAAAACTTGTTGGAATTAACAAAGGAATTCAGTATGGTTTTAAGATACATAATCAATATAAAATCTCTTTTGTCTTTGCATACTAATAATGACAGAGCAGAAGAATAAATAAAGACACTAATTCCATTCAAAATTGTATTAAGAGAATAAAATACCTAGGAGTAAATTTAATCAAGGAGGTGAAATATGTTCATACTTAAAACTGTAAGATATTAATGAAAGAATTTAAAGATGATACAAGTGCAAAGATATTCCATGTTCATAGATTGGAAAAATTAATATTATTAAATCTCTTACTACCCAAAGCAATCTACAGATTCAGTACAATCTCTATCAAAATTCCAGTGGTACATGCCAAAGAAGTAGAATTAATAATACGAAAAATTTGTATAGAATCATAACAAAAAACCCCAATGCTAAAGCAATGTTGAATAAGAAATACAAAGCTGGAGGCATTATGTTTCATTATGAATAGGTGATTTACAGCGAGGAAATCTATGAGTAGAACAAGATATTCACAAATAAAGTGTGAGTTGGAGACATAATAAAAAAAGCAACAATTAAATGTCACTATATACCAGACTGGTTAAGAACTAAATGCTGACTCCAGCACTGTTTACAATAGTGAAGACATGGAAACAACCTAAATGTCCATGAACACAGGGACAGAAATAAGATGTGGTACATATATACAATGGAACAATACCCAGACATTAAAAATAATGAAACAATGCCATTTACAGCAATATGGATGGACCTAGAGAGTGTCATTCTGAGTGAAGTATGTCAGACAGAGAAGGAGAAATATATGACATCCCTTACATGTGGAATCTAAAAAGAAATGATACAAATGAACTTACTTACAAAACAGAAACAGATTCACAGACTTATAGAACTGCTTATGGTTGCTGGGGAAGAAGGGTAGCAGGAAGGGATAGTTCTGGTATTTGGGACAGATACATATACTATGCAATATTGAAAATGGATTACAAACAAGGACCTACTGTATAGCATATGGGACTCTATCCAATGTTATGTGGCAGCCTGGATGGAAGGGGAATTTGGGGGAGAATGGATACATGTATATGTATGGTTGAATCCTTTTGCTGTTCACCTAAAACTATCACAGAACTGTTTGTTAATCAGTTATACGTCAATGCAAAATAAAAAGTTTAAAAGAAAATGAAAAGAATAAAATTCTGAATAATGTCAATATTCAAGGGGTTACATGGATCTGGAACCCAAAGTCCTGCTGGTTGCATGGAAGACTGGTATACTCGCTGGAGAGAAGAAACTGACAGCTCCTAGTTAAATTAAATGTACACATGGCATGACCTCGCAGTTCTCCTGGACAGACAGTCCATAGGGAAAAGATGCTCACTTACCTATCAGTGGCAGGGGAATAAATACTATCCTCATCCCTTTTTTGGTGAATTGGACATACAAGCTATGGTAGATGCACCTTGTGGTACAGTATACAGATGCAACAGACTAGATATTCATAGCAAATAAGACAGAACTAAGAAAAGAAAGCAATACACAAAACAAAATTTATAATGTTATTAAACCAAAATACATCAAAGAACAATATATACATTTCATAAGAACATAAACAGACCAAAGGATGAACTCTAGCTGGACCAGAATGGTTGTAAACAAAGGGAGAGAAATGAAGAGAGAGAGATTTATTCATTCATTTAAATGAATAAATCATGTATAAAGTAACAGAAGGAACTTAAGCAGATTATGATGACACATCATGAACAAGGGAGTAAAATTTACTCAACATTCTGGACAACAATATGTGATATTCCTGACCCAAAGTTGTTTACCTGTAGCTTGAATGCTGAGAACTGGCAGCAGATTTCTATCTAAATACTTCATAGACAGCATTGATTTTGTGAAAGGCTTTCATTTATTTCAACTTGGGCTTTCAACTGTGAAAAAGGATTACATTTTGCTTTGATGTTTACAATTTCTCCTCAAGTAGCTGTTTTGGGCAGTAACATAGATGATATTCAGTGATCTGTAGATGTCGGGAAGTAAACCTTAATATTCGGGTAAAGGGAATGAATTATTCTAAATAAAGGTAAAACGTATGTAAAAAGTTGCGGTTACATTCAATATTGATTTGCAATAAAGAGAAACTCTGTTTAAGAGATGTGGAGTTAGGTGTAACATTCTTCAAAGCAGTTTACTAGCATTTTATTTTATATAATAAAAAGTAGAGTGTGTTATCTAAAAAACCTAAAGATGAATAGGATATTAATCTTTATTTCTTAGAAACTGTACCATTCTTCTCCTACCCCCACCAAAGGTACCTAAATAGCATTTAGAATATGCATTTTGATGGCTTTTCAGACTGATATCGAAGATAATCAAATTAATATGTGAATATAAGAAATATTAAAGTATAAAAATTTTAACTTTAAAATTAAATAACATTAAAAAAGATATTCTAATACACTTTCTAGTAGAATACAGCCCAATATAAAGTGAAATAAATATTCACTGCTCTGTGATATATTTACAGAGCATTTATGGCTTAAAGAAACTATGGAGAACAGTGTGGAGATTCCTTAAAAAACTGAAAATAGAACTGGCATATGACCCAACAATCCCACTGCTCAGCATACACACCGAGGAAACCAGAATTAAAAGAGACACGTGTACCCCAATGTTCATCGCCGCATTGTTTACAATAGCCAGGACATGGAAGCAACCTAGATGCCAATCAACAGAAGAATGGATAAGAAAGCTGTGGTACATATACACAATGGAATATTACTCAGCCATTAAAAAGAATTCATTTGAATCAGTTCTACTCAGGTGGACAGAACTGGAGCCTATTATCCAGAGTGAAGTAAGCCAGAAGAAAAAACAACAATACAGTATACTAACACACAGATATGGAATTTAGAAAGATGGTAACGAGAACCCTGCATGCGAGACAGCAAAAGAAACGCAGATGTATAGAACAGTTTCGTGGACTTTGTGGAAGAGGGCAAGGGTGGGATGATATGGGAGAATGGCATTGAAACATGTTAATTATCATATGTGAAATCAATCGCCAGCCCAGGTCTGATGCTTGGGGCTGGTGTACCGGGATGACCCAGGGAGAGGGAATCGGGAGGGAGGAGGGAGGGGGGTTCTGGAAGGGGAACATATGTATACCCATGGCAGATTCATGTCAATGTATGGCAAAACCAACACGATAATGTAAAGAAAAAAAAAAAGAAACAGAAAATATGGAATACTCCTGTAAGATACAAACTTATTAAAGATGCTATAAAGTCAAAAAAAAAAAAAAAGAAATAGACTTCTGTATTTCACCTTCAACTTTTCTCTTAGGAAACAATGATGCATTCATTGAAGAAGATCATACTAATATATATATATATATATATATATTTGTACATGCTGAAAAGGAAAAATAGTATGAACTTGAGAAAATATTTCTGGAAGACCAAATGCAAACTGTATTCCCAGTGCAAAGTAGCCTTTATGCCCCTGAACACTCTCATATGTTTACAGTTTTCTAGAATCCCAAGCTCTCTCCCTTTTTTAACTCACCCTACAGACAGTCAGTTATTGTTTTTCCAGTAGTCATGTATGGATGTGAGAGTTGGACTACAAAGAAAGCTGAGCACCAAAGAATTGATGATTTTGAATGTGGTGCTGGAGAAGACTCTTGAGTTCCTTGGACTGCAAGGAGATCTAACAAGTCCATCCCAAAGGAGATCAGTCCTGGATATTAATTGGAAGGACTGATGCTGAAGCTGAAACTCCAATACTTTGGCCACCTGATGCAAAGAGCTGACTCATTTGAAAAGACCCTGATGCTGGGAAAGATTGAAGGTGGGAGGAGAAGAGGATAATAGAGGATGAGAGGTTGGATGGCATCACCAACTTGATGGACATGAGTTTCAGTAAACTCTGGGAGTTGGTGATAGGGAGGCCTGGTGTGCTGCAGCCCACGGGGTTGCAAAGAGTCAGACATGACTGAGCAATTGAACTGACAGACGATCAGAAAAACAGAAGGATACAGAGAACAAACATACAACCCTCTGGGCTTTGAACACATGCATGTACATATACTCTCTAATAAGGTCCTTCTGTCTTAAACATGGAGCCCTCTAAACATTAAGCAAGCCAGGCTCCTCTGTCCATGGAGCTCTCCAGTCAAGAATACTGAAGTGGGTTTGCCATTCCCTTCTTCAGAGAATCTTCCCAATCCAGGGGTCAAACCTTGGTCTCCTGCATTGTAGGTAGATTCTTTACCATCTGAGCTACCAGGGAAGTCCATTAAGCAAGCCAAACACTTATCATTATTTAGGTTCCTTTTCATTTTTTTCAAATAAAATTACATCTTGTTTCTTCACTGTGAATATCTATATCATGTAGTATCTTTTTATTTTGAAATAGAAATTCATAGGAAATAGAAAAACCAAAAATTATAGAGGGAAGTCCCATGTTACTTTAATTCAGTTTTACCCCAAATCCTGCAAAACAGGATTGAAATATAAAACAATATAAAACAGAAGTTTAGTATAATCTACAGAGCTTATTCAGGTTTCACCAGTCCTATGCTCACTCATCTGTTTGTTGTATAGATGAGTATAAAATCCTACACAATTTCATCATGTGTGCAGATCTATGTAACCATCACCACAGTCAAAATACAGCACTGTTCCATCACCAACCAGAAGGTTTCCTTATATCCTTACACCCTTTCCCCACTACCCATTGCTAATGCCTGGCAAACACTAATCTATTCATCATCTTGATAATTTTGTTATTTAATTAATATTTTATAGACAGAAACATACTCTATGTAACCTTTTAATGCTGGCTTTTCCCACTTTGCTCAATTTCTCTGACATGACTCCCAGTTGTTGTATGTATCAGTACATCACTCCTTTTTACAACACTCCATGATACAGATTTATTATCATTTGTTTAACCATTCATGGATTGACAATTAGTTTGTTTCCAGTTTGGAACAATTATAAATAAAGTTGGCATGAATATTTATGTATTAGCTTTTGTGTGAACATACATCTTTCTTTCTCTGGGGTAGATATACAAGAGTTTGATTGCTAGACCTTGTGATAAGTACATGTTTAGTGTTGTATAATAACTGAAAAACTGCTTCCTAGGGGTCTGTTCTGTTTTACAGTCTAACCTTGTATGAATGATCTAGCTTTTTAGCATCTTCACCAGCATTTGCTGTTATTGATGCTTTATTTTAGCCATTCTGGTAAGTATGCAGTAATATCACAATTGGTTTAATCTGTGTTTCCCTAGTAGCTAATGATGTGGACCATCTATTCCTGAGTTTATTTCCACACCCTCTTCATTGAAATATCTATTCATGTCTTTTGACCAATCTGTAAATGGGCTATTTGATTTTTACTGGGAAGTTTGAGAATCCTTCATATGCATTCTTTTTTGTGGGGATGAATGCATCCTCACATGGGTCTTGATTCCTGTCTCCTGTACAATGTCACGAACCTCCGTCCATAGTTCATCTGGAATTCTGTCTATCAGATCTAGTCCCTTAAATCTATTTCTCACTTCCACTGTATAGTCATAAGGGATTTGATTTAGGTTATACCTGAATGGTCTAGTGGTTTTCTCCATTTTCTTCAATTTCAGTCTGAATTTGGCAATAAGGAGTTCATGATCTGAGCCACAGTCAGCTCTGGGTCTTATTTTTGCTGACTGTATACAGCTTCTCCATCTTTGACTGCAAAGAATATAATCAATCTGATTTCGATATTGACCATCTGGTGATGTCCATGTGTAGAGTCTTCTCTTGTGTTGTTGGAAGAGGGCATTTGCTATGACCAATGTGTTCTCTTGGCAGAACTCTATTAGCCTTTGCCCTGCTTCTTTCTGTACTCCAAGGCCAAGTTTGCCTGCTACTCCAGGTGTTTCTTGACTTTCTATTTTTTCATTCCAGTCCCCTATAATGAAAAGGAAATCTTTTCTGGGTGTTAGTTCTAGAAGGTCATGAAGGTCTTCAAAGAACTGTTCAGCTTCTTCAGCATTACTGGTCAGGGCATAGACCATCCCCAAGAAAAAGAAATGCAAAAAAGCAAAATGGCTGTCTGAGGAGGCCTTACAAATAGCTGTGAAAAGAAGGAAGTGAAAAGCAAAGGAGAAAAGGAAAGATATATCCATTCAAATGCAGAGTCCCAAAGAATAGCAAGGAGAGATAATACAGCCTTCCTCAGTGATCAATGCAAAGAAATAGAGGAAAAGAATAGAATGGGAAAGACTAGAGATCTCTTCAAGAAAATTAGAGATACCAAAGGAACATTTCATGCAAAGATAGACTCAAAAAAGGACAGAAATGGTAGGGATCTAACAGAAGCAGAAGATATTAAGAAGAGGTGGCAAGAATACACAGAAGAACTGTACAAAAAAGATCTTCACAACCCAGATAATCATGATGGTGTGATCACTCACATAGAAACCAAATATCCTGGAATGTGAAGTTAAGTGGGCCTTAGGAAGCATCACTACGAACAAAGTGAGTGGAAGTGACAAAATTCCAGTTGAGCTATTTCAAATCCTAAAAGATGAGGCTGTGAAAATGCTGACTCAATATGCCAGCAAATTTGGAAAACTCAGCAGTGGCTACAGGAATGGAAAAGGTCACTTTTCATTCCATCCCAAAGAAAGGCAATGCCAAAGAATGCTCAAACTACCACACAATTGCACTCATCTCACATGCTAGTAAAGCAATGTTCAAAATTCTCCAAGCCAGTGTTCAGCAATATATGAACTGTGAACTTCCAGATGTTCAAGTTGGTTTTAGAAAAGGCAGAGGAATCAGAGATCAAAATTGCCAACATCTGCTGGATCATTGAAAAAGCAAGAGAGTTCCAGAAAAACATCTATTTCTGCTTTATTGCCTATGCCAAAGCCATTGACTGTGTGGATCACAATAAACTGTGGAAAATTCTGAAAGAGATGGGAATACCAGACCACCTGGCCTGCCTCTTAGAAATCTGTACTCAGGTCAGGAAGCAACAGTTAGAACTGGACAAGGAAACTGGTTCCAAATAGGACAAGGAATATGTCAAAGCTGTATATTGTCACTCTACTTATTTAACTTATAGGCAGAGTAAATTATGAGAAATGCTGGGCCAGAGGAAGGAAGCACAAGCTGGAATCAAGATTGCTGGGAGAAATATCAATAACCTCAGATATGCAAATGATACCACCCTTATGGCAGAAAGTGAGGAAGAACTAAAGAGCCTCTTGATGAAAGTGAAAGAAGAGAGTGAAAAAGTTGGCTTAAAGCTCAACATTCAGAAAACTAAGATCATGGCATCTGGGCCCATCACTTCATGGCAAATAGATAGGAAATAGTGGGGGAAAAGTGGCTGACTTTATTTTTCTGGGCTCCAAAATCACTGCAGCAACCGAACTGAATATTCTAGATATGAACGGATTCTTTGTTAGATATATGGTTTTAAATATTACCTCCCACATATAATGTTACTCATATATTTTATAATCTACATAATCATCTATCTTGACTTTTAATATTAAATATGCATTTTTGTTTTTATCTTGTAGGAATGCAAATTCTTAAAGTTAGAACCAAAGGTAATTAACCTTCACATATCCCCCAACAAGCATTTATTACCCAAAGAAACCTAGTAACACATTACTGTAAAGTAGCGAATTAATAAATAAATAAAATAGACATTCCAATAACAAACTACTTCATGAGACTATTTTAGTAAATTGATATAAGACAGAATCATACTTTCCAGGTGACTAAATATTTTATTTTAATACCCGACTTTTAGGTCTCCTATCTTCTATGCAACCAGACTTCAAATTGAAGCGTTTTTCTCAACCTATAAAATGTGGTCTCTTTTACCATGAAAGCCTTAGGATGATGCAATTCTTTAGTTTATCCTGGTGTGAGTTTCCCTAACTTCTGTTCAGGACTTTTTTAAAGCATAACTTGACAGATTAAGGCAAGGCATCTCCAAATATGTCTATGTAGCTGCATTACAGTCTTTTTTTGGTATTTAATATTTAGATGGTGACGTAAGTCTCTGTTTTACTGCCTTTAAACTGTTAGCCTTTTACTGATCCACTTAGGGTGTAATTGCTTGCTCTCTGTAAGCATTCTAATCAGAACGGCCAAGATCAGTTCACTACTCCCAATTCCAATGGGGTCACAGAAATGAGAGCTGCAAATAACTGCAAGTCACCCTTTTAATTTTTCCTCTGGGTAAGGTTATTCCTTATGGTATATTTTATTCTTGTTTCTCCTTGTTTTGTCAATCTGAGCTTTAAAGAGATTCAATAAGTATGTTTTCTTCTAATGCTTCCATTCTAAGACTAAGCTTGAAAACCTCTCTGGAAGGAATGAAAATCATATACTGTTATCAGTATCCAGCATCTTCCAGGCATGAACCATGATGGTTCCTCTTGCCATTACTCAATAAGACTTTTCTCAGTTCTTTGTTGCAAGTTCTATGATGAGAGAACCTACTGCTTCTGCGAAGTCTGCCTTTCCTTGCTACTAACTGGTAATTTCATCAGAAACATGATTAACAGAACTGTTACAGCAGTTATAATGGTGATGAAGTCATGCCACTGTGAAGAAAAGGAAAATGAAATAATTATGTCACTATATTCATCATTAATTCCCCTTTCCTGAGTCACTTTTCTTAACACATAGGCCTAATTTTCCTATGAAAGTGGAAATGTAGGAAGTCAAGATTGAAGTAATTTGACTTTAAATACCTCACTTGGGAATGGTATAACATTATTGTTTGCAAGATTCTGTCAAATATCTTATTATACTTAGAGTGATGAGTATATGGAATGGGTTATTTCCCACATTTTATACATGATTGCATTGAGATTCTGATCTAGTTATTTAGGTTACACAATTCAACATGTCCTCAAACTCAGTACTTTTTATAATATGTGAAAGTCACAATCATATACAGGCATTTATTTGCTGGGGCCTAATTTATGCAAAATTGGCTCAAAATCCTATAGCACCTAGATTTCCTCCATCACATGTCCTATTGCTTCTATGTCTTCTTTGTGAGCACACTTCAATTTTCTCCTTGTTTTATTATATTTTAGAGCATCAATTGTCTTTATGCTGCATATTTGAATCACCCATGCAGTTTTTATATATCATGATGCCCAGGTTATACCCTCTAGTCATTAAATAAGAAATATCTGTTGGAGAGACTCAGGATTCAATACATTTTCCTTAAACTCTCCAGTTGATTCCAAAGTGCAGCCAAGTTTGAGAACTACTATCTTAGATTTCTATCCCAGGCTTTCTTCTCTTATAACTGTGCACTGAATCAAACATTTGATCGTACATCTGCACGCAGTAATTTTATTTTCCAGGTACATGCTGGTTTTCTGCAAGTCCACATCTCCACCTAGAACTCTGTTTTGGGCTTCGGAAACATTCACACTTGTATATCCATCTCCATAGAGGCTTTCAGAGTCTCACGCTCTTCCGACTGAGCTAGCCAGGCAGAGGCTTTAAACTCATAAATTCCCAGGGTGAATTTATACCTTTCCCTCAAAATATCCTTCTTTTTCTTATTTAGTACAGACTATTCTGTTACAAAAGTAAGACTCAAGAATTCAGTGGCTTTATCAAAACATAATATTTTCTCTCACTCTCAGTTTTGAGACTGAGAAGTTCTGCTCTTCTCAACCTCAGGCATTTTACCTTGTTCTTGTCACTACAATCAGTCAACTGGAAGAAAGAATCAGGGGTCGAGGTGCATCTCTTTAAAGGGCAGGGCTCAGAATGTGACAGACTACTTCAACCTTTATCCCATCAGTCAGACATTATTTATATGGTCACCCAAGTCTGTAACAGCAGATAGATTTGTAGTCTTTAGCTAGATAGCCGTGTACCTGGCTAAAACCAAGAGGGAGGAACTTCTAACTCTGAAGAAGATGAAGTAACAAATTACCCTCCTTCCTGAAACAATAGCAATAACTGCATTTCAAATATTCAAATGTTAAGTAGAGATATGAATATAAATATTTTTAAAAGGAATCACAGTGACCTGCTAAAGATGAAAACTACAACTTGTGAGATGAAAAATACACGGAATGGAAATAACAGCCGATCAGACATTGCAGAAAAAAAAAAGGGGGAGTTAGCAAAATAAGATAGAGAGCAAAAAGAATAAATAGTGAAGAGTTCAAGTGAGCGGTGGAACAATTTCAAGTGGTCTCATATACACACAATTGGAATCTCCACAGGTTAGCAAATATCAGAGAAGAAAGAAGGACCAAAATTTTTTCAAGAAATGATGGTTACAATGTTTGCAAAACTGTTGAAAAATAGAAACCCATAGTTTAAGAATCTCAATAAATCTCAAGTACAAGAGACATTAAAAATAAATACTCCAAGGCACAACATAATCAAATTTCTCAAAGTTAGTGATAGAAAATCTTTAAAGCAGCCAGAGGAAGAGACATCTTTAAACTAATTATGTATTTAACATAATACATTTTATGTACAAAATCAAAGATAAGGATGATTTATTTCTCATAGAAAATATGTAAGTGAGATGACAATGGAGCAGGATCTTTAAAGTGCTGAAAGAAAGTGCTTTCTCATCTTAAGTAAATATATCTTTCCAAAAAAATGTGAAGTAAAACTTTTCAGACATCACCAGCAGACTGGCGTAATATGAAAGATAACTTTCTTCAGATGGGTGGGAAAAAAGACAACCGGATGAAAATAAGGAATGAAGAACGCCTAGAAATGAAAGTTACGTGGATGGATATATTTCATTTTTTCTTGTGGTCTAAACCTTATTTTAAAGATAAATGACTGTCTAATAGTAATTTCCTGTGAATTTGACAGATATGTAACAGTAAGAGAGGTGACAACAATAGCACAAATCCAGGAGGGGAAAGATGGAAAAGTGCTGTAATACTTAAAGGTAGACTGTGATATGATGAAGATGTACACTATAAAGCAACCATAAAATGACTGGACAATGAACTGCAGCTCAGCAAATGAGGTAAAATGATTCATGAAATGATTAAAGTAAGCCACATATCCATAAGAAGACAGAAAAAAAAGAACATAAGAGTGACTTTAAAAAAAAGAATTGTAACAATGACATAAAACAATGACTTGGTTATGTTAGGTACAGCCCAGGATAATGGGCCTCTCTCTGTTCAACCAAAGACCATAGCAAAACCAAAATGTAAAAATTTATTACTCAAAGATCCCACAGAAAACATGCATCATGCCTCAAAGGGTCACACATCAGGTAAAAATAGGGTGCAGGCAGATTTTGCAACAGGACCTGGGGGGCACAACTTTATTAAGGACTATATGTAGAATGCTTTGGGTTTCCCAAATTATAGCCAGTTTGGTCAATTCAAACCAAAAGGCAGTGTTTTGCTCAGCTTCTTATCTAAGGGACTCACAGGGGGAAGTCCCTGGCAAGCAGAAAAGACTTTAACACAAGGGCCATTGGAGTAGGCAGGTCAGAAACATATTTATTTGTGACTCAGTGGCATGAAGGGTTAATGTCAATCTAAGGCACCCATAGTCAGCTTGGGCAGATAAAATGGATGTGGAAGCAGCAGTTTTGAGAGTAGCAGAACTAAATTCTTGGTAAGAATAAAGGAAATAAAATAAGATTAGGAAAATAGAAAACAGTACAAGACAGATGAAAATCTAATAATATCAGTGATCATGTAAAATGAAAATAATCTAAGTACCACATATATTATGAACAGCCTTATTAAGAAAATAAAATATCTCACAATATTTACCATAATTCTTCATGCTTAAAACTTCTAAGAAATTTATGAGTTTAAAGATAATTTACAATACCCTCAGTATTTCCTATGGAGATGGTGGATCAAAAGTAAAGAATTGGCCTGCCAATGCAGAGACAGGAAACTTGGGTTCAACCTCTGGGCCTGGAAGAAACTTTGAAGGAGGAAATTGCAACCCACTCCAGTATTCTTGCCATGAAAATCCCATGGACAAAGGAGCCTGGCAGGTTTGACAGGAGTCAGACAAAAAGGAGCAACTGAGCATGAAATATATCTTGTAAGACTCTATGATCTGACAGTCTCATTTCAGGGGTACCTCATGATAATCTTTTCTTCCAACAAACTGAAATCCTTTAGATTTACTAAGATGCCATATTTTCCTTCTCCTTAGTTTAAGGTTCACCTTTCCTGAAAAGTCTCCATGCTGAATTCTTTGTCATAGTTAAATCTTATAACTACAGAGGCAGCAGGTAGCAGTGTAGACTGTAGAATCTTCCTCAGGACCATACCCAACAACTTTGGGCCATCTGCCCTTTCCACACATTGCTCTATCAGTGTATCCTGTTCCTAAGAGCCTGGGAAGCAAGTGAGCTGGTTAAAAGTCTTTTTATTAATATATACCAAGGAGGGTATGCTGATTCCACCTTGACCTAGGATTTTAGCAGTAGACATGATTAGGTGATTGGATTGATATGTGTGTTCTTGTTCAGTCACCAAGCCCTGTGTGACTCTTTGCGACCCCAGGGACTGAAGCACACCAGGCTTTGCTGTCCTTCACTTTCTCCCAGAGTTCACTCAAACTCATGTCCCTTGAGTCAGTGATACCATCCAACCAGTTCATCCTCTATTGTCCCCTTCTCCTCCTGCCTTCAATCTTTCCCAGCATCAGGAGCAATGAGTCAGCTCTTCACAACAGGTGGCCAAAGTATTGGAGCTCCAGCTTTGGCATCAGTCCTTCCAATGACTATTCAGGGTTGATTTCCTTTAGGACTGACTGGTTTGATTCCCTTGCTATCCAAGACTCTCAAGAGTCTTCTCAATTACCACAGTTCGAAAGCATCAATTCTTTGGTACTCAACCTTCTTTATGGTCCAACCGTCATATCTATACATGACTACTAGAATATGTGGGTAAGTAGAGCCAAAGAAAGTTGCTGATATTTGGATATGGGGGTGAAGAAAGGAGCGCAATGAAGGATGACTTACCACATTTTATTTTAATTACCTGTTCATTTATCCTTACTGCATAGTATACCACAAATGCCATAATAGTAAGAAGTACTGGTTTCCCCAGACATACTATATATGTCTGTAAAGTACAGTATATATCATAGTCCTGGTATCTTCAGTGCAGAACAGGTATTCTTTAAACATGTTTTTTTTCAACTGAAAACTGAATGTCACAGTAGTTCTACACATTTTAATTTACAATTTCTACTTACAGGTAAAGAAATTGATATTCAGAGAAATTATGTAGCTGTAACTAGAATTTAGGAGTATAGTTCCTAGAGTCATACAATCTGAATTTAAATTCTTAATTCTAACTTTATCAAGCTGTATGAACTTGGGGCAAGTTACTTTAATTTTCTAAACTTAATTTCCTTTCTATAACATGATAATAATAAGTAGGTTGCTAAAAGTATTATGGGATCATGTGCAGACACCGTCAATACAATGTCTGACCACCAAACCACTCAATTACTATTAACTATTATTTTTATTATAATTATCACTATGATTATTATTATCTAAGGCAATCTAACCAATTAGAAACAGACCTCCTAGCTGAACCAGGCCTTTGTGCTCTTTCACTACAAATTAATACAGTAGAAGATAATACACACAAAAAAATGAGATTTCAAATTTAATCATTTTTTTCCAATGTTCTTTGGATTCTTCAGGTGCTTTAATTTGAACCTCATTGATGATTTCAACAACTTAAGAGTTTAATCACTTCTTTATTGCATTATAGCTTTACACTCTATAGATTTATAATATAGATACTGAACCAAGTATGAGTCAATGGGTATTATTTTGGGGAATATGTCATTAATATTAATAAATGACAGTTGTATTCTATTTTCTATGACCTTCAACTTGTTTTTAGTCTATGTACTCTTAGCTCAATTCAAAATTAATTTGAATTAACAAGTTAGAAACTTAAATACATTTTGAAAGATTTTAAGTACTTTTTCATAATGTACATATTAAACTCTGAATTGCTCTCAAAAAGCTTTAGCCCGAGGACAGGATTTTAGAGAGAAAAAATCAGGAATATTAGTAAATATACATTATTTCACTTAGGTTTATTATCTTTTGCATAGCTACTGAAATTTGTTCAATCCAGTACAAATGTTAATCAATGGAACTTTTGGAATCTAAAATATTATTTCTAGGACAAATTACTACTTCAGCACATTAAACAATATTCACCTGGCCTAAAAAGACCATACATGAAAAGTGGAATCCTTTAGCCTCTGCCTTGCAGAAAGGATTACATCTATGAAAGAAAGTATGTCTTACCTAAATCAGTAGCAGTAAAGGTGGTGCTTTACATACTGTACTGTAGGGAATGTTTTATTTAAATGGCAAAACTAAACATTGTCAGCAAATATTCTAAATTTTGCTTTAAAGATATGTCAAAATGACACCTAACATGTTTCCTCAAATAAAGTTAATTTGACAAGACAAATAAATAATAGGTCTTAATTATAAATCTCAAATCAAGAAAAGAAAAATATTGTATCCTGCAAGAGCTGATCAGAGATGCCAGAGAGAATTCAGAAGTGACTAACTACCCAAAGAATCATGGAAAAATCATACACTGTCAAAGCAATTCAGACAGAGCACTGCTAACATGTCTTGCTATTTTAACTGAAAGGAAGAACAATTTAGGGAGGAATTAATTAATTTCTTCAAGGGTAACCAAAATCATAAATAGTATCTAACATCATCAGGAAAGGAGAAAAGAATGTTGGCAACAAAAAGAAAAATTGGGAATGTGCATTTCTCTTAGACTAGAGAACTCTTTGGAGTGCCTCTTAAAAAGGCTAAGGAAACACAATTGTTCTGGAAAGGTGAGCGTTTGTTAAACAAATGATTATAAAGACATTGTTTCAGATGTCAAAGAGAAGTAGAAGGAATACTGCTCAAAAATAACAGGCCAGGTCATCAGGGGAAGAAATGAAGTTTCAGCAAGTTATATTTAATTCAGACCATTAATTAGCAGCAGTGAATCAGCTTGACAACTTTCTTAGTTAAGAGTTGAGATATATTATAGGATGTATAGACAGTTAATACTTGATATTATAAAATTATAAAATTAATGGATTAACTTTAGTAAAACTATTTGTGTATTAAAGGCAATGTACAAACCACAATGCTAGAATATCTCACAAATCTAGAATTAGAGGAAAGGACAATATAACCTTTCAGGAGTTTGCAGCATTTCAAATAATGAATAAACTATCACCTAATGGAAGGCTTAAGTGTCTGCAATTACAAGAATTCTGCTGATAAGATTTTTTCCAGAAAAATCTTTTATTTGCTTGTAAAAGGTTCTTCTAAAATCTTATTTACATAAATATATTATTTAGCAACATATAGAGTACCTTGGGGGCTTCCAAGGTGGCTGCTAGCGGTAAAGAACCCACCTGCCAATGCAGGAGATGTAAGAGACAAGGGTTCGATCCCTGGGTTGGGAAGATCCCTTGGAGAAGGAAATGGCATTCCATTCCAGTATTCTTGCCTGAAGAAGCCCATGGACAGAACATCCTGTTGGGCTACAGTCCATGAGGCTACACACTGTCAGACATGACTGAAGTGACTTAGCACACATAGATGCATGCAAACGCATACCACAGAGCATAACAAATATCAGCCCATCATAGTCCAATTCAAGATATAGCAATGGCAAACAAAAGTGTCTAAAACTTTTGTTCTATGCCAGGTATTGAGCTAAGTGCTTCGCTTCACAAGTATTATCTCTACTAAGTATCATTGCAAAGATATGTGGTAAACTATGTAAATTACAAAAAAAAAATGCTGCCTCCATTGCAGTTCTACAAGGATCAAGCCATTAACTACTATAGTGCACCCGAGAGGAATTCAGGCTTGAGAAAGACAGAAAGCATGCTGGGCTTTGTACACTGGCACCAGATAACTAAGATGTATTTGTTGTTTAGTGGCTGCAGCAGTGTCTGACTCTTTCTGACCCTACAGATTGTAGTCCCCAGGCTCCTCTGTCCATGAGATTCTCCAGGCAAGAATACTGGAGTGGGTTGCCATTTCCTTCTCCAGGCAATCTTTCTGGAGTTGACCCAAACCGCGAATCTGAGTCTCCTGCTTGGTAAGGTGGATTCTTTACCACTAAGTCACTAGGGAAGCCCAGTTAAGATGTATGTGTATGTGTGTGCTAAGGTGCTTCAGTCATGTCTGACTCCTTGCAACCCTATGGACTGTAGTCTGCCAGGCTCCTCAGTCCATGGAATTATTCAGACAAGAATACTGGAGTGGGTTGCCATGCCCTCCTCCAGTTAAGATGCATATCTAATGACAAATTTCAGTGACCCCAGATTCTTGCATCTTTCCACACATAGAAAAGCACTTAAAATTGCTAAACTGAGATGTCTGTTCATTATGATTAGCAGTAATCTTTTACACTTAACTACATGACCCAGCCAAAAAATAAAAAAATTTCATATGTATATAGACATCCTGGCTCCTCCCTTACCTCTTTGGAGCAGTTCCTAAGAGCAACCTGAGAGGCTATCTACTTCTTGAGCTATAGTCCTCATTAGGGTCCCCAAATAAAACAACCTTTATGTTGTGAGTTTTTCTTTTAATTGACACTTGTTGCATTTTGAAATATGCATACTATCTACAATATATACCTATATATATTTCTTTTAAAAATAGAAATATTTGGTTAAAAGGATTTTTCCCATTACATATTTGATCAAGTTAGTGTAGCTGTTCTTCTTTTAATATTAATTATAATAGATAATTCACAACATAAAACATTTTACTTTATAAGCCTGAAGGTTTCATTTGGAATATTATCTACACTGTCTTTTTGTAAGTAGCTAGAAAAGATGTATATCTAGCAAAATAGTTTTATGGTAATTGAAAATTCTATTTTGTATGCTTTTTAGTATTCTCTACATATTACAGAGTAGGTGATATTTACTTTTTATGACATTGTGATTTATAATGTTAGGGGGGAAGAAATTTTCTTCCACCCATCTAAGTTCTTTTGGTTGATCTAAGAATTAAATTGACTTGAGATAGATTAATAGGAGAAAATCAAACAAAAGTTTAATAGCATGTATATAGGGGAGAGATTCAAGAGAATTAACTTGCCAAAATGGCTGAATCCCTCACCTTAAAGACTATCTACAGCTAAAGACACAATAGGATGCTGAGAGTAGTGGTTTGGAACTTTCAAAAAGAAGGAAGGGAATTCACATGGACATGGAAAAGCAAATGTTTTGTAGAGAAACATTTGCTGGGCAATGCAGAGACGGTGGGGACACAGAGAGGAATTTTAACAGACTTTGCTAGATTCCTTCTGGATCTAAACATCTAGTTCAAACTGTAGTTATATATGGTAATACTGTAGCTGTCTTCCTGCAAGAGTGAAAATGAAAGTGTTAGTCATTCAGTCATGTCCGTCTCTTTGCTACCCGATGGACTGTAGCCTGCCAGGATTCTCTGTCCATGGAATTTTCCAGGCTGGAGTGGGCAGTTGTTCCCTTCTCCAGGGATCTTCCCAACCCAGGGATCAAACCAGGTCTCCTGCATTGCAGGCAGATTCTTGTGAGCCACAAGGGAAACCCTGGTAGATGATAATGTTTGAATTGGGTTGAATTATGAAGCGCTGTTTGTTGGTGGTATGGGGAAAATCACCCTCCCAAACAGTAGAAGTGGGTCCAGGTACCCAAAAGGCTTTTATAATCATACATAAAAATTAATGAATATTAGAAATTAATCAACAATGTTGGATAATTATGCCCTAACAGCAAACACACCAGTCTCAAAATATGTAAAATTGAATAAAATTGATCATTTTGAGGAAAGAAATCCTGGAAATACATTTAAATGACAGTCTCTTCCTAGTGCCATTAGCAGCAATAATCACAAAAATATGTTTGTGAAACTATTGGACATCTAGATTTTCATTATTAACCTAATTTTTTCATGAACTATTCTTCATTAAATATTAAAAATTACATTTCTTTGTGAAAAAACACTGGAAAAACTTTCCAAGTTCACTTCTATCATAGCAAGCTTTATTCAAGGAGGTAATTCTTAGAATTAGCCCTTGAGAAAATAGTAAGCTCTGCACCCCTATGGATTAATCTTCCTCCCTGGTCATTTGTTCAAGTTTAAATAAAACAACTAGTTATATATTAAGAAAGTTCAAATAGTTTACTATTCAAAGGAATTTTCAGCATCTGATACGGAAGAACTGGGTTTCCTGAATGGACTGATATAGCTTACCTCTTAAACCTAATGATTTTCAGTTTTCAAAACTTGTGCCTCTAAGTTGAATATCTGATTTGAGGCAATCTCTTTTGTTATTGCTAAAAGGAAAGTGATAGGCTTCTGAACAAACTTCAGAAGCATTATTAAATTCTCAATTACAACTGTCCCTCTATATTCACACATGTAACTAATTAAATTATGTCCTGTAGCCCCCTCTCATATCCTCTAACCCTTTCCACTTAAATCAGTTTCTGTTATTATCTTCTCTTTACTCCAATGATCCATTATTGGCCCACTGTTCTTACCAGCTATCTTTAGACATATTCATTCTTGCAGTATTGGTTCTGGGTTCCCTAGGTTTCTTCTACCCTCTGCAGAATACTTTCATTATTTTTAAATGAAATAATGTATTTATAAAATACTAGCAAATAGCTTATACACTAATGAAAACTTTCTAAAAGCTAAAAAAATTTATTGTGATAGTTTTTTGATATACAGATATAGAGATATTGAGGGAGACAGACAGATGGACCTTCTTTTTTTTTCACTTTTTTTAAAATTAGTTTTGCCATACAATGACATGATATCACCATGGGTTTACATATGCTACCCCTCCAGGACCCCCCTCCGTCCTCCCTCCCCCCGGGAAATCTCGCTGCACCAGCCCCGAGCATCAATCCTGGGCTGGCGATTGATTAGACATATGGTAATTAACATGTTTCAATGCCATTCTCCCATATCATTCCACCCTTTCCCTCATCCACAGAGTCCACTCTATACATATGCGTTCCTTTTACTGTCTCGCATGCTGGGTTCTCGTTACCATCTTTCTAAATTCCATATATATGCGTTAATATACTGCATTGTTGTTTTTGCTTCCGGCTTACTTCACTCTGAATAATGGGCTCCAGTTTCGTCCATCTGAGTAGAACTGATTCAAATGACTTTTTTTTTTAATGCTGAGTAATATTCCATTGTGTATATGTACCACAGCTTTCTAATCCATTCGTCAGTTGATGGGCATCTAGGTTGCTTCCATGTCCTGGCTATTGTAAACAAAGTAGCGATAAACATTGGGGTACACGTGGCTCTTTCAATTCTGGTTTCCTCGGTGTATATGCCTAGCAGTGGGATTGCTGGGTCATATGGCAGGTCTATTTGCAGTTTTTTAAGGAACCTCCACACTGTTTTCCATAATGGCTGTACTAGTTTGCAATCCCACAAACAGATGGAGAAATGTGCCGTGTTCGTGGATTGGAAGAATCAATATAGTGAAAATGAGTATACTACCCAAAGCAATCTATAGATTCAATGCAATTCCTGTCAAGCTACCAGAGGTCTTTTTCAGAGAATTAGAACAAATAATTTCACAATTTGTATGGAAATACAAAAAACCTCATATAGCCAAAGCAATCTTGAGAAAGAAGAATGGAACTGGAGGAATCAACCTACCTGACTTAAGGCTATACTACAAATCCACAGTCATTAAGACAGTCTGGTACTGGCACAAAGACAGAAATATAGATCAATGGAACAAAATAGAAAGCCCAGAGATAAATCCACGCATCTATGGCCACCTTATCTTTGACAAAGGAGGCAAGAATATACAATGGAGAAAAGACAACCTCTTTAACAAGTGGTGCTGGGAAAACTGGACAGCCACTTGTAAAAGAATGAAACTGGAACACTTTCTAACACCATACACAAAGATAAACTCAAAATGGATCAAAGATCTAAGCATAAGACCAGAAACTATAAAACTCCTAGAGGATAACATTGGCAAAACACTCTCTGACATAAACCAAAGCGGGATCCTACATGACCCACCTCCCAGAATATTGGAAATAAAAGCACAGACGGACCTTCTTATTAGAGATATGGATGGGGGGATACAATGCATAATTACTGATTTATTTGGGTGTTTAAAATGTGAAGATGTGTTGGATATGATTATAAGTAAATATCAGAAAACATTTTATAGAGGTGATGTGATTCCAGATTTAGATTTAAAGTAAGAACATTATATAACAATCAAAATAATAATAAATAATGAAGAAAGAAACACCAACATCTGCCAAATCTTACAATATTTTCTAAAGAAATGATGATTAAAATGCAGTATGTAGGCCACATCTAGATGGAATACTGGAAAGATATCTGTGTACTAGAAACATAAGTTTTACACTTAATAATTTAGTATGTAACAAAGAAAATGCAGACCTATAATCTATACATTAGAGGAAAATAAATTCCTATTGAATTAAAGTTAAAATGAAAAGACTGCATATATAACTTAATAAATATTTTTAAATCAATGCAGATATGCCTTCTTATTTGAATTCTATCTTAACAGTTCCTCAGATGAATCCCAAATATTGTGTTGAAAGCACATTCCCTGAATATAAAACTGGCTCTAATGAAAAGGCTTCTGCATGCCAGCAAAGAGTGCTTACGTGGTGCGTTTTTGCTTAAGAAGATGTATAGTCAAGGCAGTTGGATTTAGCTGTTTGCCAAAAGGACCATGTTTCCCCAGAGCAGATTTGGAGGTTTATTCTTTCACTTGCCCTCCTCACTCTCACATGGCACCAAACAGCGCCAGTAACTGCATGCTCCCTTTTCTTTCCCCTCTCATCCAATCTCATCTGGCCTGAAATAACTTAAAAAAAAAAAAAAAAATGGATGCTTACTTTATTTTGCTAAGTGCTTTTGCATTCGCCATTATTTTTAACATTTTATCTTTTTATCTTCATTACATTCATTCAGAAACCTAATACATACATACATGTATCTTTACAAATCTGCTCCAGTAAAAGGATAATTAATGTTTTAAACACCTTAAATGACAATTTTCTAAAATAAATGAAAAAATGTAGCTCATTGATATTATTCATTCCTATCTCTCTGACAAATGCCTTACAATTATATTCAATATTGGTATTACCCTTAGTTCTCTTACTTCCTTTGTGTGACTTTAAATAATATGCTTAAGCAGAGAATAATTTATACATCAATGTTTCAATAATAAATCCCTAATTTTAGAACGGGGTTTCCCAGGTGGCTCAGTAGTAAAGAATCCACCTTCCAATGCAGGAGATACAGGTTGTATCCCTGGGTCAGGAGGATCTCCTGGAGAACAAAATGACAACCCACTCCACTATTCTTGTCTGGGAAATCCCATGGACAGAGAAGCCTGACAGGCTATAGTCTGTGGGGGTCACAAAGAGCTGGACATGAGTTACTAACTACATAAGACAACAACAATAATTTTAGAACTGACTTTAAGTATTCCAAACTTTTCCTACATGTTTTCCAATTCTCAGTCAAACTCTTAAATTTTCCAGTATAGTCTCTATGTTTTTAAAGATTTCTCTTCCACAAATTAGATTTCTCTGGCTCCATATGAATTATTATTTTCTCTACTCTAGATGGTATCAATCATAGTAAAACTTTCTTTCATTGCTTGTCAGAACTGGAAACACTGCCTCCTGAAAGTTATGACTTGCTTTTTCCTGGTACATGTCTCATTTTGTTGGAGTAATTCTTTACATAATTTAGTAAAACTGCATTAGAAGACAAATGTACCAAATCCTTGTATAGTAAATCTTTCTATATATTATGACAAATTAATAATGAAACTCTAGACAGAAAAATTTTTTTTTAATATTTTGATGGAATTACTTTACTGTTGTCAGTACACTATACAGTTGCTAAAATCAAAGGGATATGAATCTCTTTTATTGGTTTTTGCTTCCCAGTTTGAACTTTTAGATCCTCTTTGTATTTTTGATACTCTGAACTTTCATAACAAGGATTATATAAGTGTGAAAGTATTTTTACTCATTTTTCTGGGCCCTTGGTGGAATCTTTTAATGTGAAGATTTATGTTTTCAGTTTGGTAAAAATCCTTTTTAAGAGTTCTTTGATTTATTGTGGTTCAATTTTATCCTTTTTTTTTTTTGAAATTTTTATTCATCAGCTATTGAACCTCTCAGATTAGTAGTATATCCTTGTTTTTGTGTGTGTGTGTGTGTGTGTGTGTGTGTATTTTGTCTTTGTATTTCTGAAATTTTTTCCAGGGGATTCCTTTCATATCCAGACCTCCCATTTAAAAATATTTTAACAATTATATTCATAACACCTAAGATTTTTAAAGTTACTTTTATCGTTTTTATATTCTGGATGTGATATCTTCACTAATTTATTTGTGTATATTATTAGAGTATTTATAGATACAATGTTTCAGTTAACTTTAATTATTAATGAAGATGGTAGATGTCAGCAAGTCAGTCAAGATAGTTTAAGATAAAAGTCAATCAAAAACTGCTAATGGAAATCACCATTTGATAGAATGTACTAGATTGCCCTAAACCATCTCTAGGTAGTACATCTTTAATATTAATGCCTTTTAATAAAATTCTTCCTAATGATACTGATAATGATGATGTAATGGAGAGTTGTAACAATCAGAGAAACCCACTAGTCTTGGAGTCAGAAGTTTGGAGGAAGGAATGTAAAAAAAATTCTGCTTTGATAGTCATAAAAATATTGATAAAGTTCTTAGAGAAAAACAAAAATTAAATAAATTAGCTAAATAGTTCCTTTTTGAGTAAGTTAGCGTATGTTACATTATCACTGGAGATGTATGTTGTATACCTCTCTTTTTTCCAAATAGACTCTCCATTATCCTCAATTTAAGATACTTATGAGCACCAGAGGTATGTGTATCAATTTCACCCTTATTATTCATAACTTAAAATTCTGCTACACCCATGAATATAGGTATCAAGACCTCTAATTTTAAAGAATGGCAAAAGGTATAAAACTATCACTACGTCAACCTCTGTTGGTTCATGTCAAGTGGTGTATTCTTTTTTCTTCTAAAAACAAGCAAATTATCTGATAAGTCTGCTCATAGAAACATGAGGAAATCCTTCCCAGAGTATTTTTTGGTTAAGAGGGGACAGTAATATGATCACCATAAAAGTTTGAACTACATTGTTCAGGAATTCAAATTATGTTACTTAATATGTTAATTAATAAGCTAATATGGAACATTTAGATTCAAAAGTAAAGACAGTGAAATTTCAGAAATAAGTATGCAATTGGAAAATGTTAGTATTGCCTTAGAGGGATTATTTGAATTTGTAAGCAGGCAACTTCATTGTTAAAATAACTCTCCTACAGGTCTAAAATCAGTGAAATTCTCAAGTAGTAAGTAGAATTATACTATTACTGCAGATTTTTCTTTAGTAAAGAGTTTCAAAATTCCTTTTGAAAACTGCTATGATTGTTGGTATTCTCTGGGCATACACCGAAGGTAGGAATGGAGACACTCGTAGTTAATGGTTGTGTAAAACTTGGTTTCCTGCCGTCATCTCTGTTTTAACTTTCTGGCCTTGTTTGTGTTTTTCTTGCTTAAATAGTAAACTTTAATGTAACAGTCCATTTAACCATTGACTAAACAAAAAGGAAAAAGTATATGAGGAGGAGGAAAATAAACAAAGACAGAGATAGAAGCAGAAGACAAAATAAGAGAGTAAGAGAAAAAATCTACTGTAACAATAGTGCTTGAAAACCATTGGTTAGGACTTTGAACAGTTCTTGAATATTATCAATTATTTTTCTGAAAATGTGTTATTTATCATTGTATATAGTCAAATCATGCATATTTGTATAGAAAGTCAAAGTCCTACCCTCTTTTAATATTGGGGTAGGTACTAAAAACCAAAGAATGACTCTATTTCTAAACAGTTCAATTTCCTTTTTCTTGGGATACTGTAAGATATTCTAGAAAAAACAATACATCATATTCTGGCCTAAGTTGTTGAAAGTTGTCATTACAGATACTGCTGGTGGTTAGGTAATTAGAACACGGTACATCAATGTTTGGGCTTCCCTTGTAGCTCAGACAGTAACGAATCCGCCTGCAGTATGGGAGACTTGGGTTCAGTCTCTGGTCAGGAAGATTCCCTGGAGAAGGGAAAGGCTATCCACTCTAGTATTCTTGCCTGGAGAATTCCATGGGCAGAGGACCCCCTTAGGGTTCAGAGGGTCGCTAAGAATCAGACATGACTGAAGCAACTTAGCACATACAAACATATCAGTGTTCTCATATGCTGTCTTCTTTCAAAGTCCCATATTCCCTTGACTAATACTCTGTTATCACATCCACAGCAGGGGGGAAAACAATTTGAGCACATTTTTAAGCCAATTATCTGACATATTGCTTTTGATGGTATTAATGAATAAAGGGGCACAAGAAAGAGAAGTGCTACCCTAGCAGATGAAGAAGGCTTAGCCTCTGACGGTGATGGTCTTCAGGCTGGAGAGCCTGGGTCAGCACATCACATGGCTACATTCCCTACAGGTTACTCTCAGTCTCTCTCTCTTCCCACTTCTCTCTCACATCCACCCAGAAACACATGCAAGGCAGCCTGTCCTACCTCACAGGTTTTTCCATTTCTTAGTAATCAACAGGTACCTTCTAAAACTTACTTTCCTTCATTTTCTTTTGTTCTGTATACAAGGGATGCTGAGCTTGAATCTCACTTGATTGTTATGCACTATCAGTTAGAATTGATTCCAGGGAAAACTGCTTAACTTCAAGGATGTATGCTCTTAAGTGAAGATGTATTCTCCTTGAGAAATTCAAGAGAGTTCATAAAATGATTTTATTGAATTAAATGCTAATGAATGTCTGAAGGATACCTAGTGGTTTTAATTATGTGTATCTCAGCAAAGATTTCTGGGCTTCCCAGTTGGCACAGTGGTAAAGAATCTCAGATGGCAGGAGACACAGTTTCGATCCCTTGGTCAGGAAGATCCCCTGAGAAGGAAACGGCGATCCGTTCTATTATTGTTGCCTGGACAATTTCATGGACAGAGGAGCCTGGCAGGCTACAGTCCATGGGGTCACAAAGAGTCAGATAAAACTGAGCATGCTACACCACCACACCAGATAGATTTAGAAGGATAAACACAGATAATTACTGGAAAAATCTTAGAGAAACATTTTCTTCAAAAACTTTTGTTTCAATCAAATGAAACTTTTGACTTTTAGGCTAAATAGTTACTTTTCCTTTCCATTTTCAATTTCTTGCCTTGACAATATATACTAATAAAGCTTTTCTGTCTCACTAGGCCTCAGCGGAAATATTGATAATGATTCGCAGCCTTTACTGTTGATTCATGATAGGTGCATATATTGAGTAAGATCTTTTCCCCCAGCTCCTCTTTGCTCTAAACTTTAATATTGTAATTTAATAAAAATGGCTTTGCAGCTGGGAAAGCTATCCTGGTAAAGAGATATATGTATTTCAAAGCTGGTTCAGGTTCAAAGTTAAAACAAGATTTTTTTTTTTCTTTTGCCTATTGCCATGTCCGTCTTTCCCTACCAAGGGAAATCACCTCTTCAAAGGAAAAGACAGTAAATCTCTAAATCTCCATATTTACTCAAGTCCCGAGACTCTGCAGGGCAAAAGCTGCCAAGTCTATAGATTTACAATGTTTTATGATAATGATTTCCTCCAAGGGCTCACCCGAGATGAAAAGATAAATTAATTTATCCACTTCCAACCACCAGTGAAAGTTTAGTCTCCATTCCAAAAGCTGCCTTCAGAGCAGCTCCTGCACTATATAATTCATCACCCATGATTAAAATTTAAAAGCCTCTGGATATGACCATCTTGCACTGGGCCTATCAAGTGGAAAGAATCGTTAAAAAAAATGCATTTAGAGCTGAAGAGGGCATTATGACTTTTTTTTCTGACCTTGTGATATTGCTTCTGCTATTAATGATAATAACCAGCTACTTGCCACCTACTCTGTGTTAGGCACTTTTTATACGTAGTTCTCATTGCATTCCTCCCAGCATCTCTATGAAGGAGATTCTAAGAACCATGAGGATTAGACAGGTTAAAGAAATTTATAGAAATTAAATTTTGTAACCAACAGAGCCAGATATGAGCCAAGATTAGTCTGATCCCATGCTCTTAAGCAATTTGACCTCCAATCTGCACTACTATAGCTGCTGAGTTTGGCTGGGTTTAGTTTTTCCATGTAATGTAAAGATATTCCTTGAAAACTTTGGTGTATTCAAATTTTCAATTTATTTCCTCTTTTTCTTAGACTAAATTGGTGACTTCTCTTCATGGAGTATGTAACACACCCTATCTTTATTCTTACCTTATTTTCTATTTATAACTTGCTTGTTTTTAATATCATAAGAAAATAACATGATTACCTGACTTGGGACAGGTAGAGATGAACAGACCAATCAGTTTTGAATGACACATCACAATACATCCCCATCCCCCATTTTATCATATTAACCACACAGACCTGCCTTCTCCTGTGACAAGTAGCTTTCAGTCCCACTAAGTGCTGTCTTCTATTGCCTTGATCATCACTGGAAAACTGCACCATAAGGGACAGAAATCATAAACTCTTTAAAATTTGGGACTTCAAGCTTTGAGTCAAACGCCCGGAACACTGCGTCATTTACACATCTACACAATGCCTTAAGAAACACTTCAAACCAAAGCATAGCTGCAGAAACAGTGGTTATAAATAACTGCTATTACTGCACATCAAATAGACCTCAGAGGGTTTATGGAAAGCCATGACAACATTCATACACATCTGTGCTGGTGAAAGAACCATGAAATAGTTATGGGGAAGTAAAGGAAGAGATAATATCTTGGGACACTGGGTGTCAGAAACCTAGATAATCTGTAAATTCAAAGTCAGGATTAAATAATCTACTATTTGGTAATCTAGGAGAATCATCATGACTAGAACGATCTGGGTCACCTCCCTAAATCTGTGTCCTGCTTGAGCTGGAATCTTGCCATTTTTAAAGTTATTAAAAATAAAATAGGATGAAAACATAATTATAAGCCATTTCATGTTTTTAGTGGTGATGGCTAAACTTCACATTTGGGATGGAGATTTTTGTTTAAAAAATTTATTAGTGGAATATTTAGTTACACAAGCTGAAAGCTATAAAATCAAATTTAATGCTGATGTTAGATATTATATGAAAACTGCCAAGTGTAAAAGAGATTAAATTTTGTCTTAAATCTAACTACTCTTTTGGTCAAGAGGTTTTTGTTTTTTTCTTTTTTTGGTTATTATTTAGTTTTAGAATGAAAGTACTGAAGAGAAGGATGAGATGCAGCTAAACTATTTTACCATTACAATGGAATAAATATTAATACTTGTGTTGGAATTATTAGTATTGTTGCAAAACCTAAAATTTTCTCTGCAATTTTTCAGGAAGAAAGCAATACTTCTTCAGGGTTCAGCTAATCATCCACAGCTTGCAGTGTGGCATGAGCATTTTCCAAACTTAGTTAACAAATCCAAGACCACTTTGTCTGAAGCTCTACGCACTGGGAATCTCACAAAGAAAATATCTATGAGCAACGGAGATGGATACTCCTTCAATATTGTCAAGACAGCAAGAGATGCAAGAAAACAGAGGAAGAAGCAGAGAGTCTAGTCATGATAACACAGAGGAAACACACGGAAAATAGCAAGATATGACTGTTGCTCATATGTGTCAATTACACAGCAGGTAGTTTAGAGTTCTTGTATAGGAGGACGAAAATTATATATGAATGCAACAAATTTAAAAATGAAAGACAAAATTTACCCTCTAGACACAAAAGACAAGCATCTAAAAGAAAATATAAGACATCTTTGCATTTTCCATTCTGGTAAGAGAGAACTGGAGAAGTTTCTAGAGAAACCATTTTTTATTGTTACTGTTATTATGGGTTTTACTTGCTCCTAAGGGTAAATTATTTGCCTGAAAACTTATATATACTGTATATATATATAAACACACACACATGGAAACCCAGAGCCTTGGGGAAAAATTATAAAGGAAATGCTGATTATATAGACTATGGTGTCAATATCAGCATAGATAATAAATATCATAGTGAAAAAGTGTTATATCTTGTTCTAGCAATGAAACTTAGAGAAGTGTTTAAAAACTGAGGGAAGAGTGATAGACAAGGGAGACCAGAGAGTGGGTATCTCTACAAACAGCCCAGGCTTTTTCGTTTGAGAGCTCTTTCATGTTGTGACTCTCATGACTGATCTTATTTCCAGTGTGTCACTAGAGAGATACTCATAGAGTCAGCCATCACCATATGGTTTCTGGGTCTGTCTTTTATGTATATTTTTTGAGAAACTAATAAAAATTTCAATTACATTTTGATAACTAGTTTAATTACGTAAGATGCTAGTCATTTTTTGGAGATGTTTGGTTTTTGTTTTATATTTCATAATTTATTACAATCTGCTATGCTTTTTTTTTTTTTTTTCAGTCAACACATATAAATCTTTATTAGCATCCTAGTGAGACCATGAGGAGATTCCAGGGTTTACAGTCTTAATTAAACCTCTTTAGGGCCATTTTTCTAACCAAGTTGCCGTAGGGAATCTGTGTGCAATGTTTCTGTGAGATGCGTTATCCAATTTTAGTTCATATTCTGACACAATTGTGGGGGTAGATCCAAAAAACTGAAGTCCTAGATTTTAATTTTGTTTCTTCATTAGTACTCTTAATTCTTATGTTCTAATGCTCAGAGGAAAAACCTGGTAATGAGTCTAAATCTCAGTACTGGAAGACATTAGAAGTTAAAGGTTACAGTAAACACTTCCATACCACTTCTATGTGCCAGGTACTGTTCTAAGACCTTGACAAGTATGTAGTCATTTAATATAATCCACAGCACACTGGGGGTCCATATCATCCCCATTTTACAGATGAGGAGTTTGAGGTATAGAGAAGTTTAGTAACTTGCTCAAAGTTATAGAGCTAGTAAATAGCAGAGTCTGAATTCAAGCCCAGGCAATCTGGCTTCAGAGTGCTGTTAAACATTATGCTATCTAAGGAGAGAGTAAAGGGCTTTGAAGCAGGAAGGCTTTCTTACACTTGCTGTTCTCTGTTTACTTCTAAGTCATCCTTGAGGGTGAGGGCATTTCCATCATTCAGAGTAGAGGAAGCTACAGGAGGAAAAGAAAGGAAAAGAAAAATCCTGGCAAGATAGGTTGGGGCCTGTCTTGGTTGTAGGGTCACAGTTCAACCATTCACTGATATTTAATAATATGGACAAGCTCCCTCATCCTTCCAGATATCAATTTCCTTCAATTTTATAAAGAGTGTAGGACTGAGTTTCTAAACTAAATATAGCATAATGTTTAACAATCTGCTATGCTTTTGATGAGCTTTCCACTGTAAAGAATCACTTGCAGTGCAGGAGATGTGGAATCGTTTCCTGGGTCAGGACGATCCCCTGTAGAAGGAAACGGTAACCCACTTCAGTATGCTTGCCTGGGAATTCCATGGACAGAGGAGCCTGGTAGGGTACAAGTCCACTGCGTCACAAAAGTCAGACATGACTTAGTGGCTATACAACACTGACATGCTTTTGATGTGACAGTATTAAAGTTACGGTAATCAAGACAATATGACACTGGCACAAAAACAGAAATTTAGATCAATTGAACAGGAGAGAAAGCCCAGAAATAAACACACACATATATGGTCGATTAACCTGCAACAAAGGAGGCAAGAATATACAATGGAGAAAAGAGTTTCTTCAATAAGTGGTGCTGGGAAAACTGGACATCTATATCTAAAAGAATAAAGTTAGGATAGTCTCTAACACCACACACAAAAATAAACTCAAAATGTATTTAATACCTAAGTGTAAGACTGGAAACTACAAACCTCCTAGAGGAAAACATACCCAGAACAATTTTTAACATAAACCACCACAATATTTTTTGGATCCACTTCCTTGAGTAATAAAAATAAACTAATCAGACCTAATTAAACTTGAAAGTTTTTGCACAGCAACGGAAACCAAAAACAAAACAAAAAGACTACCTATGGAATGGGAGAAAATATTTGCCAGTGTTGTAAATGACAAGGGATTATATTCTGAAATATACAAACAGCTCATTGCAGCTCAATATCAAAACAACAAAAAACCCAATAAAAACTGAGCAGAAGTTCTAGAAGGCATTTATCCAAAGAAGACATACAGATGTCTAAAAGGCAGAAGAGGAAAGAAAAGATGTTTAACATGGCTGATTATTAGAGAAAGATAAATCAAAACTGCAATGAAGTATCAACTCATACAGTCAAAAGAGATAGTATCAAAATGTCTACAAATAACAATTACTAGAGAGACTGGATAAAAAGAAATCCTAATACACTGTTAGTGGGAGTATAAATGGGTACAGCTACTATGAAGAATTATTAACAAAGTAATGCTCAAAATTCTCCAAGCCAGGCTTCAGCAAAACATGAACAGTGAAATTCCAGATGTTCAAGCTGGTTTTAGAAAAGGTAGAGGAACCAGAGATCAAATTGCCAACATCTGCTGGATCACTGAAAAAGCAAGAGAGTTCCAGAAAAACATCTATTTCTGCTTTATCGACTATGCCAAAGCCTTTGACTGTGTGGATCACAATAAACTGTGGAAAATTCTGAAAGAGATGGGAACACCAGACCACCTGACCTGCTTCTTGAGAAACCTGTATGTAGGTCAAGAAGCAACAGTTAGAACAGGACATGTAACAACAGACTGGTTCCAAATAGAGAAAGGAGTATGTCAAGGTTGTATATTGTCACTCTGCTTATTTAACTTATATGCAGAGTACATCATGAGAAACGCTGGGCTGGAGGAAGCACAAGCTGGAATCAAGATTGCCAGGAGAAATATCAATAACCTCAGATATGGAGATGGTACCACCCTTATGGTAGAAAGTGAGAAAGAACTAAAGAGCCTCTTGATGAAAGTGAAACAGGAGAATGAAAAAGCTGGCTTAAAGCTCAACATTAAGAAAACAAAGATCATGGCATCTGGTCCCATCACTTCATGGCAAACAGATGGAGAAACAGTGGAAACAGTGGCTGACTTTATTTTCTGGGGCTCCAAAATCACTGCAGATAGTGATTGCAGTCATGAAGTTAAAAGATGCTTACTCCTTGGAAAGAAAGTTATGACCAACCTAGATAGCATATTTAAAAGCAGAATTTCTTTGCCAACAAAGAAAGGTCCATTTCGTCAAGGCTATGGTTTTTCTAGTGGTCATGTATGGATTTGAGAGTTGGAATATAAAGAAAGCTGAGCACCAAAGAATTGATGCTTTTGAACTGTGGTGTTGGAGAAAACTCTTGAGAGCTCCTTGGACTGCAAGAAGATCCAACCAGTCCATCTTAAAGGAGATCAGTCCTGGGTGATCATTGGAAGGACTGATGTTGAAGCTGAAACTCCAATACTTTGGCCACCTGATGAGAAGAGCTGACTCATTGGTAAAGACCCTGATGCTGGGAAAGATTGAGGGCAGGAGGAGAAGGGACGACAGACGATGAGAAAGATGGTTGGATGGAATCACTGACTCAACGGACATGAGTTTGGATAGGCTCCGGGTGTTGGTGATGGATAGGGAGGCCTGGCATGCTGTGGTTCTTGGAGTCGTAAAGATTGGAACATGATTGAGCGACTGAATTGAACTATGAAGAATACTATAGAGTATGGAAGTTACTTACAAAACTACAAACAGAACTACCATATGATCCAGCAATCCTACTCCTGGGTATATAGCCAAAGAAAAACATAAATTAAAAAAGATACATGTACCCCGATGTTCACAGCAGCACTATTAACAACACTGAAGACATGGAAGCAGCCTAAGTATCCACTGACAGATGAATGGATAATAAAGATGTGATATACATAGAGAAATGTTACTTCGTCATAATAAACAATAATATAATGACATTTGTAGCAACATGGAGGGACCTAGAAATTATCATACTAAAGTGAAGTAAGCCAGACAGAGGAAAACAAATATATGATATTGCTTACATGTGGAATCTTAAAATAATGAAACAAATGAACTTATTTACAGCAGACTCACAAACTGAGAAAACATGGTTACCAAAGAGGAGGGGGGTTAAACTAGCAGTTTGAGACTAAAATATACATACTAATATATATATAAAACAGATAACCAACAAGGACTTACTGTATAGCACAGGGAACTATACTCAATATCGTATAATAAGCTATAATGAAAGAGAAGATAAAAAAGAATACATATAAATACATGCATATATTTTTATATATGGATTATTGAATCACGTTAGTGTAAATCTGAAAACTAACACAACATTGTAAATTAATTATATTTTAATAGAAAACTTTAAAAAATAAAGGGAAGGAAGAAGAAAAAGGAGAAAGAGAGGAAACTAAATCAGGAAAAATTAAAATAAATTACAAAAATATTTGGTTAGAGGATATAGAGATATCACAAAGTCAGAACAGAACTCTCATTTTTGTATTTTTGCTTTTGTAACCTACTTATAAATGACAAGAAAAATTTTCCTGGTCCAGTTTTCAATCCAAAATAACACTTGCATTTAGCTATCATTTGCTCAATCTCTCTCTTTTTTTCTTGAATCAGATCCTCACTCTTTTCTGTGTTCTTTACTTTGACTCAAAGGAAACAGGCCAGCTATTTTGTAGAATAATCTTTAATTTGGGTTTGCCTTAAGCATACAAGTGATTCAATTTAGGTTGTGAATTTTTGATGAGAATGTCGAAAAAGTGCTACTATGTCTATCTCAATGCATCACATTATGAAGCTAATACGATGTAAATTTTACCTGTTATCAGAGAAGTTAACTTTGATCATTTTGATTCTACACTGGCACATATTTGTAGTAAGAAAAAATATAAAAAGGCAGTTTCACTTAAGAGAGTTCTTCATGAGGCTTTCCTGGTAGTCCAGTGGTACTACAGGCAATGCAGGAGACACCTGCCTTTGATCCCTGGTCCTGGAAGATCCCATGTGCTGTGGGGAGACTAAGCCCATGCACCCACATCTACTGAACCTGTGCTCTGGATTCCGCAAGCTGAAATGATGGAAACCACCGGCAGAAACTCCTAAAGCCTGTGCACCCTAGAGCCAGTGCTCCCCAACACTGAGAAGCCCACATACCACAGCTGGAGAGTAGCCTTCGATCTCTGCAACTAGAGAAAGCCCATACTCAGAAAGGGAGGCCCAGTGCAGCCAAAAATAAAAACAAATATTTTTAAAAAGAATGTCCTTGATGAAGCAGTAAAAATTAATTTGATTATATCTTGATCATATAAGTACATGTCTGTTTCAATAATCATTTTTATAAATGGGAAGTACATGTAAAGCATATCAACTATCTGCTGAAACATGATAGCGGTTGTGAAGAAAAGTGCTTGTATGCTCTTTTTCTCATACAAAAACATTTTCATCTGAAATGCCAACTGACAGACAAATGGGAGTTATTCATACATGGTTACCTGGAAGATATTTTCTAACAAGCAAACAAAGTAGCAAAGTAAAGCCATTACTTCAAGAAAAACAATTGATAAGGTTTACTACAAAAATAATATTCAACCTTTCAAATGAAAATTGGAATTCTGGAAAACTTGTATTTGAAGTTAAGATATTCCCAATACTTAAAAGCTTTTTAATGAGACTTTTAGTGATATTAACAAATACAAATTTCTGATATTTTTAATGAAATGAGCCACCATTTTGAACATCCTTGTAATTCAGAAAACCTACATAGTTGACCCTTGAACAAAGTGTAGGTCAGGGGCACTGGCCCTGCATCCAGTCAAAAATCTGCTTATCACTTATAACTGGTCCTCTGAATCCATAGTTCCTCTTTATAATTCTACATCCAAAAGTTCAACCAACCACTGACTATATGGTACTGCAGTTACTTACTATTGAAAAAAGTCCCCATATAAGTTGAACTCTGCAATTCAAACCTGTGCTGTTCAAAAATATTAACTGTATTTTCCAGATGACCAAAGCACAGAATGGTAAAAGCATACAGAAATAAAAGATTCAATAGAAAATGCAAGATAAGCTAATGGAGTTTCACAGAGCAGCTATGAGAACTTCACTGAAGTTTTAAAATACTAAGTATTTTAGTAACATTAAGTAATGTTGGAATTAGTATTGTTCTGTACAAGCACAGAAAACTTGGATTACGCTTCATTTTTCATGACCTATTACAGAGCATTCCAAGACAGTCTTATTTAAATTATGGAGGGGGGATATGGAGTGGGAATAGGAGGTTTAGATTCCACATTGCATGTGGTTTTAGATTTCTCATTGCAGATGATTTTTAATAAATTACCACTGTTAAATTTTGCTATAAAACCAAAGAATATCCACCATTATCTGAAACAGCTATTAAAACACCCTTCCTTTTTCAAACATATGTACATAGATTTCTTGATACACCTAAAACAAAATATATCATATTAAGCAATATGCAGAAGCAGAATAGAAAATCTGGCTGAGGAGCACCTCACACAGGAAGGGCCAAGAGGTGCTTCCTCCTTATATCTGAATACTAAAGAAAGAATAGGTTTATAGTGAATGATTTTGGAAGGCAGAAGAGAGTAATAGATATAGGAAGACTTAAACATCAGTCCTTTAAGTTTTTGCTTTTTTTTTTTCCTACCAAATTCTTTTCTTCTTTAATTCTTACCAACTTTGAAAGCTGTTTCATACTTGGAGTTTTCTCATTATACAGAGAAAGCATTTTCAAAGTAAAGCTCAATCTAAATTTCCTATACTCTCCATAATTTACCTAAGACTGATCTTGGAATTCTCTGTAACAGGCCATGAAAAATGAAGAGTAATCCAAGTTTTCTGTGCTTAAACAGAATACTAATTTCAACATTACAATTACTTAGTATGCTGTTATAATTTATCTATATACTCTCTTTTTAACTCTGTTGTTATATAAGTACATGACAATGAAAATTTACAAAACATCTTGAACGTATACAAAATATATAAGAAACATTTTAATGTGGTTGGTGTATCCATTTGTGCTTTTTTTTGTAACTAGAAAATCAGCATCTATTTAGCGTTTCTAAACTCTGAAATGGACAATTTCTTAGAAACACAAACATGGGGAAGTAAAATAAGCATAAACCCACTCTTCCAAAAAAAAGTTTATACAACCTCATGAAGCTAAAAGTAACTGTCATTTTTTTAAAACCATTATCCCACAACTGCAACAGCCTCTGGAAGGGAAAATCTTATTATAATTTAAAAACACAATTTTTAGTTTATTTCTGTATTATGGAAAATGAATAAACATGGTAAGGACAAAAGAAACAAAACCCAAGAAATTAAAAAAAAATAAAATAAAATATTTCAGAGATACTGTATAATGTGGCATTTTTTTCAAGATGTTCTTGTACATGCTTGCTTCCTTTAAAAAGAGCAATACAATAATAGGAGGGGAAAATGAGATTAGACAACTGGTTAATAATCATAAGAACACCCTTTTTAACAATCCAACTGCTGTCTATCTTGGAATCCAAAGCAATATAATGGAATGTTTTTGTTCATAAAAGTCACTCAACATCCAGAGTTATAAATGTCAACAATTTGCATAAAAGCTCAACTTTAAAGATTTAGTACTATGTACAAATGAAGATAAAAATAAGCACAAACAGAAGCGTTGCATTTTAATATAGGTATCCATTATCTAATGTTTATATAATGGAAGCCAAATGACTTCATTATTATCTGTGCTATTACACTGAATACTAAATGAACTCATCATACAGGCATACTTGCTTTAAAAACTATTACAGCCCCATCAATGACAAGGGAAACATATATATGCAAACTTCTTTACATGACTAATTTGATTTTTGTGTTAACTGCTAATGTATTATTAATCAACAGTTCATTATACTTTTAGATAACCTTAGTTTATTTGTGCTTTTATTTGTACACAACTCATTTCTGTAATATCT
This sequence comes from Antilocapra americana, assembly GCA_007570785.1. NCBI lineage: Eukaryota > Metazoa > Chordata > Mammalia > Artiodactyla > Antilocapridae > Antilocapra > Antilocapra americana. The sequence goes on along the minus strand of ML661900.1, from coordinate 9,217,744 downwards.
TGCTCTATAAAATTTTATTCCTATTTAAACAATATTATCCTTAGGTAATGAGGATGTATATGCAAAAATCAGATGGAAGAATATGGAAATAGCTAAATTATTTTTATATCTAAGTCTCAACAAATGCAATCATTTCGGCATAAAGATTTTTTTCCATTAACTCACTATTTTCAAGATAAAATGACTGTGCTCTAGTTCAGACTATATTTTTATATCAAAACAGTTCCTTGAATATATTTAGCTTATCCTTTCAATTTCTATTGTTCTGAATTGGTTTCATGGATGGGAATTTAATTTGCTTGTTTTCATTTGTTAGGCCATACCCCAAATGAAATATTTAAAGTAGATTTAGGTGAGATGATATTTGAAAAATAATCAATAGTGAGTCAAACACTATAAAGTTGCTTTAAAAATTCATACAATGAAAACAGACATTTTTATAAGCCAGTGAATGAAAGATGTTGATGCTTATGAGAAATAGCATATTTGTTATGAGAAAATATAGAATTTAAAACAATCTTATGTTAGTATGGAAAGATCAACGATTAGTAAAAAAAAAAAAACGAAAATGTTTTTTAATCCTTCAGTGAAGCCATCAGAGGTATTCGCTAGAACTCCATATCATTTGTGTATAAGAACTGTTCATTTACAATCTGTGACTAATTTAGAATTAGGTATTGTTTTGATAAGCCCTTAAGTCTCTAACAACATGGTGGATTATTGGAACACATATGATTGGTCTTAAATATGGTAAATTTAGCGATATAAATTCCTTCATACCATCATCTCAGATCACGGTTTCCCAAACCTTACATGTCACTACACCGCTGAGACATGAAACACTTATCAACACACAACAGTGACAGAGAGTGGCGCTCACAGACAATAAAAAAGCAAGCTTCAGAACTCTGGTCACCAATGGCAATGGCACATGGAACTCATTCTCAGCACTGGCTAGGAAATTCTGCATTAGAAATATATTTTATATTACATACAGTGATTCTTATTTTGCATTGAGACAGATGGAATATTAGTTAAGCATACCTCCATACGAAATTACAGGTAGAGTCCAAAGTCCAATGAATATGTCTTATGAAAACATTTCAGTAGATACTAGCTATTATTTATTTAATGCTTGATAAAAGTAGGCACTACTCCAAGCTTTTTGTTTGTGTTAAATAATATATTGCAACCCTATGAAGCTGGAACTCTGATCTCCACTTGAGACATAAGGAAGCTATGGCCTACAGCCATAGCTCTTGCATGGACATAGCAAAGTTTCATGTATTTGTCCAAAAGAACATGCTAGAAAGGAACAAGAGGTTTAAACCCTGACAGCCTGATTCTGGAACTTCAATTTTTTACCACTGTCATTTTTTAAATTATCTTTCAATTCACTAATAAAAGTCAAAATTAATACCAAGTAATTTATAACCTTTTGAATTTTAAAGGATATCTTGGGAAGAGATTTGCAGATTTGAAAATTTATAAAATGCATTTAAATACATGGATTTTCATTTTCCACTTGATTCAGGAGAATAAGATCATACTTAATTAACCAAAAGAGAAGAAATATTGATTCTTATTTATATTCATATAGGAAAATAGTTAAAACTTAACTAAAATTAGTTTCTATGTTCCTAATTTATAGATAATAATTTTCCACTTACATGATGTTTATATTACTATCTTTCTACAGATATTATAAGCTATACTTCTTTCCCTAGGAAATATTACTTTTATAAGAAACACAATAAGTAGAATATTAGATAGTATTCTTTGTTGAATTTGATATTATATTCTACTGGAACCATATCTTGTTACAAGCTCATTAGTCATTCATCAGTCTAAACATTTTCTTGCATAAAATGTACTTTTATGTGAATGATCCTGGCAAAACTGTGAATGTAACAGATGTTTCAAAAATTCAGTTAAAATAATCCCAACATTTAAGCAATATTTTCAGTAAAAAGTTATTGCAATTTTTACATATTTTGCAACTACAAAGAATTAGAATAAATAGAGTGTTTGGCAGTGAATCTTGATCTATTTTTAACAGCTTCTCTGCTGCCATATCTAACTAAAACAGGGCTATAGATATTTCAGTTCCAACCAAGTTGATTTCCCTGTGGTTAAGCCCCAGTCACTGTAAACTTTCGCCTAACATTCAGCAATCAAGAAAAGGTGTTTTGTTTTTTTTTTTCTTTTATAGGAAGATAGACTTTTATGTACTTTATTCATGGAATTCAATTTCATGTATGGATTATTCACTCAAAATAATAAATAAATGCCTTGTTGAGCTTAGAACAAACAAAACAATCTAAAAGGTATACACCTTTTATTCAAATAAATTAACTCTATACCCCACCAACTCACTGGCAACAGATATGTCTACAGACTGCTTTGGAAGTCTTGGATGCCACCAGATGGTGCTCTTACTGAGTCAAATGCAGACACATTCACTACAAAATTAAAAGTAAATAAAATAATAGTTACTCTTCGGACTAGAGAAGCCATTATCCTTCTCTCATATACTCAGAGAATTTCAAGATGTTCAATAATCTATGACTGACATCACACTTCATGATCTGAAAATTTTGGACTCATACAAAATCAAAATAGCAATAACTGAACAGCAAGTGTTTGCAAATTAGCAGGACTCTTGATATATATATTTCTCTAGGTAGCCTGTTCAGTAATAAGAACTCACATGCTAAATACTATCATTCAATATTATTTGTAAAAGTATTAACATATCTACAGAAATTTATCATAATGTTAAATTTACCAGATGCTCACTAGAAACTATGGCACATATGAATATATATGCATGTATCTAAATGCACATTATAATAAATGAAAATGTATAATACAAAGACTTGAAATGCACTTATAGCAAGTAACAGATATCAAAATAATAAGTAGCTGTGTTCACCCAAAGCATTGATTGATAGCAACAGTAATACTCAAAGTATGTCCATTTGAAACAGCAATACAAATTTGATGAAAACAAATTACTGAGAAAAAAATAAGATAATTATTTACTAATCTGAATCACAGAGAAATAGGACATGCCTAACATTTATTAGGTATTCCTCTATAGAGATTCAGGATGAGAGTGTCATCGTATTTTTCCTTCAAAACCAACCTGACCATCGGCACTTTTCACCAAGAATCCATCAAAATTAGTTCATGCACTCTTTGCTTTCACTAGTTTCGATGATTCCAATCTCTGGTAATTTAGAGTTTTGTACAACGCCTTAAAATCATAAAACAGTAAAGATGGAGGTCAACACCTAACATCTGCTGTGTTTAAATCCACATATCTATAGATTTGGGGCAAGTTATTGTATGTCTCTAAGCCTTAGATTTGTCCTCTATAAGCTATGATAATTAAATAGCACCTGTGTTATAATGTTATTTATTTATTTATTTTTGCTTGAGGATAAAATGAATGGGTATACACAAGTGTGTATATGTATGTTCCTTGAACATACATTAGCATATAATATGCTCTTAAATGCTAGCTATTATTATCATTATTATGGTTGCTGCTGTGAATGGGCACATGACAAAACAACAAAATATAGACAAGGAGTTTTTGTTTACAAATTATGTTACTTAAAAGATTTCTGCTATTAAGTGATTATCACATTATAGTTTAAATATAAAAGATATAAATATCCCATCAATATTAGATAAATAAATATTATGATAATGCTGAATAGCAGTTTTATTTCATTTTTTAATATTTTTATGCAAAGGGTTGTAATCTCTAGGAAAACAAGTAATATCTAAAAACACAGTATCATAGCTACTGTTTTTAGTGTCAGTTTTAATGATTTTGGAAAACAAGGTCAAAAATTTCAGTCTTACAATTCACGGAAACCAAAAGTGTGAAAATCTGTAATAGATTCTGCCTTTAAATGTAGGCAGAATGCCTATATTAATTCATACTCTCCTTCAACACCTTCCACCATCTATCCTTTACTTTTATAGAAAATTTATGACATTCAATTCAAAATAGGTACTGAGTTAACCATATCTCTTTTTATTATTGATTTTAGGTAGATAACAGATATCAAAATGTTATAATTTGAAATTTGCAGTCCATGGGTTTGCAGAGTCAGACATGACTTAGTGACTGAACAACAATATGTGTGTGCGTGTGTGTGTGTGTGTGTGTGTGTGTGTGTGTGTGTGTGTGTGCGCGCGCGCGTGCGCGTACGCTCAAGCGTGCATGTACTTAATCGCTCAATTGTGTTCAACTCTTTACAACCACATGGATTCTAGCCTGCAGGGGTCCATGAAATTTTCCAGGCAAGAATACTAGAGTGAATTGCCATTTTCTACTCCAGGGAATCTTCCCCACCCAGGGATCAGAATGGAATCTCCTGCATTGGCAGGTGGATTCTTTACCACTAGCACCAGCTGGGAAGCCTACACACATATATATATATACATGGCTGTGTCCAAATTTTTGTGACCCTATGGCCTCTTAGCCTGCCAGGCTCCTCTGTCCATGGGATTCTTCAGGCAAGAATACTGGAGTAGGTTGCCATGCCCTTCTCCATATATATATTATATATGATAATTTATATATATATTTTATTTCAATAACAAAATTTAAATTATTGAAATAAATTATTATGTATACTTTTTCATAGAATATTTTTTAAATATCCTGGATGTAAATATAACTACATCTCCTTAAGATCTTCATTTATGTTTTTTAATAGCATCAGTATGAAAAAAACTATGATTAGCAAATACTCCTTCATTTGCTAAAAGTAAAAACTCAAAGACATCCTTCCTTTAAATCGCAGCCTTCTTTTTAAAAGTAACTTGCTGTCTGGGTCATAAAACTTCAGAAAAAACCTGAAGATTTATCAGAGCCTATATTTTAAACTTCATCTCTTATCCAAAGTATTAGCAAAATGGTTAAGAGTTAGAATAAGTGACTAGAGTGTGTCTTTTTTCCTTTGAGTTATTTATTTATTCTTTGGTTTTTCTTCAGTGGAGGTGATAATAAGCAAATGGCAGGAAGCCAGGGATGTGTTAATGTGAAGGAAATGGGAGATGCTAATGCCCAAAAGGTAAAGAACAGAGATAAATAAAAAGACAATGAATTAAATTTCTAAAAATTGGAATATTTGCAAATACAGGATGAAATACTATTTTATTATATCAGAGTAAGGACATTATGGAAATTTATCTATTAAAAACAATTTATCTATGAATTGCATTCTGTACTTAGCTAAATTACAAGCCTTTCAAAAACATTTCCTCCCTTATGCTTGTATTGTTGTCCTTTATCTTCTGAAAATACTGTCCCAGATTTCTGGCTTCATCCAGTTTTTCTCTTCCCCTATATTGCTCTCCTATATTTCTCTTTCCCACCAACACATTCAGCATGTAAACCACAGTCCACTCTTTTTTCAATAACTACTCAACAGTACCAATATTTCATCTTCCTTTCTTTTGAATAATTATGGCCTAGTAAATAATATGCCATATGGATAGTATGGATACAATTTTGACATATGGATACTATACAATTAATTTCCTTTGCTAGTACTTCAAGTCTATCAGTCTTTACTTCCCAACCACTCATCACTTAAGACCAAAGACATGACAGTCTTGCTTCTATATGCATGCCTCTCTGTCCTCCCCTGCCTTGATTCAGTGAAGACTGTACAGTAGATACGTTCAAATGCATAACATAATGGATCTGAGTACCATACACAAGGAATTTAAATTCCTCTCCATATGTCCAAAAATTTTTTCCCATTCAAGCTTTTAAGAAATGCATGGATAGAGGGGAAACATGATACGAGATGTCTCCAAATTACTGGCAAAGAAGGTAACTTGCTCATGTTATTTCACAGTTCATTTTGACAACTGCTAAACGAGATACATCCTTAAAAATGTTCTAAAGTAAACAAAATTTGAGTTTCACTCTTGAAATTTTGTGATAGATACTCAGAAAATTAGGGTGAAGACAGAGAATGAGAGTTGAATGTTTTATTATAAACAAACAAGATCTATTTACAAGAGTGAAAAACTATAGAGGTGAAATGAATGAGAAAAAGAAAAAAAAATGGGTCTTATAATCTTATCATTTGGAAAGAGCTTTTGATAATACTGACAGTAGTAAGTGAAGAAGAAAGGAAGTTTGGAAAAATTCACACTATGATTTATATATTTTTTAATGCTCTTTGAGAAAGATAAACAGAAAATTGAGATTTCCATGATCATAGATGCCAACACTGTATTTCTTTCAATATTCTTTTCTATATTATAAAGTTTATCATAGACACTAGCCCCACAGGATCCTGATATTACTTGAATTACATATAAAAATTAGTGTAATTTATAATGCAATTTATACATTTCAAGTTAACTGATAATTACATTACCTAACAAGCTCTTTCCTGGATAAATTGCACTCCACTGCTAGGCAAATTACCTAGAAGCATGAGTATGGAATTTCAAAAAATAATAGTTGATATTAAAGGCTATATTAGGATTTAACTTCATTTCCTCTTTATTTTAAGCAGAGAAATTTAGTGAACATCAGAATTCAACAGTTTTACTATAAACTATAGTATAGCACCCCATTATTCTTGGATTGCCAAATATTTCCTATGCATATTTATTAGATATCTTACTGAAGAGAGAGATAAAGTAGTAAAAATTCACTTTAATACTAAAAGAAACTCACACAATAGAGGTAAAATTAATAGTACTGTTTTTCATAAAAAGATGTGATACATTTAGATGACAGGGCATAGCCATCTATTTAAAAATTATTTTCCTATTCAGTTAAAAATATAAACAAAGGGCATCACAACCTCCACATTTCTAGTACAATCAGATATTAAACAATGCAATAAGCAGCTTCTTTGGTAATGGTTCAGTTGCTAAGTCATGTCTGACTCTTTGTGACACCATGGACTATAGCTCCTCTGGCTCACTTGTCCTCTACTATTTTCCAGAGACTGCCCAAATTCATGTCCATTGAGTTGGTGATGTTATCTAACCATTTCATCCTCTGCTGCCTCTTTCTCCTTCTGGCTTCAGTCTTTCTGAGCATCAGGGTCTTTTCTATTGAATTGACTCTTCACATCGGGTGGCCAAAGTATTAGAGTTTCAGCTTCAGCATCAGACTTTCCAATGAATCTTCAGGGTTGATTTCCTTTAGGATTGACTGGTTTGATCTCCTTGCAGTCCAAGGGACTCTCAAGAATTGACTCCAACACCACAGTTCAAAAGCATCAATTCTTTGGTGCTCAGCCTTCTTTTTGGTTCAACGCTCACATCCACACAAGACTAGTGGAAAAACCATAGCTTTGGCTATATGCACTTTTGTCTGCAAGGGCTTTTGTCTCTGCTTTTTAACACTGGCAAGGTTTGTCAGTTTTCCTTCTAAGAGGAAGCATCTTTTAATTTCATGGCTGCAGTCACTATCAGCAGTGATTTTGGAGTCCCCAAAAGTAAAGTCTGTTATTGCTTCCATGCTTCCCCTTCTATTTGCCATGAAGAGATTGGCCTGGATGCCAATTTTACTTTTTTGAATGCTGAGTTTCCAGCCAGGTTTTTTATTCTCCTGTTTCATCCTCATCAAGAAACTTCAATTCTTCTTCACTTTCTGCCATTAGAGTGCTATCATCTGCATATCTGAGGTTCTTGAGATTTCTCCCAGCAATCTTGACCCCAGCTAGTGATTTGTCCATCAATTCACATGATGTACTCTGCACAGAAGTTAAATAAGCAGAGTGACAATATACAGCATTTTCGCTTTCATTTCCGAATTTAGAACCAGTCCATTGTTCCATGCTCAGTTCTAACTGTTGCTTCTTGACCTTCATACAGGTTTCCTAGGAGACAGGTAAGGTTGTCTGGTATTTCCATCTCTTTAAGAACTTTCCAGTTTGTTTTGATCCACACAGTCAAGGCTCTAGCATAGTCAATGAAGCAGAAATAGATGTTTTTCTAGAACTCCCTTGCTTTCTCCATCATTCAACAAGTGATCTCTGCTTCCTCTGCCTCTTCGAAATCCAGCTTGTACATCTGGAATTTCTCAGTTCACATACTGCTTAAGTCTAACTTGATGGTTTTAGTATAATCTTACTAGCACATGAAATGAGCACACTTATATGGAAGTTTGAATATTCTTAGGCATTGCCTTCTTGGGATTGGAATGGAAACTTTTCCAATTCTGTGGCCACTGCTGAGTTTTCCAAATTTGCTGGCATATCAAGTGTAGTACTTCAACATCATCTTTTAGGATTTGAAATAGCTCAGTTGGAATTTCATCACCTTCACTAGCTTTGTTCATAGGATGCTTCCTAAGGCCCACTTGACTTCACAATCCAGGATGTCTGGTTCTAGTTGATAACCACATCATTGTGGTTATCTGGGTCATTAAGACCTTTTTGGTATAGTTCTTCTGTTTATCTTCCTACCTGTTCTTAATCTCCTCTGTTTCTGTTAGGTCCTAACCATTTCTGTCCTTATGGTGCCCATCCTTGCATGAAATGTTCCCTTGGATCACCAATTTTCTTCAAGAGACCTTTTCCAGTCTATTATTTCCCCCTATTTCTTTGCATTGTTTACTTAAGAAGGCTTTTTTATATCTCCTTGCTATTTTCTGGAACTCTGCATTCAGTTGGTTATATCTTTCCCGTGCTCCTTGTCTTTTGTTTCTCTGCTTTTCTCAGATGTTTGTAAAGCCTCCTCAGACACTCACTTTGTCTTCAGGCATTTCTTTTTCTTTGGGATGGTTTTGGTCACTGCCTCCTGAATAGTGTTGTGAATCTCCATCCATGATTCTTCAAGCACTCTATCTGCCAGATCTAATCTCTTGAATCTATTTGTCACCTCCACTGCATAATCATAAGGGATTTGATCTAGGTCATACCTGAATGGCCTAGTGGTTTTCTCTACTTTCTTCAATTTAAGCCTAAATTTTGCAACAAGGATCTCATGATCTGGGCCATAGTCAGCTCTAGGTCTTGCTTGTGCTGACTATATTAGCTTCTTCATCTTTGGCTGCAAAGATTATAATCAATCTGATTTCAGTACTGGCCGTCTGCTGATGTCCATGTGTACTCATCTCTTGAATTGTTGGAAAAAGGGTGTGTGCCATGACCAGCATGTTCTCCTGACAAAACTATTTGCCTTTGCTCTACTTCATTTTATACTCCAAAGTCAAACCTGCTTGTTATTCCGAGCATCTCTTGACTTCCTACTTTTGCATTTCAATCCACTATGATAAAAAGGACATCTATTTTTGGTGTTAGTTTAAAAGGTCTAATAGGTCTTCAGAGAACCAGTAAAATTCAGCTTCTTTAGCAGCAGTGGATGGGGCTTAGACTTGGATTTACTGTGATGTTGAATAATTTGCCTTGGAAATGAACTGAGATCATTCTGTTGGTTTTGAGACTGCACCAAATACTGCATTTTGGACTCTTTTGTTGACTATAAGGGCTACTCCATTTATTCTAAGATTCTTGCCCACAGTGGTAGATATAATGGTCATCTGAATTAAATTTGCCCTATTCCATCCATTTTAGCTCATCCATGTTTCTTAGGAAACATCCTAAGATGTTGATGTTCAATCTTGTCATCTCCTGCTTGATTACATCCAATTTATCTTGATTTATGGACCTAACTTCAAGGTTCCTATGTGATATTATTCTTCTTTATAGCATCAGACTTTACTTTCACCATCGTACATATCCACAACTCAGTGTCCTTTCTGTTTTGTCCCAGCCACTTCATTCTTTCTGGAGCTATTAGTAACTGCCCTCCACTCTTCCCTAGTAGGGCTTCCCTAGTGGCTCAGACAGTGAAGAATCTGCCTGCAGTGCAGGAGATCCAGGTTTGATCCCTGGGTTGGGAAGATCCCTTGGAGAAGGGAATAGATACCCACTCTTACCTGGAGAATTCCATGGACAGAGGAGCCTGGCTTGCTACAACCCATGTGGTCACAAAGAGTCAGACATGACTGAGTGACTAACACTTTCACTTACTTCCCTAGTAGCACATTGATCACCTTCCAACCTGGGGGCTTCGTCTTGCAGTTTCATTTCTTTTTCTTTTTTTTTTTTTTTTTGTGCCTTTTCATACTGTCTGTGGATTCTCTAGGCAAGAATACTGGACTGGGTTGCCATTTTATCCTCCGGTGGATAATTTGTCAGAACGGCTTGCTATAGCCCATCCGTCTTGGGTGGTCCTGCACAGCACAGTTCACAGCTTCATTGTGCTACACAAGCCCCTTTGCACCACAAGACTCTGTTTCATGAAGGGGTCTTTGGTGATAAGTCAGTCTATTTGTTAATGTACTTAAAGACTCTAAATAAACAGATAAACACTTAGATCTATTCAATCTCAAGCGAAGACTATCATATTAAATTCTAGCTACTTTCAAGGGAAAAAATGGTCAATTGCATTATGACCAGCAACCTTTTAAGTGGATCAAGATTAGAATTTGGCTTGTGAGTTATAATCTATGTGTTCTATCTATCATCTATCTATCCATCCCAATTCACAGCAATGACTAAATGAAGTTTATCTGACTCTCACCATAAATTAAGTTTTCCCCTGATTTAGTCAAGCAAAAAAATTATGTACTAGTTAATATAGCGATATTTCCATATTAACATAAATTACAAATAAACTGGCCAACATAGGGATGCCTAAAGAAACTATTTCTAAGTGTTGATTTTTCATTTCATTAAAATAAGCATTTTAAAAATAATATTGATCAGGAACAACATTAATAAAGCTTCAAATTATTTATGAAAAGTAATATTTTGATCATTTTACTCAAAACGTGTGTAGAACAATCAATGAGAAACATGAAAAAGAAGGAAATTAAATGCAAGTCTTTCATTCAGTGCAATCAATCTGAAGACAATCAAATCACCCCCTTAGAAGTTTGCTCTTGATTACTTTCTCTATTATTTTACATTGAATTTACCTCCTCCTTCACATATAAGCAATTCAACTTTACAGAAAGGTAGGCACAGCCAGCCATCAGCTCAGAAATGGAAAATTGTAATAACTATATATTCAGACGTAATTCACAGGTTAAACCTGGTGGGAATTGCTTTCCCCTGTGAGGACTTTTACGAAAGATGCATTCCACAAAATATTTGTTGCAATCATTTTTTTTTTCCTGAAGATTATTGGATGTTCTGAGATGTAGATGATGATACAGGTAATGCTACAGCTCACTGTCAAATTAACAACTCTGGATTTCAACAGCAATCTGTTGATATAGATTGACTCCCATGTCATTTTTTTTTTCTCTTTTTGTTGGGAAATGCAATCTTTAATGGCTGAATGAATTTCTCGCCACACATTGACTAATAGTAAATCTTTTTAGATCTCATTCAGCTTTATTGTGCCCTCTGGCAATTTAGTTGTTGGCCTAGATTTATTGAGGTCCAACAGAATGGAATTGAAACCTCCCTTTGAAATAAAGTTCCTTGCATAAAGAAAAAACAACAAAATCCATAAAAAGCCTCATCCTTGGGATAGCGACTTATATAATAGAGAACTGATCTGAATAGTTCTTAGATGTTGGCCTCAGATAATAGTGTACATTGCATTACTGGATATGAACTTTGAACTCTGAGTCTCTTCTCTTCCTTTTTCTTTCTCTTTTACTAGGACATGCACACATATTCTTGCTTACCATACAAAACTGAATTCAATCTTAAGTTAAATATAAAAAAAACCTCTGTAGCATTTCTCTCTTCCCTATAAAACTCAACAAAGCAATAACAGGAAACTAGTAATATCAGTAATCTGCTTTTAAGAAGTTAAAGTATTTTGTTTATGTTCCATTTATTCTCACATATATATTGGAATGTTTCTTTGAGATTAAGTATAGATGGGGAGACTAAAATTAAGTAATAACTTTATAAAAACCCTCACTAGTCTCTTGAAACAACTATTGTTATTTGATAAGTTTTGTACAATAAGAACTTCTTAAAGGTGTAGGACTTCACTGTGGCCTAGACCTTCTCTTGAATGGAATTAAAATCCAAACAATGAGCAATATGCAAACAACATAATTCTAAAACAATACCTGGATATAAGCCACAGCTCTGATTGTGTCAATTTCCTTCACTAATGAAGTTTTCTAGTTTTATTTGCTGTTTATATTTTTTAATTTCCCAAAGGATATCTCATCTATGACTTTGATACGTACCACTCTATGGAAACTATTTTTTTTTTTTGGAAACTGTTCTTGTGTTTGGAGCTGAACTGGTGGAGAAAGGGTATAGAGTGTCTGCATTTCTGATTTCTTGACACATTCTTTATTCTTATTACCATATGTAACAAATTTCTTATTACAATAAGAGAATTTACTCTTCTTAGCATAAGGAGAAAGGATTTCTTAAGGGAGACAGACAGACCATAACTGAGGAGAAAAAAAAAAAAAAGACTCTGAGATTTCAGAATCAACTGTCATCATCATACCTCAAAACTATAACACGAAAAGAACTTGCCTCTGTCTTGCAAAGACATTCTGAATCATGGTTCCTAACTTTTGTTTCATGAAATTCCTAAAGATTTTCAATTACAATTCAGAATACCTGAGCAGTTTGAGTTTGTTGGGAAAAACAATTACATACCATATCTATTTTTGTTAACTTCTGCAATCATAAAAACAGGTGATTATTAGCATTAAGTAATAATTAATTATAATTAGTGAATTTTTATTAAATTAAATAATTACTACATAATTATTAGTAGTTAATAGCACCAGTGACTTAGACAACAAGTAAAGTGTAGAGATACTTCATATCACTGTGGTAGCTGTAAATTTGTATATACTATTAATATTTACCTTTATTATTACTTCAAACTTTTGGTAAGTGAACTATTGTTTGATCGTGTCATTTATTTCTTTATAAAATACAAATATATTACCATACTGCAAGCTTTTAAAAATATTTTTGATGATGTATTCCTGAGCTTTCTTTGCAATCATTTGCTTTCCTTTATACACATATTTTGTACAGGTTTTTAGAGCAGCTTTAGATTCAAAGCAAAATTCAACAGAAAGTATACAGAATGCCCATATACTCCTTGTTGTGATATACAAACACTGCCTTTCCCACTTACCAACATTCTGCATCAGAGTGGTACTTTTGTTACCTATATTAAAAACCATTAGTACTCAAAGACTATAGTTCATATTAGGGTTCACTCTTGGTATTGCATGTTCTATGGGTTTTGACAAATATGAAATGCATTCACAGTTACAGTATCATACAGCATAGTTTCACTGCTCTAAAAAATCCTATTTTCTACTGATTTGTTCCTCCCTTCCTTCCTAACCTCTGGCAGCCACTGATCTCCATAGTTTTGTATTTTCCAGAATGTCATATAGTTGGAATCATACAGTATGCAGCCTTTCTACATTAGCTTCTTTCATTTAATAATAAGCATTTCACTTTCCTCCATGTCTTTTCATGACTTAATAGCTCATTTCTTTTTAAGCACTAAATAATGTTCCATCATCTGGATGTACCAAAGTTTATTTGTAAACTCACTTATTGAAAGACTATTGGTCACTTGCAAGTTTTGGTAATTATAATTAAGCTATTATAAACATGTATGTACAGGATTTTGTATGGACATATGGACATAAATTTTAAACTTCTCTGAATAAGTATCATACAGCATGATCATATGACAAGAATATGCTTAGCTCTAAGAAACTACCACATTGTTTTCTGATGTGGCTGCTTCACTTTACATTCCCATTAAGAGTAAGTAAAAGTTCTTATTGCTTCACATCCTTGTCAGATCTTACTGTATTCAATATTTTTGGCTCTTTGTCAAATATAGTTGAAAAATAGTATATTATTGTTTTTTTAATGGCAACCAACTCCAGTACTCTTGCCTGGAAAATCTCATGGACGGAGGAGCCTGGTAGGCTGCAGTCCTTGGGGTCACTAAGGGTCGGACACAACTGAGCAACTTCACTTTCTCTTTTCACTTTCCTGCAATGGAGAAGGAAATGGCAACCCCCTGCATATTCTTGCCTGGAGAGTCCCAGGAAAGGGGGAAGCCTGGTGGGCTGCCATCTATGGGGTCGCACAGAATCAGACATGACTGAAGCAACTTAGCAGCAGCAGCAATGACATCTGGGCTTCCCATATGGTGCTAGTGGTAAAGAACCTGCCTGCCAATACAGGAGGTGCTGGAGATGTGGGTTTGATCCCTGGGTCGGGAAGATCCCTTGGAGGAAGGCATGGCAACCGACTCCAGTATTCTTGCCTGGAAAATCCCATGGACAGAGGAGCCTGGCAGGCTATGGTCCATAAGGTCCAAAAGAGTTGGACATGACTGAGCAACTCAGCATAGCACAGCATAATGACATTTGATGCTGAGTCTCTTCTCATATGCTTACTGATTATCTTTGTATCTTCCTGCTGAGGTATCTGTTCACGCATTTTGCCCACTTTTTAATCAAGTTGTTCATTTTCTTTTATTGTTGAGGTTTACACATTCTTTATGTTTAGATAACAGTCCTCAATCAGATATGTCTTTTGCAGATTTTTCTCCCAATTTTTGCCATGTCTTCATATTCTTTCCACAGTGACTTTGTTACAAGGCAGTTTTTAAATCTAACTGAATTTAGCAATTATTTCTTTCATAGAACATGCCTCTGGGATTGATTGATAGATGATAATAAAATGTCATTGCCATATTCAAGATTATCTAAGTTTTGTCCTGTGTTACCTTCTAGGATTTTTACAGTTTTCTGTTTTGCATTTAGGCTTATGATTATTTTGACTTAACATTTTTGTGTATAAGATCTGTGTCTGCATTCACTTATTATTATGTTATTTTTTTTTTCTTTTGCATGGATGTTAGTTGTTCCAGCATCATTTGTTGAAGACTTTTCTCCATTCTATTTTGGTCCAGTGTCAAGGTCAGTTGATTGTATTTCTTGGGGTCTATTTCTTGGCTCTCTATTTTGTCCCATTCATTTAGTTGTCTATTCTTTCCAATAGACAAGTAAAAACCGATAACACACCGTCCTGATTACTCTAACTTTACAGTGAGTCTTTAAGTTGGGTAATTAGCATAAGTCACCTGACTTTGTCCTCCTTAAATACTATGTTGGTTAATCTGGGTCAGCTGCTGTTCCATATAAATTTTATAATTATGTCTCTGATACATAAAATAAAGGGGTTTTTATTGGGATAGAATGGAATTAAGAGATCAATTTGGGAAGAACTAAAATATTGATATTGAGTTTTCCTGACAATGAACATAGAATATCTTTCTATTTATTCAATTCTTGTTTGATTTCTTTAATTAGTGTTATAGTGTCCTCATATAGATCTTTTACATATTTTGTTAGATTTATACCTTTTTGTTTCACTTTCTTCAATGTTTTCACCTGTTTCACTTTTTTCCATGCTATATAAATGGTAATGTGTTTTTAATTTTAAATTCTATTGTTTGTTACTAGTATACAGGGAAACAATTGGCTTTGGTAAATTAACCTTATATCCTAAAACCTTGTTATTATCACTTATTAGTTCTGATAGTTTTGTTTTGTTGTTGATTCCTGCTTTTATACAGATAAGCTAAAAGAAGTTTTATTTTTTCCTTTCCTCATATATGTACACATTGTTTTCTTATTGCATTATCTAGAACTTTCACTATGCCTCTACATTTTGCATTTGAAAAACATTCTGAGAAGACATCTGTTGGCTTTATCAGATTCTCAGTGATCCTCAGCAAACATATAAACACACTGTTAAGAACTACCATTCTAAAGCAAATCCTGCTAGAGACTGAATCATTTGCCTTTGCTATGACCTCAGGCAGCAAGATGGAATATGCAATTTCTCTTTAAAATTAGGTGTTTTGGTTAGGGCAACTGACTAAATCTATATCATGTAAGCACTACATTGTAAAGAAGAAAAAATGAGACTTGGAGGGCTCTTTTGCTTGTTTGTTTTCATTTGTTTGAGGTGTGTGATTCATAAACTGTGTGCCAAAGATATTGAATACAGTTAGAAAGCTATATCTTAATATTTCATAGATTCTAGGGAAACTCAGTGATGCTCAAGATCTATCTGTCACTGTATGAACACTAACTTCAGACGGTTCACATGGCCTTGTTTAACTATCTTTATTATCCAAATACATGTGAAGGAAACCGAGATACAGAGGTTAGGGAAACTGTCAGGGTCCCACAGATAGCAAGGTGTAGAGCTGGGGTGCATACCCCAAACCATCTGACTCCTGAGATTGTAAACATTAGATCACATTGCTTTCCTTTTGAAGACATCATATCTTTAAAAAGTTGGATTTATGAAGTTAGTTGTAAGATAAAGCAACTACTAAGCAAAAGACAACCCTAAACAGAAAACAAGAGTGGTATTAAGTAATCTAAGTCTAAGCTTTAAGAAGGGCTTCCCAGGTGGCTCAGTGGTAAAGACTCTGCCTGCCAAGGCAGGAGATCGAGGAGACGCAGGGTGGATCCTTGGGTTTAAAAGATTATAGACTTGTGGACTTTGTGGATGAGGGTAAGGGTGGGATGAGATGGGAGAAGGGCATTGAAGCATGTTAATTGTCATGTGTCTAATCAATCGCCAGCCCAGGATTGATGCTCGGGACTGGTGCAGCGAGATTTCCCGGGGGGGAGGGAGGAGGGAGGGGGGACCCGGAGGGGAAGCATATGTAAACCCATGGTGATATCATGACAATGTATGGCAAAAACAATAAAAAAAAAAAAAAAAAAGATTACCTGGAGAAGAAAATAGTAACTCCCTTCAGAATCCTTGCCTGAAATATCCTATGGACAGAAGACTCTGGCAGGCTACAGTCCATGGGGTCACAAAGAGTCAGACATGATTGAGTAAGAGCAAGCTTTAAAAACTATGTAGTACCAACAGATACACACATCATCTTAGTAACTGTGGTTATTTAAATTAATTTTTAATTAAAATTTATTTTAATTTAATTTTAAAATAAAATTTTAACTTTAAAATTAAATTAAAAGATTAAAATATTATTAATCTTTAAATTTTATGTGCATTATATTATCAAGAAGATACAAAATTATTAGGATAAAAATACTTAATATGTTGTCTCTACCTGTCTCCTTAATAAAAATTTAAATATTATGATTATCTATATATTTATATATCTATTATCTTTTTACCTATTATATGCATATGAGCACTGTGAAAAATTTCTGAGACTCTAATGTCATTGCAAACTGAGAAATTTTATGTATCTCTGCATTAGGTTTTATACTAGAAAAGCATAATTGGCACTATGGAAAAAGATTACAAATTAGAAAAATAACATAACAATTTCATGCATATATTCTGTATAAGTGACATAACTTTTCTTAAGTGATGTCCATAGAATACTGGGGTATGCACAATATAATTTTAAAACTGTGAGTTTTCTAATTATATGAAAAACCAAATTTTGCTAAGGTGGCATTATATTGTAGAGAAAATATTTTGGAGACAGCAAAGCTTGAAGGGTGCAAATTTAATAGTGTTAAAAATAGCTAGTTGCCTACTGACATTAATGGTTTGAAAAATTAGAAGATAAACCAAGGAAGTTTGGTAGGTACATAAAGGAAGGACAGATGAGATATTTTAAATTGAGTGACAAAGACTAAGTTGATGTAGGGAATGAAGGAAAAATGAACTTCCCAATAGCTATAATAATTGGGTCACTAAGGATACTATAAGTAGCTGCCAATACAACTTGGTATGGGAGAATTTCTGACTTGAAACTTTAAAATTATAAATTTAAAATTCTTGAGGACATACATCTGCAGATATCCTGTTGGGAGTAACTGGAAATTAATAGTTGGTAAAAATCCTGAATGTAAACAAATAAGTAGAAGCAGACACTGGAAAAATGTTGTATTCCAACACTAAGAAATAAAAAGTAGTACCTAAAGACTTGAAGTATATAGAGAAGGATGTGGAATAATTGTAAATAACATCACAGAAACCAAGAGGGAAGAATTTTATAGACAGAATATGTCTTCCTTATTAATCTGATATATAGGCTTTTATTTTATTCCAGAAAATGGCCATATTATTCACTGGATCTCTTTATTTCTAACTTAATCTAATATAGTAGAAGGTCATATAAGTAGAATTGAACAAGCTTTAAAATGAGTTTGAGTTCTAGCTCCACAATTCATCAGGTATAAGACATGGGCAAGGAACTTACATTTCTGAAGAAAAGTAAAATTAAAACTTCCTAAGGTTGTAAGAGTATTAGAAATGCTATATGCAAGAAGTTATAAAAATGCTTGGTACATATCATTATAAAGATTTACCAGTATGTAAATTATTATATTTGGCATTCAGTATGCAAGGAAATTCCAGTTGAAACGTATTTTTTTCATGTAATTTTAAAAAATTAATATTAATTTCTCTTTTAGCTAAGATTTTATTTTCTTTGAGTTCTTCATGCAGAAGTTCCAGTTAACACCTATAATCACCCAGCATCAACTATTATTTTCTTACTGTTGTAAACACTAAATCTCCTTAATTTATCTCCTAACAATAATCTCTATAATTATGTGTTTAAATAATTTTATGATTTTCTTTTAGTAAGTTTCTTAGAGCTTTTATTTTACTAGCTAATTTTTTCCCTCTTCCAAGTTCTTTTAAATTTTCTTCCCTTTGAATTCAAATTACCAACAATGAACTGTATGTGGAATTATTATGCTAAGCACACATTTTCTTAATATTGCCTTTAATAGCCATTCCATATATTAAACCTCATATGTTAAAATTTAAAACATCACTTCTTTCTGTAAGTTTGCTGGTTCTCCCAGCGGCGGGTCTCCATTTTCCCAGGCACCTAAATTTCCAGTCTCAGTGACCCTGCTACTTCTGCTCTTTGTTCCCTTATACCTAATTTATCATCATGTCTTACTGTTTTCTTTGCCACATCTCTAACTCAAGCCTATTAGCATGAAAACCACCACCAGAAATGATGGTGCTAAATTATCTCAAATAGTACTATAAAGTTAACTATAAGCTCTACTTATTTTACAAAGACAAAAAACTCACCCTTTATAGAGTAATAGAGTAGTGAAACGTTGTGCATCATTGAAGTAAAAAATGACAGTGATGTGTGTGTGTGTGTGTTTATTAATAAATGTTTATTTGCTTTTTATTCTTGGCAAATATTTATTATGAGGATCATTTTCCTCAAACACAAAAACAGAAATAAGAATACTCAAATGAAGTAAACCTCTCATTGATTGCAGATGACATGATACTGTACATAGAATACCCTAAAGATAGTATCAGAAAATTACTATAGCTAATCAGTGAATTTAGCAAAGTTTCAGGATACAAAGTCAATACACAGAAATCACTTGTATTTCTATATACTAACAATGAAAAATCAGAAAAAGCAATTAAGAAATTAGTCCCATCCACCACTGCAACAAAAAGAATTAAATATTTAGGAATAAACTTACCTAAGCAAACAAATGAACGGTACATAGACAATTATAAGACACTAATAAAAGAAATCAAAGATGACATAAACAGATGGATAGATATTCCACATTCCTGGGTAGGAAGAATCAATATTGTGAAAATGACTATACTACCAAATGTAATCTAAAGATTCAGTGCAATTCCTATCAAATTACCAATGGCATTATTCACAGAACTAGAACAAAAAATTTCATAATTCATATGGAGACACAAAAGACTCCGAATAGCCAAAGCAATCTTGAGAAAGAAGAATGGAGCTACAGGAATCAACCTTCTTGACTCCAGATTAAACTACAAAGCTACCTACAGTCATCAAGACAGTATGGTACTGACACAAAAACAGAAATATAGACTGATGGAACAAGATAGAAAGCCCAGAAATAAACTCATGCACCAATGGGTATTTTATTTTTTACAAAGGAGGCAAGAATATACAATGGGGCAAAAATAGCCTCGTCAATAAATGGTGCTGGGGAAACTGGATGGCCACATGTAAAGAAATGAAATATTAGAACACTTCCTAACACCATACACAAAGATAAACTCAAAATGGATTAAAAAACCAAATGTAGGCCCAGAAACTGTCAAACTCTTAGAGGAAAATATAGGCAGGACATTCGATGACATAAATCAAAGCAAGATCCTCTATGACCCACCTCCCAGAGTAATGGAAATTAAAACAAAAGTAAACAAGTGGGACCTGATTAAACTTTTAGCAAAGGAAACTATAAGCACGGTGAAAAGACAACTCTCAGAATGGAAGAAAATAATAGCAAATGCAACAACTGATGAAGGATTCAGTTCAGTTCAGTCGCTCAGTTGTGTCCAACTCTTTGCGACCCCATGAACCGCAGCACGCCAGGCCTCCCTGTCCATCACCAACTCCCGGAGTCCACTCAAATCCATGGCCATCGAGTCAATGATGTCATCCAGCCATCTCATCCTCTGTCGTCTCCTCCTCCTCCTCCCCTCAATCTTTCCCAGAATCAGGGTATATTCCAATGAGTCAGCTCTTCCCATCAAGTGGCCAAAGTATTGGAGTTTCAGCTTCACCATCAGTCCTTCCAATGAACATCCAGGACTGATCTTTAGGAGGGACTTGTTGGATCTCCTTGCAGTCCAAGGGACTCTCAAGAGTCTTCTCCAACACCACAGTTCAAAAGCATCAATTTTTTTGTGCTCAGCTTTGTTTATAGTCCAACTCTCACATCCATACATAACCACTAGAAAAACCATAGCCTTGACTAGACCTTTGTTGGCAAAGTAATGTCTCTGCTTTTTAATATGGTGTCTAGGTTGATCATCACTTTCCTTCCAAGGAGTAAACGTCTTTTAATTTCATGGTTGCAATCACCATCTGCAGTGATTTTGGAGCCCAGAAAAATAAAGTCAGCCACTGTTTCCCCATCTATTTGCCATGAAGTGATGGGACTGGATCCCATGATCTTAGTTTTCTTTTTTTTTATTTTTTTTATTGTTTTTGCCATACAATGTCATGATATCACCATGGGTTTACATATGCTTCCCCTCCAGAACCCCCCTCCCTCCTCCCTCCCCCCCGGGAAATCTTGCTGCACCAGCCCCGAGCATCAATCCTGGGCTGGCGATTGATTAGACATATGATAATTAACTTGTTTCAATCCCCTTCTCCCATATCATTGATCTTAGTCTTCTGAATGCTGAGCTTTAAGCCAACTTTTTCACTCTCCTCTTTCACTTTCATCAGACAAAGGATTAATTTCCAAAATATACAAACATCTCATACAACTTAGTACCAGAAAAACAACCCAATCAAAAAGTGGGAAAAAGATCTAAACAGACATTTCTCCAAAGAAGACATACAGATGGCTAACAAACACATGAAAAGATGTTCAACATTGCTTATTATTAGAGAGATGCAAATCAAAACTACAATGAGGTATTACCTCACACTGGTCAGAATGGCCATCAGCAAAATGTCTACAAACAATAAATGCTGGAGAGGGCATGGAGAAAAGGGAACACTCTTGCACTATTGGTGGGAATGTAAATTGATATAGCCACTATGGAAAACAGTATGGAGATTCCTCAGAAAACTAGGAATAAAATCATCATATGACCCAGCCATCTCACTCCTAGGGTATATACCCTGAAGAAACCAAAATTGATCGAGGCACATATATCCCAGTGTTCATTGTAGCACTATTCACAATAGCTAGAACATGGAAGCAACTTAAATGTTCATTGACAAATGACTGGACAACGAAGTTGTGGTACATATACAAAACGGAATATTACTCACCCATAAAAGGAACTAATTTGAGTCAGTTCTAAGCAGGTGGATGAACCTAGAACCTGTTATACAGAGTGAAGTAAGTCAGAAAGAGAAAGATAAATATTATATTCTAACACATATATACAGAATCTGGAAAAATGGTACTGAAGAACTTATATACAGGGCAACAATGGAGAAACAGACATAGAGAATAGACTTATGGACATGGGGAGAGGGGAGGAGAGGGTGAGATGTATGGAGAGAGTAACATGGAAACTTACATTACCATATGTAAAATAGATAGCCAATGTGAATTTGCTGTGTGGCTCAGGAAACTCAAACAGGGGCTCTGTAACCACCTAAAGGGGTGGGATGGGGAGGGAGATGAAGGGAGGTTCAAAAGGGAGGAGATATATGTACCTATTGCTGATTCATGTCGAGGTTTTACAGTAAATAATAAAATTTTGTAAAGCAATTATTATTCAATAAAAATTAATTAATTAATTAAAAAAAGGAATATTCACATGGTTATTGTGAAAATGAAATAATAAAATGGGGGAAAAGTAAAGAATGAATCATTCACAACAGACCTTCTCATTTGTTTCCAAAAGAAAGATACAATCTATTTTGTAGTTAAAATCCTAAAATCTTCTGGAGATTTTTGTTGTTGTTGTTGTTGTTGTTAAATTCTATCTCAACCAAGCTGGGTATATTCCAAATATGGATTTCAGAGATGTGGGACTGAGATGAGACACGACAGTGGGAAGCCTCCAAATCAGTCCTATGTATACAGATCATCAAACTACCACTTCCGAGAGCTTGTGATTCCTACCAGTTATTGCTGCCGTAGGGTTGTGTGGCATGGGAATCACATGGAATGTGGCTGACTGAGACGGTGTCTAACAGAGCATCCATCTATATTATTTCACACTACTTATTCAAGACATGTGTCCTTGATAATGCACCAGAATTATGCTTTTCCCTTTTCCCTGGAATGTTAAAATGGGTAAGCCAATATTTTCCAAGTTCTCTGAAATTATGAAACATTTTTCTAGTCATATCCTTCACTTTAAGATGAAAGAGAACACATATATTTGAAAACAGTATTAATATTTTAGTTATTTAAAACTTTTCTCCCAATTCAAATTGATTATGGAAATTTACAATTAACAGACAAGAAATGAAAAAGATTTAGGCAATTTCCGACTTTCTGACAGCTCATTCTAAATTGACCCTAAATTGTTGTTTTTTTTAACATATATTTATCACTTTTAAATGTGTTAATTGTGTTGCAAGCACTGCAGCTGGGATTAATTTAGGGCGTTTGAATTGCCTTCTCTGCAGCTGGTGAACACTGAAGCAAAACTGTGAAATAAGCCTTGCTAAAGAATTAGATAGTTTTCAGTGTTAATTATTCAATCCTTTCTTTCAGAATTCTTTCTAAGAAGTGTAGTTCTAAATTATAAAGTGAATTGTATTTTCCTCATACTATGATCAGGAATATGACATTTGGTTGCTGATGATGCTAATGTGTATCCTTCTCCTAGTTTAATGTCTAAAACTTGCAAGTATTTTGAGACAGTGCACTCCAGTAACAAAGTGACACAATAGAAAAGCATCTATTATTTAAGCATGACCCAAAAAAAGAGGGGTTAGAGCATCTTCAATATTTATTTACTTGTTTCTTTCTTTATTAAAGACTCTTTTTTTATGTTCATCACTTCCCATAAGAGACATCATTTTGGAAATAACTATTTTAAAGCCTTGATCTTCTTCCTTTCACTCTGTTCCTATATATGTCTATGGATATATAAAAAGCATGGCATTCTTGCTCCCTGAGCATAGATAAGTGCGATGACCTAGGTCAATTAATATTTTCTCCATTTATATATATACACATACATATATATACATAAGAATATGTACATACATACACATATATATAAGACACATATTCGTGAATACACTTCTTTGAGTATAAATATAAATAAGGGAAAAGTAGAAAGTAATTCTTACCTTAAAGGGCTCTTAAAGGACCGTCTTCTTTGAGTTAGAAATTGACCTCACAAGCAGTCTCTGTTGAAATTAAGTATTAATGACCCAGAGGAAAAATAAGTCTACAAATATATGATTAGGTCTGCTTTAATCTTTTATTAGCGCTTTTTGTGGTTAGTAGTGTAGTCGCTCAGCAGTGTCCGACTCTTCACGACCCCACAGACTGTAGCCCTCCAGGCTCCTCTGTCCATGGGATTCTCCAAGCAAGAATACTGGAGTGTATTGCCATTCCCTTCTCCAGGGGATCTTCCCAACCCAGGGATCAAAACTTGGTCTCCTGCATTACACTGTATTAGCTGGGACCACAAGCAATACTTAATTATTTGAAATTGAAGAAAAATACCCAACTTACAAGATAGTTTAATCATACAATATACAAAGCCTCCTTTGCCAATAGCTTCTTAATACATGCCTACTATTTAATATGTGCATTTTTAAAATTTTTGCTGAGAAAAATTTCAAACATCAAGAAGAGACATTAGCATAACAAACCATTATCCATCTTCAAAATCTATCAACTAAGCCAATTACTTTTAAACTACATACATTCTTTCCATCTCTTATTTTTCTTTACAAATTTTTTTGTTGAAGATAATAAATCCTTCAACAAGTGGTTCTCTATAATCTGTATTTTGCTGGTGGCATAGACAAGATGATATTTAATACGCTTCTCTGTCTCACAGATTTTCTATAAATTGAAAGCTATAACTGGAGACTTGATACAAATACATATTTTAAAATATCTGTCTCCCTACAGCTATGTGGTTTATGTGTTCTTATTCTACCAATACTGTTTCTCCCTTTGCTTCAGTGACTTATTTCTGAAGTCTTCTCAAAATTACAGATTCAAATGACACATAAATCAAGGGGAGATGTACAGTTTTCATCAGAAATATCTGAACATTGTTTCAATGTAAAGTTCTATTTAGGATTCATTATTTGGCTGGACTAGAATCTTAAAGGCTAGCTGATTAAATAATGGGTTTTTTACAACCATTTGTAATAACCCAGTGATTCAACAAATAAGTATTAAGATTTTGTATATGTTGGCCATTGTTTAAATTGTTGGGGTTTTTTAAATGATGTATAATGAAAGCTCAAGGAGCTTACATTCTAGTGATACTCATGAGCTATCTTTAATTATCTGTCACTACTCACCAGGAGGAAAATATGGTATATGAACTAGCCTAAGTGAGAAGTGGAAACCAGGACTTCCCTGGTTGCTCAGTGTAATTCAATGTAGGTTCAATCCCTGGGTTAGGAACAGCCCCTGGAGGAGGAAATGACACCCATTCCAGGATTCTTGCCTGGAAAATCCCATGGACAGAGGAGCTTGGCAGGCTATAGTCCATAGGGTCACAACAAAGAGTTGGACATGACTTAGTCACTGAACAACAACTCACCAGGAAGAAAATTTGGGCCTATATGGGCCTGCCTAAGTGAGAAGCAGTTAATAGGAAATCATACATGCAAATTCTAGATCCTAGCCTTAGGAATATTCAACTTCTGGAGTTTGTACTTTAAATGTCTGACTTAGATATATTTGTTTCTTCTGATGAGTCAATTTGTCTATATTTAGGCAAGGGCTTCCCTCACAGCTCAGTTGGTAAAGAATTTGCCTGCAGTGCAGTAGATCCTGGTTTGATTCCTGGGTCAGGAAGATCCCCTGGAGAAAGGATAGGCTACCCACTCCAGTATTCTTGGGTGTTCCTTGTGGCTCAGCTGATAAAGAATCTACCTGCAATGCTGGAGACCTGGGTTGAATCCCTGGGTTGGGAAGATCCCCTGGAGAAGGGAAAGGCTACCCACTCGAGTATTCTGGCCTGGATAATTCCATGGACTCTATAGTTCATGGGGTCACAAAGAGTGGGACATGACTGAGTCACTTTCACTTCACAGGCAAGAAATAACTTCTGAGAACCAGCTCTTGGCTTTGTTGATGAACTCAATTGAATCTCTGTGCTCAGTATTATGGGGCTTTCCTGGTAGCTCAGAGGGCAAAGAATCTGCCTGTAATGCAGAAGACTCAGGTTCGATCCCTAAGTTGGGAGTATCTACTGGAGAAGGGAATGGCTACTCACTCCAGTATTCTTGGCTAGAAAATCCCATTGACAGAGAGGCCTGGTGGGCCACATGGTCCATGGTGTTGCAAAGAGAAAGATACAACTGAGCAACTAACATTTTCACTTTCACTCATTATTTTATACCCATATTTCTGCTTTTATCAATTTGACAGTTTTCCATTTCTATTATAATAAAATCACATAATATAAAATTACAAATGTAAATTTTTACTTATTTCATTTTAATTTTTCTAGTGTATTGAGGTATAATTGACAAATAACATTTCAATATCTTTTAAGTGTATGATGTGAATGTTTGATGTAGGTATACATTGTGAAAGGAGATCTGCTATCAAGTTAATACATTAGCTGATAAAGAATCTGCCTACAATTCAGGATACTGGCTGCAGGTGACCTGGGTTTGATCCCTGGGTGAGGAAGATCTCCTGAAGAAGGAAATGGCAATCCACTTAGTGATCTTGGTTGGGAAATCCCATAGACAAAGGAGCTTAGCAGGCTAAGTCCACGGGGTCACAAGAGTCAGACTTGACTTAGTGACTAAACCACCACCACGTTATATAGTTATCATTTATCTATCTATCTATGTTGAGAATGCTTAAAATCTATTCTCTTAGCAAATTTCTGCTATATAGAACAGTATGATAAAAGAAATGTTCGCATGTTGACTAAGGGGAACTCATTCTGGCTTAAATATTTTTTAATCTAAACTTCATGCTAGCAAAAACCACATGTTTTGTGGCCTATTAAACTTACATTGTACATATGCTTTAACCACTAAAGAAGAGAATATAGTTAAAAATCAAGATGGATTTTTAAATATGGAGCCAATATGGCATCCAATATGGAGCCAGGTGGCCACTATGCAAGTGTGTTCAGACACATTCCTGCATCACTGAGAACTTAAATTTTCTAAACTGTATCACACTCAAGGACAGCACTAGTCATTCTCAAAACAGCATCTACTAGCTGCTTCACTGCAACCTAATGGTCTCAGGGTTTCTTGTAACTATATAACCATTTTGGACCTCAATCAATCCTTGCTGAATAATCAACCTTACTTCTAGTCAGCCCCAATCCTAATTCTTAAAAATTTTTATAATTATGTGGATATATATATATATGGAGATATATATATATAATTTTCTTTATCATTTCAGATACATATATACATACATACTTCAGTATTCTTGCCTGGAGAATTCCATGGACATAAGAGCCTGGCAGGCTATAGTCCATGTGGTCTCAAAGAGTTGGAGATGACTGAAAAACTAAACAGCAGCAGCTTTTTAATACTCTATCTAGATTTGTCATAGCTTTTCTTCCAAGGAGAAAGTGTTTTTTAATTTCAAGCCTGCAGTCACCATCTGCAGTGATTTTGGAGCCCAAGAAAATAAAATCTGTCACTTTTCCATTTTGTTCCATCTATTTGCCATGACGTGATGGGACCGCATGCCATGAATTTAGTTTTCTCAAAACTGAGTTTTAAGTCAGTTTCTTCACTCTCTTCTGTCACCTTCATCAAGAGGTTCTTTAGTTCTTCTATGCTTTCGGCCATTAGGCTAGTATCATCTGCATATCTGAGGATGTCGATATTTCTCCCAGCAATTTTGATTCCAGTTTCTGATTCACTGAGTCTAGCATTTTGCATGATGTACTCTGCATATAAGTTATATAATCAAGGTGACAATAAATAGCCTTGATGTACTCCTTTCCCAATTTGAAACCAGTCCCTTGTTCCATGTCTGGTTCTAACTGTTGCTTTTAACCTGCATACAGGTTTCTCAGGAGGCAGGTAGGATGGTCTGGTATTCCCATCTCGGCAAGAATTTTCCGCAGTTTGTTGTGAACTACCTTGACAAACACAGATAAAGGAAGCACAGTTCAGACTCCTAGAGCGCTATAGCCAAGAGCATGCTTTATATTTGACAGAGAACTACCCACTGTACAAAGAGGAGCTCATCATATGTTACTGTGCCCCAGTAGAAACCACATGCACGGTCATAGGACATCAAGAGGATATATTACTGGAGTATCCTAGCATATATAACTTATTATCCAATGTGCCAAGTTATAAGGTCCAATAAGCATAATGGCAATTTATCACATGATTGAAGTGGTGCAGTCAGGAGAGAGCTCAAACAGATTTAGAGGATATGAATGAGTTTCAACACAGATTACCTTGACTTCTCTGCCACCTATGGCTATTATACCAAATTATTTCCCTCAGTCTGTAATAATGGCCTTGAGTACGGAGGGGTGTTTCTACTTAACCAAATTATATATAAGGAAAAATTCTAGGCCTGGTTCGATTAAGGTGCTAAACTAGGATGTTCAACTACAATATAAACAAGAAAAAATGATTAATTGTATTATGCCTTCTAAGTCACTTCAGTCATGTCTGACTCTTTGCGACCCCAGGAATTGTAGCCTTCCAGGCTCCTCTGCCCAAGGGATTCTCCAGCAAAGAATACTGGAGGGGGTTGCCATTATAAATGACAATAAAAACACTAACTGAGGGGGAAATGAAAATAACTCACCTCAGTAAAGTTGAAAATGTGATTTGGCCACTTTATCTAAGATGAAAGCCAAAACAAAAGACTATATACAAATATTGTATCCTAATTAGCCAATGTGTTTTTCCTGAAGGTATAGGCTAGCAATTCTGAAATTAGTTTATGTGTATTCTAGGACAGAATTTTGCAATAAGAAGTTCATGATCTGAGCCACAGTCAGTTCCCGGTCTTGTTTTTGTTGACAATATAGAGCTTCTTCATCTTTGGCTGCAAAGAATATAATTAATCTGATTTCCATATGGACCATCTGGTGATGTCCATGTAGAGAGTCATCTCTTGTGTTGTTGGAAGAGGGTGTTTGCTATGACCCATGTGTTCTCTTGGCAAAACTCTGTTAGCCTTTGCCCTGCTTCATTTTGTACTCAAAGGCCAAATCTGTCTGTTACTCCAGGTGTTACCTGACTTCCTACTTTGTCATTCCAGTTTCTTATAATGAAAAGGACATCTTTTTTGGGTGTTAGTTCTAGAAGGTCTTGTAGGTCTTTATACAACCATTCAACTTCAGCTTCTTAGGCATTAGCAATTGGGGCATAGACTTGGATTACTGTGGTATTGAATGGTTTGCCTTAGAAACAAACAGAGATTTTTCTCTTGCGACTGCACCCACGTACTGCATTTAGGACTCTTTTGTTGACTGTGAGGGCTGCTCCATTTCTGCTAAGGGATTCTTGCCCACAGTAGTAGATATAATGGTCTTCTGAATTAAATTCACCCATTTCAATCCATTTTAGATCACTAATTCCTAAAATGTCGACGTTCACTCTTGTCATCTCCTATTTGACCACTTCCAAATTACCTTGATTCATGGTCCTAACATTCCAGGTTCCTATGCAATATTGTTCTCTACAGCATCAGACTGTATTTCCATCATCAGTCACATCCACAACTGGGCGCTGTTTTCGCTTTTTGGCTCCATCTCTTTATTCTTTCTGGAGTTATTTCTCCACTCTTCTCCAGTAGGACACTGGGCACCTACCGACGAGGGGAGTTGATCTTTCAGTGGCATATCTTTTTGCTTTTTCATACTGTTCATGGTTCTCAAGGCAAGAATAGGAAGTGGTTTGCCATTCCCTACTCTAGTGGACCACGTTTTGTCAGAACTCTCCAATATGACCCATCCCTCTTGGGTAGAACCACATGGCATAGCTCATAGTTTCATTGAGTTAGACAGGTTGTGGTTGACATGATCAGTTGGGTTAGTTTTCTGTGACTGTGGTTTTAAAAAGCTAACTTATCTACCATACATTTACCATATTAGTGATTTGGCCTAATATAAACTTACTAACAGATATACTGTTTACCAGGTATAAAATAAACTTATTATAAATACATAACATATAAATATAAACATATATTTATATGTAAATATAATATACACAAAATATAATATAAACTGATTAATAGGTATACCTTCTTAAATTGAAAAAAGCAGGAGAAACACTAGACGATTCAAGTATGACCTAAATCAAATCCCTTATGATTATATAGTGGAAATGACAAATAGACTCAAGGGATTACATTTGACAAAGTGACTGAAGAACTATGGACAGAGGTTCATGACACTGTACAGGAGGCAGGGATCAAGACCATGCCCAAACAAAAGGAAATGCAAAATGGCAAAATGCTTGTCTGAGGAGGCCTTACAAATAGCTGAGAAAAGAGAAGCCAAAGGCAAAGGAGAAAAGGAAAGATATACCCATTTGAATGCAGAGTTCCAAAGAATAGCAAGGAGAGATAAGAAAGCCTTCCTCAGGGATCAATGCAAAGAAACAGAGGGAAACAATAGAATGGGAAAGACTAGAGATCTCTTCAAGAAAATTAGAGATATCAAGGGAACATATAATGAAAAGATGGGGACAATAAAGGACAGAAATAGTATGAACCTAAGAGAAGCAAAAGATATTAAGAAAAGGTGGCAAGAATATACAGAAAAACTATACAAAAAAGATCTTAATAAACCACATCACCATCATGGTGTGATCACTCACTTAGACCCAGACATCCTGGAATGTGAAGCTAAGTGGGCCTTAGGCAGCATCACTACAAACAAAGCTAGTGGAGGTGATGAAATTCCAGTTGAGCTATTTCAAATCCTAAAAGATAATGCTGTGAAAGTGCTGCACTCAATATGCCATCAAGTTTGGAAAATGCAACAGTGGCCACAAGACTGGAAAAGGTCAGTTTTCATTCCAATCCCAAAGAAAGGCAATGCCAAAGAATGTTCAAACTTCTGCACAACTACACTCATCTCACTCGCTAGCAAGTGAAAGTGAAAGTTGCTCAGTCGTGTCTGACTCTTTGCAACCCCATGGACTCTACAGTAAATGGAATTCTCCAGGTCAAAATAATGGAGTAGGTAGCCTTTCCCTTCTCCAGAGGATCTTCCCAACATAGGGATTGAACCTAGGTTTCCCATACTGTGGGGAGATTCTTTACCAGGTGAGCCAAAAGTAATGCTCAAACATCTCTAAGCAAGGCTTCAACAGTATGTCACCGGAGAACGTCCAGATGTTCAAGCTGGAATTAGAAGAGTCAAAGGAATCAGAGATCAAATAGTCAATATCTGTTGGGTCACTGAAAAAGCAAAAGAATTCCAGAAAAACATCTACCTCTGCTTTACTGACTATGCCAAAGCTTTTGATTTGCTCCTTTCAAGAAAAGCTATAGCCAACCTAGAAAGCATATTAAAAAGCGGAGTCATTAACTTTGCCGACAAAGGTCTGTCTAGTTAAAGCTATGGTTTTTACAGTATGTGAGAGCTGCACTATAAAGAAGGCTGAGCGCCAAAGAATTCATGCTTTTGAACTGTGGTGGTGGGGAAGACTCTTGAGAGTCCTTTGGACTGCAAGTAGATTAAACCAGTCAATCCTAAAGGAAATCAGTCCTGCGTATTTATTGAAAGGATAGATACTGAAGCTGAAGCTCCAATACTTTGGCTATCTGATGAGAAGAACTGAATGACTGAAGAACACCCTGATGCTGGTAAAGACTGAAGGCGGGAGGATAAGAGCACAGCCTATAATGAGATGGTTGGATGGCATTACCAACTCAATGGACATGAGTCTGAGCATCCTCCGGGAGTTGATGATTTCAGGGCGGACTGTCATGTTGCAGTCCATGGGGTCACAAAGAGTCAGACACAACTGAGTGACTGAACTGAACTGATTCTAGGACTGAGAACATAATAAAATAAGCAAAAGAAGATTCTTTACTCTCAAAGAAAAAAAGCTACAAACAGAAAAAGAAAACCTAGAATGGACCTTATAGTGTTGGTTTAGAATTGAAGATCAGTATGATTTAATATTTTTTTGCATAAATACACACAAACATACAAACTTAAAAGTAGGTGTAGAAACCTCTTTCTCTCCATATGTATGCTGTGTTCATATGTGTATGTGTGTGACAATAAATATATTAAGTATTGGAAGCTTTCAAACAGAATTTTAATTACTAGATGCAGAAAACTTATGGAAATAGAAAACCGCAGCAATTTCTAGAGCCAATGTACTAATGGAAAAAGTGGTTGGGTCCTAGGTCGAATAGGATAAAAACTTGCATAAGATGAACCCACTTTCCACTATTTCTATTCTCTCTAACATAGATAGTTCTTTTAAGTCTCAGACAACTTTGTAACAAAAGAGGGGGAAAGATTAAATGGCACAGAGGGTACAAATAATCTGCTTGTTCTGAAGCTATTTAAATCAATGAATTAAGGAAAAGTAGGTTCATCCAGTATGGTCAACTGTCCCACAGGTCACTAGAGTGGGACTTCATGACAAAGGATAAAGTGTTTCCCCTTTGCATCAATGTTTGGAGCCTTACCATCTCTGAATAGTTCATGAGGAGAAGTGATTGCTTTGTGGGCAGTTTGCTATCCTAATATATGCTAACTGATAATATCTGGTATTCTTAGATGGTGGTTTTCAGGCTACCTAGGATACATCAACAAATGAGTACATTTTTCCAGGCTGCATTGTGAGCACTAACATTGTTGACTCATGATTAGAAATAGGATAACATTAAAAAAAAGAAAACAGAATTACATAGCTAATTGTCAACATTTTTATTTTTCTATTTGCTTCCCATAGTCTATTCATTATATTTTATTCTGATATATTTTTTATGGTTGTTAAAGATGACTAGTTCTGGGGTCAAGTAGATGTGGGCTTGAATCCAAGATTTTCCACCTATTTTTGATGTCCTAAGTTATTTTGAAGGAAAGAATTATTTCTCCTATTGTAATGATCAATGTGAAAAAGAGAATGATTTAGATTACTTCTATAATTGCTTTCAAGTAAGAGCTAATATTTACTGAAATGCATTGTATGAAAGATATTTTGCTAATAATTTTAAGAGAAAAATTTCCCAAATAATCCTCAAAATAACTCTAAGTACTATATTCAACCCCATTTAGCAGAAGAAGCTGATTATTAGAAACCAATGTAACTTAACACAATGCCACATGCCTTGAAATTGTAATGGACTGTAGTTATGATTATTTATCAGTGCCAGCAATGTATGTCCATGCTTATTATTCATGCATTTCTTTATTCACTTGGAAAGAATATTATGTGTTAAAACTGCAATGGATACCTTCCACAGACACACAGGTCCTGGTTTTGTAAGAGTATTCACCAATTAAGTGATACATCAATTAATTAATACACCAATTAAGAATATTCACCCAAATAATAAACAAGAAAATTAATATAATCTTAACATTATTAATTTGTATAAAGGTGAACATAAAAAGAAAAAACCATAAGTGAATACCCTCTTCCTCATTCTGCAAATTTCAAGTGACCCAGTGATTAAAGTCAAAGACTTTTTTGCTTCAGTTTCCATGAAAGCATTACATGATTTCTTAAAAAAATCAAATCAAAAAGTTGAGGAAACGACAAAATACACAAACACACACACACACGTATGTTATAATCTTTCTTTAATGTCTCAAGCTTTGCAAATTCAATTTTAAATATTAGGTGATTAGAAAGCAAGCCAACTGCTGTCAGTGTCAAAAATGCAAAGAGGTCAAGATGACATTCTTTACAATTTTTGAAACAAATTTGTACTGTGTATTCCCATGATCACCAAAAATTTGTCTTTTCACTCATGTTTGTATATCTGAGATAATATATTCCTGTGATATGGCTTTTGTAATTCTGCTATTGACAAAATCATGAATTTTATGGTATAGTAAAATGTGGATATTACTTGCACAATAACTAAGTCAGCACATTGTTCTCTTGAGGGATAATGAGGCAAAAGGAAAATCAGAATAGCCACAAGAAACACACAAAAGGAACTTTTAAACACTTTACAGTAAGCTCAATAAACAAATGAGGGGAATATTGAATGGAGAAAGTGACTGCTTGTCTACATACAGAATATTTTAAAGTAGATTTCTAACATTTATTTATGAGAAAGGATGAATGAATTTTTTAAAAATATCTAGATGTGAGGTTTGAAAAGGATGTAAATATATAAGTTATATATAACATATATAATATGTATAAAATGATAATGTATATGACCAGCTATCCGGGCTGACGTCTACCTATGCTGTGTCAGTTCAGTTGCTCAGTCTTGTCCAACTTAGCGACCCCAAGGCATGCAGCACGGCAGGGATCCCTACCCTTCACCAGCTCCCAGAGCCTACCCAAACTCATGTGCATTGAATCTGTGATGCCATCCAACCATCTCATCCTCTGTCATCCCCTTCTCCTCCTACCCTCAATCTTTCCCAGCATCAGGGTCTTTTCCAATGAGTCACTTCTTCACATCAGTTGGCCAAAGTATTGGGAGTTTCAGCTTCAACATCAGTCCTTCCAATGAACACCCAGGACGGATCTCCTTTAGGATGGACTGGTTGGATCTCCTTGCAGTCCAAGGGACTCTCAAGATTCTTCTCCAAAACCACAGTGTAAAGCATCAATTCTTTGGTGCTCAATTTTCTTAAAGGTCCAACACTCATATCCATACAAGAATACTGGAAAAACCACAGCTTTAACTAGACAGATCTTTGTTGGCACAGCTCCAGAACTTCCTGAGCCCAGCAGCCAGAAATCCTGAGACCCACCTCCACCCACCGGTATGCCAGCACTAGTCCCAGGATTCTGGAGCTAGCTGCCTCATGATACAGCCTACCAACCAGCAGCTGGAAGCCTCCATTCAAGGCAGGACCTGACAACCTATTGTACTAAGAGTCAGTCACACCTACCAAACTACCCACATTAGCCAGCCTGCCACAACAGAAAAGCCACACAGCTCACAGAAGGGGCACCCGTAAAGTATACAGCTCTGTTAACCAAGGGTGAGTATGCTGCTAAAAGATATACGACATCTATACTAAGGCCATCAATACATAGAACATCTATACACAGGATATCTCTTACAAAGGCCATTACTCCCAGGTCAGAAAACATAGAAACATAGATAGAAATTTCAGACAGACAGAAATAAAAGCAGAAAATTAGGCAAAATGAGGCAGAGAGCAACATGTTTCAAACATGGATATATAAAACCCCAGGAGAATAACTGTGAGCTGGAGATAGGCAATCTGCCCAATAAAGAGTTCAAAGTAATAATCTTAAATATGATCAAAGAATTCAGGACAAGAATGGATGAACCCAGTGGGAAGTTTAACAATCTTCTAGAATATTACTCAGTCATGAAAAACCATGAAACTTTGCCATTGTCAACAACATAGATGAACTTAGAAAGTATTATGCCAGGTGAAATAAGTCAGAAAGAGAAAGGAGAATACTGTATATTATCACTTATATGTGGATGCTAAAAAACAAAATAAACTAGCAAATATAACAAAAAAGAAACAGGCTCATGATTATGGAGAACAAACTAGTGGTTACTAGTGGGAAAGAAAAGAGGAAGAATGGCAAAATAGGGGCTGGAGATTAAGGCTAGAAGATTAAGAGATACAAGCTCCTATGCATAAAATAAATAAGCTATAAAAATATATTTTACAACACAGGAGCCATAGCCATTAGTTTTTAACTCGAAATGGAGAATAATCTATCAAAATCTTGAATCACTATGTTGTACACCTATAACGAATATAACACTGTAAGTCAACTATATTTCAATTAAAAATTAAAAAGAACATGTGACAGTGGGGATGATACTGCTTATAAAACATATACAACACTGTAAATCTAATTAAAATAATATATATTGGTATAAAAACTAGAAAATCAATCACTGAAGAGAAACAGACAGTAAAAAAGACTCACAAAAGTTGTGAAATGTAGTCCACAATAAAACTGAAGATTTAAAGTAATTCAGAAAAGGAAACATTTTAAATAAATGGCATTGTAGCACCTGAACAGACATAATGAACAAAGATTTAAATGGATATGTTCCCTCACCATCACACTGCAAGATTAATCCAGTTAGAAGAGAATTCTAAAATTTAAATAGTGACATCTTTCAGGGTCTTAAATAAAATATGAATAAATCCCGAGATTTCTTTTACAACTTCAGAACAGGTAAAACTTTCCTAATTATGACTTAGAATTTATAACCAGTAAAAGAAATAATTGATCAATTTGATTACATAATCTCAAGAGAAAGAGAAAATACCTCTGTATACAGTAAATACATGAATGTACACCAATACATTCAATATACTAATTCAAAAGAAAAAGGCCCACCTGGGGAAAATATGCATCATATTTTAGACAATATCTATTATTCTTATTCTATGAAGATATTATGAAAAAGTAAAAAAAAAAAGAACAAAAACCATATGAAAAATAGCACACACTATATAAACATTTCACTGAGAAAATGCTAATATACCTTATGGGTATTTTCTAGTTCGTTAATAGTAAGAAAAACACAAATTTAAATATCAAGATATCATTTTTTACCTATCCAAACAGCAAAGAATTCAGAAGCTTAACAACAAATTCTGTGGTTAAAACTGTAGTGAAATAGACACTTGTACACTATTAGTAAGAATAAAAAATGGTGAAATCCTTGTGAAGAAGACTATGGAATTTTCTTGGAAAACTGCATATAGGTTTATCTTCTCACAAAATTATCCCAAACATAACCTGTATAAAATTCAAAACGACATGATAAGCACTATTCACTGTGATATCACTTGTAAACATTAGATTTCAGAAACAACCCAAAGGTCCATCATCAATGAATTGGTTAAACATAATCTTGTAAGCATCTCCTTTGCCCCTTTTCTGTTTGTTCATCCCTGCTTTCCTTAGACTTTAATCATAAATATGAGCTCATTAGGCAAATTTAACTTAACTCCTGATTTCTGCTTTTCTAATAAACACAACACCTTACCTAATCTTTTGATTTCTTTCCTGGGTTAAAAGGAATAAGAATGAATTAAGTAGTTAAAGAATGACTCTACCCCTAGCTTTCCCTTAGTAAATCTGCAGGTGGACACCACAGGCCTAGGCAAACTATGTGGGCAAGAGAATTTCCAATTGCAGGTGAATCACACAGCAAGACAGTGTCCCAAAGAAGATCGAGAGAAGTCAGCAGGCCTGTACACAAAGGAAAAATGACAAAGAATTTGACCTCCTGCCTTTATGATTAACCAAAATTATCACCTCTTTTTCCACTTGAAAATTAATGGCTTGAGCAGAGTATTTGGATATGGTCTCTGGATATAAATCCACCTTGTCACTAGATCGTCAGCTTTTCTGAATAAATTACCTTTCTTCTATACTGAAGCTTTCCCATCTATTTATTGACTTTTGGGGACAAAGCTGCAAAACCTACATTCACTTACAATCTGGAATATATGCAGTATAAAACTGAATGAGACAGGATTGCTAGATAGAACTATGCAGTGATCTCCAACATACATATTTTAGATAGGAAGAATAAAGGTGAAAAAACTGTTTATGAGATCTCAATAATCTAACAGATGGGAATTTGTGGATCTTTGACTGAGCAATCTGACATCATATCTTTTAAGTAGCTACTTTTCAAACAGGTATCTTCTCTGTTTCTCAGGTGCATCCAGCAGAATTGAGCTCCTGTAACCTATAGCTATGATCATAATAATACACCATCATATTGGCTTTCTTCTTCCCTTGTCAGAGTATTTCTACTTCCTCTTTCCAACTTCCTCGGTTCATCTCATAAATAATCAGCTCACACCCAAGTCTTTGCTTCTGGCTCTGTTGTTGAGGATACTCAAATAAACTGCAACACGAGGCAACTGCCAAATCTCAGAAGTCTTTGGACATTTCTCCATAATGGCTAATTCATATTAGTTTTCCATAAAAAGTCTGTCGATGAGGAATGTTTCTAAATCATGTCATCCATGATGGTCCTCCTTAGGACACATGGCCTTCCTAAGATATAAAATGTTAATACTATAGACCTGATTTTTGTGGCAAATCAAACCTTAATATTCTTACTTTATATTCATGTTATGTTACACCTCAAAGAGGATTATTATATGTTTTATAATTATAAAATCTCCTAACTATTAGCAGATATTATTTGCATTTTAAAGATATAAATAATCTTTAGCTGGAAATTTTAAATGACAGATGAACAAACATATTTGGATGAAATTTAAACCAGTTATTTTCTAGAGCACTATTTGATTTTATTGTACTTTGTTTTCAAAGTAGTTTTAGGACTTCTTTTTTACACAATATCATTTTACAGCAGACTTGAGACATCAGAAACTAGACAGTGTATACAAAATGTATATAATATGTAATTATGGACAAAAAAAAATTAGCTACCCTGATTTACAGATGAAAAACCATGACTAGGACCTATGTCATGACCACTATCATGTACATAATTGATAGTCAAATAAGTATTTGAATTATATGTCATAAATTGAGGTACAAAGCACTTTCCATTACAAAGGCCAGAGATAACTATGTAAGAATTGGTATATTTCTTGTTTAAGGCAAAAATATTAGCAGAGTTACATAAGTGCAATCTTAACCTATTTTAGCATAAGATAACTGCATATGAAGAGCTGTTTTCTAACTAACAATTATTCTCTTGAGTCATATATTTAGCTCTCATTTATCTCATTTCTTCTTAATCATCTTATGTGTAGAAATACTTCTTTTATTAGAAAATTTCTCTGAAAATATTTATTCATATTGCCTGTGCCAGCAGGAATTAATTCTATATTTCTTATTTGGAAAATGAATCCAATTTTTAGGCTGGACTATTGATAAATTTTGTTTCCCATAATGAGATGCACCCAGAGTTCCAATATTGTGTACTATCAAATAGGGTTTTTATTTATAATTTTCATCATGTGCAATTTTCATGCTCAATATTTTAGTCATTAAATAAACAGCAAAATTATACTGTACAATGTCATGAAAATGAGGTTAGTCTATGTACAAGTCAAGTAAAAAGACCATCTCTCATCTCAAATGAATTTGTGAACTAATAAATAATGTAAGAGGGAAAAGACTGGCTGATGAAAATCAATTCCACTATCTAAAGTATATCAATAAGTTGAAAATATATAGAAACTGTAATAACGCAAGCCATTGCAGAAGTGGGAGGAAAAAGACTGTAGCAAGCTGCAAAGTAGAATTTCATTACATAAAATATTACCTACATCAAATTTGGTCAAAACATCAAGATCCAAGTAAAACTTCCTAAAACAAGACATGAATCTCTAGGAAGCACTG
This sequence comes from Antilocapra americana, assembly GCA_007570785.1. Taxonomy (NCBI): domain Eukaryota; kingdom Metazoa; phylum Chordata; class Mammalia; order Artiodactyla; family Antilocapridae; genus Antilocapra; species Antilocapra americana. Next base: position 9,178,561 of record ML661900.1, on the reverse strand, counting down.
TTATAAATAAACTTATCAAGTAAGATTTGAGGCATCTTTAAAGATTGAATACAAACTCTCTTTAATTTTGTTTGATTAGTCTATCTAATTGTAATTTTATGACATATTCTTATTAGAGTGACTCTCAGATGAAAAAAAATATGTTGTAATATTCTCAATGAAAAATACATTCAATTATCTAATATTACCAAAACTGCTTAAGAGGAACAAAAACAACCGTATTTTGTCACAAAGCAAAAGTGAAGTTTTTTAACATCTAATTGGTATCTGTGACAACAGCTTGCCTCAGAATTAAAGTAATGCCTCCTTCCTTGTTTTTTTTCTCCCCTCTTAGGATTTCTTCAGCTATTCAGGGTCTTTTGTGGTTCCATATAAATTTTTTGTTTGTTTGTTTGTTTTTATTTACTTTTTAAAATTTTTATTTATTTATTTTTTATTGTTTTTGCCATACAATGTCATGATATCACCATGGGTTTACATATGCTTCCCCTCCAGAACCCCCCTCCCTCCTCCCTCCCCCCCGGGAAATCTCGCTGCACCAGCCCCGAGCATCAATCCTGGGCTGGCGATTGATTAGACATATGATAATTAACTTGTTTCAATGACCTTCTCCCATATCATCCCACCCTTACCCTCATCCACAAAGTCCACGAGTCTATTCTATACCATCTGTGTTCCTTTTGCTGTCTCGCATGTTGGGTTCTCGTTACCATCTTTCTAAATTCCATATATATGTGTTAATATACTGTATTGTTGTTTTTGCTTCTGGCTTACTTCACTCTGGATAATGGGCTCCAGTTTCGTCCATCTGAGTAGAATTGCTTCAAATGAATGGTTCCATATAAATTTTAGGTTTGTTTTACCTATTTTTTAAAAAAAATGCCTTTGAAAAGATAATCTTTTCAATAAATGGTTCTGGGATAATTGGATATTCACATGTAAAAGAATAAAACTGAACCCATATCTTCTGCCACTCACAAAATTTAACCCAAATGGATTAAAGATTTAAATTTAAGACTTAAAACTATGAAACTCCTAGAGAAAACATAGGAACAGAGTTCCTTGATGTGGGTCTTGGTGATGAAATTTTAGATGTGACATTTAAGAGTATGAGCAACAAAATAAAAAATAAACAAGGAGTACATCAAACTTAAAAGCACTTACACAGCAAAAGAAACCATCAACAAAGTGAAAAGACAACCTAAAGATTGGAAAAATACTTGAAAATCACATTTCTGAAAAGAGGTTAATTTCAAAATACAGAAAGAACTCATATAACTCAATAGCTATAAACCAAATAACTCGATTTAAAAATGGGCAAAGGACCTGATTAGCCATTTCTCCAAAGAATTTACATGAAGGGCAAAAGGCTATCTGAAAATATGCTCAACGTCACTAGTCTTTCGGAAAATGCAAATCAGAATGACAATGAGCTGTCACCACACTCCTGTTAGACTGGCCATTTTCAAAATGACAAGATATAACAAATAATGGAGTGGATGCAGAGAAAAGGGGACCCTTGTGTCTTGTTGGAAGGACTGTAAATTGGTACAACCACTACAGAAAACAGTATGGAGGATTTTCAAAAAATTAAAAGTGAAACTATTCTGTTATTCAGCAATTTTACTTTTGGAGATAAACAAAAGTAAGATGAAAACACTAATGGGAAAAAATATCTTTACTCCAATGTTCATAACAACTTATTTACAGTAGCCAAGACATGGAAACAACCTAAGTGTCCACTGATGGGTGAATGGATAAAAAAGTTATGAGATAAAATTCCACACACTGAGATATTATTCAGGTATATAAAGATGATGCTACCATTTGCAGCAACATGAATGAACCCTGAAGACATCAAATGAAATAAATCAGACAGAGAAATAACGGTAAATACATATGAGCTCACTTATATTTGGGGGAAAATGAACACCCAAATTCATAGAAAAAGAAATCAGATTTGCGGTTACCAGAGATGGAGGATCAGTTCAGTTCAGTTCAGTTGCTCAGTCGAGTCCGACTCTGTGACCCCATGGACTGCAGCACGCCAGGCCTCCCTGTCCATCACTAACTCCTAGAGCTTACTCAAATGAGATGGGTGATGGGGGAAGGAAAATTGGAGGAAGATTATCAAAAGGTATAAATTTACAGTTATGGGTAAGTACTGGGAATACCAATATATAATGTGATAACTATAGCTAACACTGCTGTGTGAATATTAGAATTGTTAAGACAGTAAATCCTATGAGTTCGCATCCCAAGTAGAATTTTTGGCTGTTTTTTCTCTCTTTATTTATATTGTATCTATATGAGAAAACAGAATGTTAGCTGAACCTATTGTGGTAAACATTTTACAATATATGTAAACCAAACCATTGTGCTATATGCCTTAAACTTTAACAGTTATATATGCTGAGTATTTATCAACAAAACTGGAAAAGCTAAATGCACAAATGGGAAATAAATACTTAACAGAATGTAAAATAAACTAAATTTAGTAGGAGTAAAACTTTCAATATCAAGGTCAAGGGTAGATTAAATCTAGTTTATGGCTATATCCCTATGTTTGTTCTACAAAGAGGCTGTTTTAAGTCATATTTCTGTGAATTTGGAACATGTAAACTGTAGTGGATACAAAATTCATTGGATCCAGTGCAAATTGAAAAATGGGACCTCTTGTTAAACTATTATTAAGAATTTCAAGATGGTAACACTAGAGCATTAAACAATTATGGATCTCTTCTGAGTATCAATCTCCATCTGACTTCACAGGCTACATGCCCATAAAGCTAGCTCAGATTGTAGGATCTTCTATGCATTATTTAGCCTTCTTAAATTTAGTTTGGAGATACATGTATATGTTTAGAACATTTGTTGAGATAAATTTATTGAGAAAAATCATATGTAAAACAAACTGCATGAAAATCACATGAAAGTGGAAGTTGCCCAGTCATGTCTGACTCTTTGTGACCCCATGGACTATACAGCCCATGGAATTCTCCAGACCAGAATACTCAAGTGGGTAGCCTTATCCTTCTCCAGTGGATCTTCCCAACCCAGGAATAAAACCCAGGTCTCCCACATTGCAGGCTTTACAAGCTGAGCCATAAGAGAAGCCCAAGAATACTGGAGTGGGAGGCCTATCCCTTCCCCAGCAGATCTTCTCAAACGAGGAATCAAATCAGGGTCTCCTGCATGGCAGGCAGATTCTTTACCAACTGAGCTATGAGGGAAGCCCAATAAATCATCTAGTTGACTTTAAAACTAATCAGTAGTTATTGCTTAATATTATTAATTAAAATATAATTTATAATTACATAGACTACTATACTATATTAAATACTATATATGTTAGTCACTCAGCCATATCCAGCTCTTTGCAATACCCATGGACTGGAGCCCACCAGACTCCTCTGTCCATGAATTTCTCCAGGCAAGAATACTGGAGTGGGTAGCCATTCCATTGGGTTGGGATCTTCCCAACCCAAGAATCGAACCCTGGTCTCCTGAATTGCAGGCAGATTCTTTACCATTTGAGCCACCAGGGAAGACCTGTAAATATGTACATTTAGGCAAAACACACTTATCACCTCTGTTAGTAAAAATTCAGGTTTAAAGTATGAGGATAGCTTTTCAAAACTGCAGACACTCATTTCCAAAGGGAAAAAAGGTAAATTACCAACAATTATTTTCACTGTATTGTCTGAAACAGATATTTTTTCCTGTCTGCCCTTTTGGCAATCTCAAATCAGGTGTTATTCTGCCTTTAAAGAGTAAGATTTTCAGTTAATTATGATGTTATTGACAAATGCATAAATCTAGAATATACAGATATTCAACAAAAAGAAAAAAAAGCAAAACAAAAAACAGACAAAAGACTTAAGGAGCTATTTCTGCAAAGAAAAACAAATGAATGGCCAATAAGCGCACAAAAAGATGCTCAGTGCTATTAGTTATTAGAGAAATGCAAGTCAAAATGACGAGTTACCACTTCACATTTACTTGGATAGCTGTAACCAGAAAAATGGAAAATAACAAGCATTGGTGAGGACGGGGGCAAATTTAAATACTGGTACAATGTGGGGAAAAAACAGCAGTTCCTGAAAAATATTAAGCATAAAATTACGACAGCCTCAGTATCTGATTCTTAATGCACTAAATGAATTGAAAACAGGTACTCAATGAAACACTTGTCTAAGAATGTTCATAGGAGTAACATCCATAATGCCCTAAGAAGAATATTCATCAACCAATGAATAGATCAAGAAAGCGGGACACACACACACACACACACAGGAATACTATTCAGGCATGAAAACTGGGATAGAGTACTGATATAGGCTACAATGTGAATGAACCTGGAAAACATCATGCTATGAGAAAGAAGTCAGACACAATGGTCACATGTGTTAATATGCTATGACCCTATTGACATGAAATATCCAGTGTATAGATAAATCCAGAGAGATAGAAAATAGATTGGTGGTTTCCAGGGGTTTGGGGGGGGGGAAGGGAAACAGGGAGGGATTGCTTAATGAGTATGGGATTTGGGGGATAAAACTATTTTGGAACTAGACAGAGGTGATAGTTGCACAGCAGTGTGAATACCTGAAATGCCACTGCAGTGTACACTTTAAAATGGCTCATTTTACATTATGTGAATTTAAAACAAAATGTGTACAGAACAATAGATTTTATAAAAATGAATGCAGCTATATAACCAACATGGATGAAAGAACAGAATATTACAGAACAAAAACAGTGCCCTTCTGTCCCATTAGATTTACCATCCCCAACCCTCATCCCCACCTCACACTTCCTTCCCTGGCAAAAACATACACAGTTTTACAACTATCCTGGCCTCTACCATTGTAAATTAGTTTTCAGTTCAGTTAAGTCACTCAATCATGTCCGACTCTGCGACCCCATGAACCGCAGCACGCCAGGCCTCCCTGTCCATCACCAACTCCCAGAGTCCATCCAAACTCATGTCCATCGAGTTGGTGATGCCATCCAACCATCTCATCCTCTGTTGTCCCCTTCTCCTCCTGTCCTCCATCTTTCCTAGCATCAGGGCCTTTTCAAATGAGTCAGCTCTTAGCATCAGGTGGCCAAAGGATTGGAGTTCCAGTTTCAACATCAGTCCTTCCAATGAACACCCAGGACTGACTTCCTTTAGGATGGACTAGTTGGATCTCCTTGTAGTCCAAAGAACTATCAAGAGTCTTCTCCAACACCACAGTTCAAAAGCATCAATTATTTAGCACTCAGCTTTCTTTATAGTCCAACTCTCAAATCTATACACGACTACTGGGAAAACCATAGCCTTGACACTAGACTAAAAAATTAGTTTCACATATCTACAAATTTCAGAAGAAAGAATTTTTTGTCTATACTCATCTTCTTTGGGCAAATATTATATTTTTATGAATATTCTTCTCATCTCTGTGATTATACTTTTGCTTTCATTTTCATTGTTAGACCATAATACATTATATGAATATATCTTCATTTATACATTTCACTTCTGATGAGCTGTTTTCAGTTTGAAGCTATCACAAAAAATATTTTGTTAACTAGCATTTATATACACAAATTATTTTTAGTAAATAAAATATTCATTTTCCTTTGGTGCATACATAGGAGTGGAAGTCTTGAGGCCCAATATATGCATGTGTGAATGTATGTATGTATGTATGTATGTGTATGTATACACACATGTGTGTATATGTATGTATACGTATATACAACACATGTGCTTAGTCGTGTCTGACTCTTGTAGCCCCGTGGACTGCAGCCCATCAACAAGGCTCCTCTGTCCATGGAATTTTCCAGGCAAAAATACTGGAGTGGGTTGCCACTTCCTACTCCAAGAGGTCTTCTCGACTCAGGGATCAAATCTGCATCTCTTGCATTAACAGGTGGATTCTTTATCACTTGTACTGTCTGGGAAGCCCCAAACAGTTGTCCAGTGTGATTACGTTGATTTACATTTCCACTAGCAATGTAGAAGAGTTCAAGATGCGAGACAGCAAAAGGAACGCAGATGTATAGAATAGACTCATGGACTTTATGGATGAAGGTAAGGGTGGGATGATATGGGAGAAGGGCATTGAAGCATGTTAATTGTCATGTGTCTAATCAATCGCCAGCCCAGGATTGATGCTCGGGGCTGGTACAGAGAGATTTCCCGGGGGGGAGGGAGGAGGGAGGGGGGTTCCGGAGGGGAAGCATATGTAAACCCATGGTGATATCATGACAATGTATGGCAAAAACAATAAAAAAAAAAAGATGTTCCAGATGATCACTAGTTCCTGCTATCTTTTAAAAAATAATTTAGCCATGCTGGCAGAAATGTAGGTTATCTAAGTGTGGTTTGAACTGCATTCTTTGAAATCTCATGAAATATGGTATGGCCCCCTTTCATATGTTCTTTGGCCAAGATATTTTTTTATTGTGTAAAGATCCCATACAATTTTTTTCACTCATTTTTACATTAATTTCCCTAATTAAGGTTGTTGTTCAGTTGCTCAGCTGTCTGACTCTTTGCAACCTCATGGACTTCAGCAGGCCAGGCTCTACTGTCTTTCACTATCTCTCAGAGTTTGCTCAAATTTATGTCCATTGAGTCAGTGATGCCATGTAACCATCTAATCCTCTGTCACCCCCTTCTCTGCCTGCCCTCAATCTTTCCCACCATCAGGGTCTTTTCCATTGAGTCAGCTCTTCACATCAGGTGGCCAAGGTATTGGAGCTTCAGCTTCAGCATGAGTCCTTTCAATGAGTATTCAGGGTTTATTTCCTTTAGGATTGACTGGTTTGATCTCTTACTGTTCAAGGAACTCTCAAGAGTCTTCTCCAGCACCACCATTCAAAAGCATCAATTCTTCAGCACTTAGCCTTCTTAATGGTTCAACTCACATCCATACACAAATCCTAGAAAAGCCATAGCTTTGACTAGACAGACCTTTGCTGGCAAAGTGATGTCTAACTAAGTAGTTTGTATATATTCTGAATTTGAATTATTTCTTAGGGTGAGGCTTACCTTCTCATATTATTGATGATATCCTTTTATATACAAAGCTTCTTAATTATAATGTTACTCAATTTATCAATTTTTCCTTTGTAGTTAAATATTTTGTGTCTTTTTAACAGATCTTTACTCCAGAGCTGTAAAGATACTATCTCCCCTTATTTTTTTATTAGTTCTATAATATAAATTGAAAAATGATTTTTGTGCATGGCATGAGGTAGAGGTAAAGATGTAATTTTCCAAATAAATATCTAATTAATCCAGCTTCATTTATGAAAACATATTTTATCACTATACTATAGTGCTCTATTTATAATTCTAATTATACATATATGTGGACTCTATATACTTCCATTGGTGAATTTATGTATCCTTACACAAATATAATCACTGGACTTGTGTGATGGGTATTTGGAGGTAGGGCCTTTTAGAGTTAATTAGCTTTGGATGACATCAGCTGGGTGGAGCCCCAGTGATGCAATATCCTTATGCTGAATTTCCTAGAACACTGAGCAAAAATCTGTCTATGCCTTATCCTGTGGGAGAGGGAAATGAAGGAGAGTAGCAAGAAGTGAAAATCCCAATCAGTCCTTTTGTTTGCCTGATATAATATAAATCCTTAGGATGCTATTCACATTAATTTCTAATATGGTATCATGCTACTTTTTCATTAATATTTCTCACTGCATACCACTCAAGACTTGAAATTTTTGAGCAGTATTATGCTATTTATTTTCCTACATTATGCATGTATTTTCATACCTTTATGCTTCTGCTGACACTATTACTATTGTGTCACATATTCTTTCTAAAACTTCTGAATCTAAAAAATTGTTTCCCTGCAACATCAAAGGCATGATTCATGAAAATAAACTGACAAGCTGGACTTCACTAAAATTAAAAATTTCTGCTCTGAAAGAGACACTGTCAAGATGAAAATATAAGCCCCAGACTGGAAGAAAATATTTTCAAAGGACATATCTGATAAAGGACTGCCATCCAAAATATATAAAAACACTTAAAGTTTACAATAAGAAAAAAACAACCTGATTAAAAAATAGGCAAATTATCTGAATAGTCTCTTTATCCAACAAGATATATAAACAGAAAATAGATGTGTAAAAATATGCTGTACATCATGTCCTCAGGGAAACTGTCAAAACTTGGATGCAACCAAGATGTCATTCAGAAGATGAATGGATAAATCAACTGTGGTACTCCCAGACAATGGAATATTATTCAGTGCTTGAAAAAAGAGAGCTATCAAACTATGAAAAAACATAGAGGAGACTTAAATGTATACTTAAACTGAAATAAGCCAATCTGGAAAGGCTACATTCTGTATTATTCCAATTATACGACATGCTGATCAGTGGTTAGAATGAAGGTGGGCTTCCCTGGTGGCTCAGATGATAAAAAAATCTCCTGCAACACAGGAGACCCAGGTTCAATACCTGTGTTGGGAAGATCCTCTGGAAAAGGGAATGGCAACTCACTCCAGTATTCTTGCATGGAGAATTCCATAGACAGACGAGCAGAGTGGGTTACAGTCCATGGCATCACCAAGAATCAGACACAACCTACCTGACTTTAGGCTGTACTACAAAGCCACAGTCATCAAGACAGTATGGTACTGGCACAAAGACAGAAATATAGATCAATGGAACAGAATAGAAAGCCCAGAGATAAATCCACACATCTATGGACACCTTATCTTTGACAAAGGAGGCAAGAATATACAATGGAGAAAAGACAATCTCTTTAACAAGTGGTGCTGGGAAAACTGGACAGCCACTTGTAAAAGAATGAAACTAGAACACTTTCTAACACCATACACAAAAATAAACTCAAAATGGATCAAAGATCTAAGCATAAGACCAGAAACTATAAAACTCCTAGAGGAAAACATAGGCAAAACACTCTCCGACATAAACCAAAGCAGGATCCTCTATGGCCCACCTCCCAGAATATCAGAAATAAAAGCATGAATAAACAAATGGGACCTAATTAAAATTAAAAGCTTTTGCACAACAAAGGAAACTATAAGCAAGGTGAAAAGGCAGCCTTCAGATTGGGAGAAAATAATAGCCAGTGAAGCAACGGACGAACAATTAATCTCAAAAATATACAAGCAACTCCTGCAGCTCCATTCTAGAAAAATAAACAACCCAATCAGAAAGTGCGCCAAAGAACTTAACAGACATTTCTCCAAAGAAGACATACAAATGGCTAACAAACACATGAAAAGATGTTCAACATCACCCATTATCAGATAAATGCAAATCAAAACCACAATGAGGTACCACTTTACACCAGTCAGAATGGCTGCCATCCAAAAGTCTACAAGCAATAAATGCTGGAGAGGATGTGGAGAAAAGGGAACCCTCTTACATTGTTGGTGGGAATGTAAACTAGTCAGCCACTATGGAGAACAGTATGGAGATTCCTTAAAAAACTGAAAATAGACCTGCCATATGACCCAGCAATCCCACTGCTGGGCATATACACCGAGGAAACCAGAATTGAAAGAGCCACGTGTACCCCAATGTTCATCGCTGCATTGTTTACAATAGCCAGGACATGGAAGCAACCTAGATGCCCATCAACTGATGAATGGATAAGAAAGCTGTGGTACTATACACAATGGAATATTACTCAGCATTAAAAAAAAATTCATTTGAATCAGTTCTACTCAGGTGGATGGAACTGGAGCATATTATCCAGAGTGAAGTAAGCCAGAAGGAAAAACAAAAATACAGTATACTATCGCATATATATGGAATTTAGAAATATGGTAACGAGAACCCTGCATGCGAGACAGCAAAAGAAATGCAGATGTATAGAACAGTCTCGTGGACTCTGTGGAAGAGGGCAAGGGTTGGGATGATATGGGAGAATGGCATTGAAACATGTTAATTATCATATGTGAAATCAATCGCCAGCCCAGGGTGGATGCTCGGGGCTGGTGCACCGAGATTTCCCAGGGGGAGGGAATCAGGAGGGAGGAGGGAGGGGGGGTTCTGGAGGGGGAGCATATGTATACCCATGGCGGATTCATGTCAATGTATGGCAAAACCAACACAATAAAGTAAAGAAAATTTAAAAAAAAATACAAAAAAACAAAAGAGTCAGACACAATTGAGCAACTAACATACACCCATATAGATGGAAGGCAGAAATGAATTGACATGGCACACATTTTTAGAACAGTGAAAATATAATTTATGATGTTATAATTTTGGATATTTATGTCTGTATATTTAGCAAAACCCACAGAACGTATAACACTAAGAGTGGACCCTAATACAAACTATGGTCTTTGGGTAATAATGATTTTTCAATGTTGTTTCATCACTTGTAGCAAGTGTACCACTCTGGTGGGAGATGTTGATAGAGTTTGTCCTTGGATAGGGGCAGAGAATTAAATGTATCAACTTTACTTCTTTCTTGTATATCTCAGGACATGCAATAACTTTCTGGACATTTTTTTGTTTTATTTCAAGTAATTAAAAAGTCCAGTTTCAGAAAAAAGTAGAAATTTTTTTCTCAGAGGAACTATAGTTTTATTGATAAGTAACAAATTTCCTTTAAAATTTTATAATTGTATGTGAAAGTAATTTTATATTCAGTAGAATGTGAAGAAAGTCGAGGTTTGGATTCTTTTTTTCTACATCCAGCTGTGAAGATTTTTTACCTATTACTACTTTCAGTATGATTTTTAAAAATTGATGTGTTGTTGGATTCTATTTGCTAGAATTTTGTTGAGGATTTTTGCATCTAAGTTCATCAGTGATATTGGCCTGTAGTTTTCTTTTTTTGTGGCATCTTTGTCGGGTTTTGGAATTAGGGTGATGGTGGCCTCATAGAATGAGTTTGGAAGTTTACCTTCCTCTGCAATTTTCTGGAAGAGTTTGAGTAGAATAGGTGTTAGCTCTTCTCTAAATTTTTGGTAGAATTCAGCTGTGAAGCCATCTGGTCCTGGGCTTTTGTTTTTTGGAAGATTTCTGATTACGGTTTCAATTTCCGTGCTTGTGATGGGTCTATTAATATTATCTATCTCTTCCTGGTTTAGTCTTGGAAAGTTGTACTTTTCTAGGAATTTGTCCATTTCATCCAGGTTGTCCAGTTTATTTGCATATAGTTGCTGATAATAGTCTCTTATGATCCTTTGTATTTCTGTGTTTTCTGTTGTGATCTCTCCGTTTTCATTTCTAATTCTGTTGATTTGGTTCTTCTCCTTTTGTTTCTTGATGAGTCTGGCTAATGGTTTGTCAATTTTATTTATCTTCTCAAAGAACCAGCTTTTGGCTTGGTTGATTTTTGCTATGGTCACTTTTGTTTCCTTTGCATTTATTTCTGCCCTGATCTTTAAGATTTCTTTCCTTCTACTAGACCTGGGCTTCTGCATCTCTTCCTTTTCTAGTTGCTTTAGGTGTAAAGTCAGGTCATTTATTTGATTTTTTTCTTGTTTCCTGAGGTTGTGGCTGTGACTTAAAGGTTTTGCTTTGGGAAATTAAACAAGTGCTTGAACCACGAGTAGTAGTTTTATCACAGAATTTTTAGGAGAGCACAGCATAGCACAGGAGCAGAGAGAACACTGAATCTTGCTCTCTCCAGAAGATACTTTCTAAGAAATTAATATGAGAGACAAAAATTTAAACCATGTAAATTCTATTGTAATACCTTGGCCTATGTGACCAGGATATTTCAAATAGCATTAGCAGAAATAATATCTGATTGAATATCAGTGGCACATAACTATAATAGCTGTGACATTATAGACACCTCAATTGTTTTAAACATAAACAGTGATAATAATTTTGCTGCAGTTTATGATCCATTCATATGACTTTGCCTAAGAACAAAAAGCCAATAAAAAAGGTCTCCAAGGGACATCATAGAATCCAATCTATAAAATAAAAAATAAATAGCATCTTGTGCCATGTATGAAATTTCTATCCAGGTAGTGTATACTGTCATTGACAACTGTAGGTCATAAGAAATTTTAAGTTAAAAATTCAAACAAATTACCTAAACCAAAAACAATATTATACTCTTATTTCAACATAGATTTATATGCTGAATATGTAAGCCTGAATGGAGAGGTACTGTCTTAATTTGTCTGTAGTCACTGATCATATTGGATTAAATATTATTGTGAGGTTAAAAAATCTGCAATAATTTTCTCAAGTATTGACATGTTAATTGTTTATATATATGATACTATTCTTATCAAAACACTGAATTCCAAAGTTACTAGCTAAAAGCACTTTAATATTTGATTGATTATGGTTTATATTTAGGGCAGATAAATTTAACAAAAACATTTACAATACAGAAAAAAGGAAATAGGTTTGTAACACAACCAAAACTAGATAGATTTTTTTTAATAACAATCTTTCAGGATTTAAATTTTGCAAGACATTTAATTAATGTTCTGGGTAATTATAGTTAAGTAATTGTTTTGATGCTATTAAATTGTTTGAGCATGGAAAACATTCCAGTTGTAAGATAACTATATTCATATTATCAATAATATCAATAGACCATCCAAGATTTAATGGATAAATTTTTAAAATTCAAACACATTTCTGGTATAAACAGCTGAAAAAAATTGGAAATATATTCAAAGGAGACTTAGTTTAGTTCAACAATTTAAAGTATGCTTTACTGGAAATACTGTGGAGAAGTATTTACTATTTTAAGAAAAAAAATTTGAATTTGTAAGTTAAACTTGCTCTAAGTCTAGAACTTATGTATATTTTGAGTCAAAACTTGAATATACCTGTTTATACACATGTGTGTGTATATATATACATATATATATACACACCTTAGCACTGATATATGTCTATATGTTTTTATAAATGTATCTGCATCAGTATCTATATAAGGAACTCCTAAAACTCAATAGTTATAAAAGATTAAAAATTAGCAAATAATTTGAAGAGGCATTTCTCCAAATAAGACATACAACTACCAATAGGTATATGAAAAAACACTTAAAATTACTAATCATCTGTGAAATGTAAGTCAAAATAAAAAATGGTTTTGCTAGGATGGTTAGTATCAAAAAGTCACAAGATAAAGAGAGTATGTGGTTAAAGAAAAGCCTTTGTATGATTTTGGTAGAAATGAAAAATGGTATAGCCACTATAGAAATTGACATGGACTTTACTCAAAAAATTCAAAATAGAATAATCATATGATAAATCTTCTGTTTCTGGGTATATATCTAAGAGAAATGATATCTGGATCCTGTAGAGATACATGCATTCCCATGTTCACTGCAGCATTATTCAAAATAGCCAAGACCCGAAATAACCTAAATACCTACTGAGAAATGAATGGATAAACACACACATACACACAGAGGATGATTTTTTACCCTTAAAAAAAAGATATTTCCATATGCAACAGCACTGATGAACCTGGAGTACATTATCTTAAGTGAAATAAGCCAGTCATAAAGGAACAAATGGTACATGATCCCACTACATGAGGTATATTAAACAGTCAGACTCACAGGTACATAGTGTGGAATGGTGGTTGCTAAAGAGTGAAGAGAGGTGATTGCTTTTGAAAGTATAAAATTTCAATTACACCAGAAGAATAAATTATAGAGATCTGCTATACATCATTAGGCCTAAAGTTAACGACATTGTGTTGAGGACCTAGGTAGAGCTCAAGTTCAGTGGTCTAATCAGAGTAATTTTAAAATACTCTTAAGTTATGGTAAGTATAATTCTATTACTGTCAAACAAAATAGTATTATGTGGGAAAATAAATAAGAAAAAAATATTACTTACGATAAAAACACATGGGTGATATATTTGTGACTTTTAATGTATTTAATCATTGCTTTGAAGTACACACACAGTTGAAATGATCAAACACATAAACCATATTTGAAAAATTTAACACACTCCTCTCAGAAATCAGTAAAACAAATGAGAAAAAAATTAAGTATGTAGAAGAACTGAATAAATTACATATCAATAGACTTAATCTAATAGACAAATAATGAACACTGAACTCTACTTATATGGATTACTCATTTTTAAGTAAAAACCTGTGCAGTATTAGTAATAGTGATCACATATGAATTCATAAAGACATTAACAAATTTCAAAGGGCAGTTTGTGTAACATCATATTCTCTAAATACAGTAAAAACAATCAGAAAATAATACTGAAGTAGTAATCAAAGTATAAGCCTTTCAGTTAAATTTGAAGACAGACTCTACTAAATAACTCATTTGCAAATGAGAAAATCTTATACTGTTTGTAAATAAGATTTACAAAAGTTGCAGATCTAAACATGTATATTAGTGATATAGGAACTAAAGTTTTTCGGGTAACAGTACTGAGTAGTATAAACAAAGGAAGGCAACTTTCAAATAATCTTTCAAGAATATGGACTCATGGGGGTTATGACATTTTTTGCATGTGCTGAAGGTTTTTCCTGATTAGCCCTGATGTGGCACAAAAGCCTCTGCTCACACTCCACTGGCTAGAAATAGTCACAGGGCCACCTTTGGAAGAAAAAAGACTATGAAAGCAATTCCTGGCTGGCTGCCCGCTCCAATGTGAACTCTTTACCAACAGAAAAAATGGGACCTGTTTTTCACTTGGTAAACTAGCCGTCTCTTTTCAGAATACACTGGAAAACCTAGAACATAAACATTCCTGAGATGTAACACTATTCGTTTCTGTGAAAAATAAGATCTGGCACTAACAACTCCATTAGAAAACAAAGATTTAACTGAATATATTAGACATTAAACTCAGTAATCTAAAAGAAGAGCAATGGAATAAACCTAAAGAATGTGGAGGAGAGGATTTAATATAACTAAAAGCAAAATTAATGACAGAAAACAAACAGTTAAAAATAGATGCTTTGAATTTCCAGTTGTAGGATAAAAAATATATCATTAATTTCTTCTGTTTCATGTTTCTTTCTTTTTTTTTTTATTACTGTTTTTGCCATACATTGTCATGATATCACCATGGGTTTTGTTTCATGTTTCTAATTCAACTAAATACCCTAGAAAAAATTCAAAAGGCAGTCATAGAAAGACTCTGCCAAGTAGACAGAAAGAAAGTAGACTGACTAGAATCTACAGGACTAAAAGGACACCTGTGGGTTTCCTGGGTTTTATTTTGATGTTCCATACTTGCTATATAGGGTGTCAGGGAGCCCCCCAACCTAGAACAGAAAGATTGACCAAAAAAAGAGAGAACAACAATAATGACAATAACAACAAAAACAAAATATAAAATACAAGAAAAGCCTGATCTCTCTGACCAAGGTTACCAGTTAAGAGGATGAACAGCAGAAATTTGGCATTCAAACCCATATCTAATGATATCCTAGGCCAGCTTTCCTGTGGCATCATCACCGGTTGACAAGCAGAACCAGCTCCTCCTACACCTCCCCACATCTGCACCTTATCTACTCACTGATAGAACTTTAGTGCATCCTGTGAGGGCCATAAGAACCTATAGACTAGACCTCAACAGGGCACTTGCTTGCCAAAACAAAATTTAAGGAGTTATCAAGAACCTCCTAATATAACATCCAACATGTCCAGGATACAGTTGAAAATTGCTCATCAAACCAAGAATCAGGAAAAACAACTTAAATAAGAAGTGAAACTTGACACATCATCACTGAGATAAGTCAGATTTTGGAATTGGCTATCAAATATTTTAGAGCAGTCATCAGAAACTTACTTCAAAATAGGTACTTTGACCTTTGTAAGACCAATAAATCTATAAAAGAGTATATTTTATTTATAGACACAAATATCCTTCACAAACACATTATACTAATGAAATTAATCAGGCAGAGAAAGACAAATGCTATATAATTGCTGATATATATATATATATGGAGCCTTTTAAAAAATGGAGCTAGAACATACTGGTGGTTGCAAGAGGTGAGAGTGGATACAGAGAAATATTTGAAGTTCTTCTTTATTTTAAATAAAAAATTTAAATGTGTATATAGCACCATCTAATATTTCTGTAATGATCAAATTATTTAATTAAAGTAAGGTATTTATACATGACCTTCTATGTGTGTTAAGTCAAGAGTATATAAGGAAAAACAACTGTACAGAAATATACCAAATCATGACCATATTTGGATTGTAACTGAGAGGAAGGGAAAATGGATTTTATTTTACTCTTTATTAATTCTGCATTTTGACATTTCAACTATATATATAAAGCTTGAGGAGGTTACTCAACAAAAGCAAGATAAAAAGAGAATACCACAACCTACCTAGCTAACTGAGTTGAGCCAACAGCTCATGAAAAATAGGAAGACAGATATTTCTGGAACTCATTCCATGTAATAAGCTTTCTACTAAGTGGTAGATATCATGGTTGGACTGTGAGATCAATATTGTTCAATGATTAAGATTATACAAACTCACCATCACTTGATTCAAAGTGCAATATATTATTTATTCCCTTATTTTTCAAATGTCTCATTTTAAATTGAATACTGATGATAGTAAACTCATAGGGTTATGGGGGGGATTTATAAGTTAATGCATCAAAAACTTTCAGACATTTGCCTGCCATGTTTTACATGCTCAGTAATACTATTAGTCTCTCCATTTTATAGATATGGAAATTGAGGTTAGAGAAGTTAAAAGCAATTACTAAAGGCCAAACATTTGCTGGTCAGTTCAACTAGGGACTGAATCTAGACAGTCTTAACTTCAAAGCCTATGATTTTTACCATTATATTTGACAGTTCTTACCTCACTTAATCTTTTGTCAAAATAAGTTGCAAAAAATGATCTTTAAAAATGAAAGACAGGCTATAAACTCAGAGAAGAGATGATTGGTAATATTCCATTACACAAAGTGCAGTGTATCAACATAGTCATTTGTAAGAAGGAAAAAATTATATAAAATTGTATATGTTTGAATGAGAATCCGTGTCTTAATTGGCATTTGATGCAAATTATGCAGATAGGGTAATCATGATGAGATATATTTTAACTAAAGAACAAATATAAACTAAGGGAGCTTTATATATCACAAATTATTTTACAGTAAGCATATTAAATATTGTAACTACTTAATAATTAAAAGCAGTATTGACTCCTTATAACAGTTGTGGAAGTATTAGTAATAAACATAGAATTATAAATATATCAAGAAATTGACAAGAGACATTTGTCAAATGGAGCACTGTTTCCTGATACAAGAAGACAGCCCACATGGTTGCCCTTTTCCATTAGCTGTTGCTCTACTTCTAGGATTAATGAATACTTTCTACTATTTTATTTATGGATAATATCTGCCACTTCAATAGGCTTGATTTTAATACAATACTCTAATAAACATTTAATTTCTTAAATATAACTGCACCTTTTAAAATAACTTTTTTAAATTTCCTGTATTAATCATCCATTGTCATAAAACATAATAAATGTATCTGTTTTACAAATAAATGATGTACTGAAATATTTTGATGTTCATATTATGTTTTCTGGTTGATTTTGAGTCTTCTCATCCTGAGAGAGCTGTTATACTTCTCTAGGAGAATATGCTTGTCTCAATCTTGATTTTAATTTCAACTTCCTACAATGTATATTTTCTTGGCATAAAGAAATAGTTTGTTTTGGTAATTTTCCTGTAAATTAACTTCAACAATGCAGAAAAAGAGCAGGAAGAGTATATTAGGAAAAGTTCTGGCATGACATGCATATGTTATGTATGTGTGTTTAGCCAGCTTTTATGTGAAATGGTAACTACAAAGAAAGCTTTCATATATAGATGGAACAAAAAAGTTGAGTGCATTGTATTGTGTAAGGAGCAACCAAGCTGTGCCTATCAGAAGGCATCTTAATAAACCTTCACTATTTTTGCTTTCTTAAAGAATAGTCTTATTTATCATAACATAGATTTTCCTTATTTTCACATCCCTTTTATCCATCTCAGATTCCTTTGACCATCAATATCATGCTTCCAATCTGTTACCTTTTGTTATCATTTAGAATATATCTGATAAAAACCCAATAGTATAGCAACATAAGTATATTAATCTATTGATTGTACCAGTAGTGAATGAACTACTGGAAAAGTTACACAATTTTACAGTCAAACTGGTGCCATTCTAAATCTGTGATCATAAGTGTAGGACTCTCTTTTCATGTTATGGATTGCTTAGTCATAGCACTTATAATGAACAATATCTGGTAAATAAAAGGTATATGAAATTTTTTGCCAAATCTATGAAATCAACACATGAACAAATCCATCCCTTATCTCCATCCACTTAACAAAATCAATAAAAGGAGAAAATTTTCAAAGTCCATTCTCTTCTCCGTCTTTGAAGCAGCTTGGTCTATATTCACTTTAATTAATCCCACGTGCCAATGACAGAGAGCTCTCTCCAGCACACACCTCTGAGTTGCAATCCTGTAAATCTAGCACATGATATTTTCACTTGGCTATAGTAAAAATACTGCTACTAATTTAAAGTATGAACAATAGCCCTCTCCCTACCACCTCTTAGTTTTTTTCAGTCTAGTTCTTTTCTAGGGTTTCTTATTTCAGTGAATGAAGTTTCACTCTCGAAAACTTCCCATCTCTCCTCTTTCACTTTTATTTCTATCACTAACTCCTGCCTGTTTTAACCATCTAAAGTTTTCTAAATTCAAATTCTTCATTCCATCTCTATAGCCTTCACCCTGGTCTAAGCTACCTTTTATTAAAAAGTATATTTAAGTTTAATTTACAGAGTATGGGGTCACCAATTCAATAAGACAAAATTCTCCATCATTCTAAAAAGAACTTTAATGGACCTTAGTGTTCAATTTCCTCACCCCATCCTCTAAGCAACAACCAATCTAATTTATATCACTATCGGGTTTCCTTATGCTTGTTTGTTTTTTGTTTGTTTGTTTTAGAATTTCACATGACTGGAATGATAGAGCTTTTACTTTTTTGTTTGACTTTTATTTTTTTTACAACAAAATGTTTTTGAAATTCTTCCATGTAACATGTATCAGTGGTGTGTTCTTATATTAACAGTTATCATCCTTTATATAAATATATGAAAGTTTATTAATCTAATCAAGTATTTTAAAATATTTATTTATTTTCTTTACATTATTGTGTTGATCTGTTATAAATAAAGATGCTATGAATATCTGTGTATAGATTGCTTTATAGACATGATTTAATTTCTTTTTGGTAAATATGCAGGTGTAGAATTGCTATTTTATATGTTAAGTGTGAAAGCGTTAGTCGCTCAGTCATGTCTGACTCTGTGACCCCATGGACCTGTAGCCCGCCAGGCTCTTCCGTCTAAGGGATTCTCCAGGCAGGAAAACTGGAGAGGGTGGCCATTCCTTTCTCTAGGGGATCGTCTCAACTCAGAGATCAAACCCAGGTGTCCTGCATTGTAGGCAGACTCTTTACCATCTGAACCACCAGGGAAGCCATTTTATATGTTCAGCTTATGTTTAATTTCATAAGAAACAAGCAACCTGATTTCAGTTTTGGCTCATGAAGAAATGCCTACCAAGACAGTGGACTCTCCTGCTCTAAGCAACTGAAAAACAAGAGGAGAATAAAAAGTGAACCAATGGTTTCAGACACTGGACAACAGGCAGGACAGGACTGTGATTCCCGAGAGAAAAGAAAACAAATGAGATGAGCCCAACAGTTATGCCATCTTCCTGCTACTGGAATGGTCTCCAGGTCTCAGTACTGGAAATGAACTCCATCCAATCCTTTGACTTTTACTGAGTTCAGGAGGCAACATTCAGAATTTAGGGAAACTGAAATGGCTAGAATTTGTAGCACAGAGCACCACTTGGGTGGGAAGGGGTTACTAAGAGATGAAGAGTCTCCTTGAGACTTTAGTTGCATTCAATTTGTACATAAGTGGAGTAACACTCCACAAGTCTAAGGATAGAACTAAAGAAAAATAAGTCAAACAATTCTCACAGCCCATAATAACCACCTTGGAAAGACCTTTTATTAAGGGGAATGAGTAGTGCCCTCAAAAGAGTCTTGACTGAGAATGAAGGCTTCTCTGTAACAACCCTAGAAATGCTAGAAAACAAACTCTAAATGGACCAATCTATTTGGTGCAAATTTAACTGAGTGCAGAACAAAATCTTTTGCTTTTCAGTTGATAGTACAGTTGATTAATAATGAATGAAGGAAGAATACTGAAACAATTCTGTATTTTTCTCTTCCATAAGAAACAAGATACAATACATAAGTTAAGCCAATGAGAAATTATACAAATCAAGTGGAATCCCTAGAAGTCAGAATGAGTAACTACCTTTGTGATATCACAGGACATTAAACGCACACACACGAACATGTGAGATTGCAATTGTTTACCAAAGGAAACACCAGGAACCTCAAATGGAGGAGTTATACACCACTCTCTGGCATCAAATGAGCGTGTGTGTGTGTGTGCGTGTGTGTGTGTGTGTGTGTGCACGTGTGTGTGTGCGCGCGAACGCTCAGTCCTATCCGACTCTTTGGGACCCGTGGGCAGTAGTCAGCCAGATTCCTCTGTGCATGGAATTTTCAAGGCAGTAATACTGGAGTGGGCTGCATTTCCTACTCCAGACAATCTTCCTGACTCAGGAATCAAATCCTTGTCTCTTATGTCTCTTGCATTGGCAGGCAGATTCTTTACCACTGAGCCGCCTGGAAAGCTCCAAAGAAGCTCTGACTTCCTGCCCAATTAACTGACATTGAGGAAAATGAGTTATTTTAAGACTTTCAGCAGCTCTGATCATAAATTTTTATACTGACTGAAATCTATCAGTGCTAGTCATATTTTCAGGATAATTTAACCACAATGCATAGCTTGTAAAAATTCTACTGATGGACTTATTGTGACTTGGCAAGATGGGTCAAGAACTTTCCAAATATGTGTGACAAAGAAGTATAAAGTCAATACAACTCAAGAATCTTAAATATAAATTATAAAAAGATACATTAATTGATAGCATAACAGTAAGAAAATTTTATGAAATTTAGATTTTTTTTCCCTGAAGTTTGCCTCTTGATTTATTTTTATGAAGATAATGTACTAAAATTCACATTAGAAATGTGGAGAACTTAAATTTGCAAAGATAATTAAAAGAAAAAGTTTTGAAGAATGATAAAACAAATTTAAAGGCTTGCAACATTTTTTCTCCACAGGTATTAAAATTATTCTATTTCTAATTAAATATTTCACTTATGCAACAAAGCATATGATATGAAAAGACAATGTATATATTGTGCTCACATTTAATTTTAATCAAAACTTAATATGATTTGAAAATTACGTTTCCTCCAGTTCAGATTACAGACTTCCTATTTTCTAAACTTAATATGCCAGTCAGATAACTTGTTCTAAAGGACAAGTACTTGTTTTCTTCTACTTTTTTAGTTTAAAACTTTTAATTCACTTTCTGTATAGTACTCCACAACTCTGAAGTAGCAGAAAATTTACAGTTAGTTCTCCTTAGAGAGAACATTAAGCACAGGTTTCTAACTTCACAGATAGCAGGTTCCTAACTAAACCAATATTTTAATTCACCATTAAGAGAGCGCACTGCTCTACAGGAAGGTATGCTGAATCAGTTCTCTAGACTATAATATTTAGCTGTTTCTGCTGTGCATTTGTAACCCATTCTTGGCAGCAATTCGAAGACAAAGTTCTAAATAAGTCCTTGAACAAGTCATTTGATGAAGTTTATGGAAAAATCTTCCCCAACTACCAAATTAGAACCAGGCTGCACAGTTAGAGCCTCAGTGGTCAAAAGCTAAGTGTGGATGATAAATGTATGCATAGGTCCCTGTGCAAATGTGTTTCTCTGGGTGTACATAGTTCGGTGGAACAGAAAAGGAAAGAGGATCTCCAGGAATCATAAAATTTAGTATTATTCAGTGTCTATTGTATGTTAGGCACTGTGAAATGCTCCATATTTATTATATAATTTGATTTTATCTACAACACTTAGGAATTATTATTATTAATTTGCAGATAAGAGAACTGTTAATTAAATAATGCCCAATGTCACCAACACCATGGAGTAAAAGAATTGAATGCAGATAACCTAACTCTGGAGTCCATTTGCTTAGCTCTTTTTTTACTGCACTTCAAAACTAAAGACAAATATTTTTAATTAGTAGTTTCTCAGCACTATTTTCTTTCTCTCCTACTTAGTGGAAAGAAAAATAAAAACACCTCTCTACACAACTTTGAATAATATTGAAACTTAGAAATACTACTATTTATAAGACTAACAAATATTTTATTATTAACATTATGGAAATAATAAATATTCAGATAACAAACATAGAGGCAGAAAAGTTCTATATCTGTGTCTCTATCTATACCACCAGTACCTATATCTACATCTATATCATGTCAAGGGATATCTGGCTAGAACACAAATCGAGACTATGTAATAGCTCATTCAATAAAATAGCAAGAATGATATTTACAACACTAAAAGTACATCTGCACTTAACCCAGGGAAGCTCTGCATCCAAATTAGTAGCTTTACTCCAAAGAAAACATTCCTCATTTGTGCAAATTGAAACAACTGGGGGAGTTGGGAAAGTCAATAATTATTTAACTCAGTGGTTTACATTTTGGGGGAAAGGACAGAAACAAAACGACTTTTGAGACATGCTTTCCTTGTATACCAGTTTCTACAAAATTTTGGATGTTAAACACAGCTTAATTTGTCAAGAAAAGGAAACCAAAATATCAACTACACCCCCAAACAAAGGAATGCAGAAGTCTAAGCGATGCTTCACAATGAGATCACAAAAGAAGCCAGTCATCTCCAATTGTTCTTTAGTCGCTGAGTCAAGTCTGACTCTTTGCAATCCTGTGGACTGCAGCACACCAGGCCTCCCTGTCCTTTACCATCTCCTGGAGCTTGCTTAAATTCATGTCCATTGAGTCGGTGATACCATCCAACCATCTCATCCTCTGTCATCCCTTTCTCCTCCTGCCTTCAATCTTTCCCAGCGTCATGGTCTTTTCTAATGAGTCAACTCTTCACAACAGGTGACCAAAGTATTGGAGCTTCAGCTTCAGCATCCGTCCTTCCAATGAATATTCAGGATTGATTTCCTTTAGGATTGACTGGCTTGTTCCCCCTCCTGTCCAAGGGATCTCAAAAGTCTTCTCCATCACTACAGTTCAAAAGCATCAGTTCTTCAGCTCTCAGCCTTCTTTATATTCCAACTCTCACATTCATACATGACTACTGGAATAACCATAGCTTGCTATACAGACCTATTTCTGCAAATGTCTCTTCTTTTTAATATGCTGTCTAGGTTGGTCACAGCTTTTCTTCCAAGTAACAAGTGTCTTTTAATTTCATGGCTGCAGTTACCATCTGCAGTGTTTTGGGAGCCCAAGAAAATAAAGTCTGTCACTGTTTCATTGTTTCCCCATCTATTTGCCCTGAAGTAATGGGATTCCATGCCGTGATCTTAGTTTTTTGATTGTTGGGTTTTAAGCCAGCTTTATCATTCTTCTCTTTCACTTTCCTCAAGAGGCTCTTTAGTTCCTCTTTGCTTTCTACCATAAAGGTGGTGTCATATTATCACACTATCCTGATAATCTGGGTCATGAAGATTTTTTTGTACAGTTCTTCTGTGTATTCTTGCCACCTCTTCTTAATATCTTCTGCTTCTGTTAGGTCCGTATCTTTTCTGTCCTTTATTGAATCCATCTTTGCATGAAATGCTCCCTTGGTATATAATCATGATGCTGTGATCACTCACCTAGAGCCAGACACCCTGGAATGTGAAGTCAAGTGGGCCTTAGGAAGCATCACTATGAACAAAGCTAGTGGAGGTGATGGAATTTCAGTTGATCTATTTCAAATCCTGAAAGATGATGCTGTGAAGGTACTGCACTCAATATGCCAGCAAATTTGGAAAACTCAGGAGTGGCCACAGGATTGGAAAAAATCATTTTTCATTCCAATCCCAAAGAAAGGCAATGCCAAAGAATGCTCAAACTACCACACAATTGCACCTATGATGAAAAGGATATCTTTTTTTGGTGTTAGTTCTTGAAGGTCTTATAGGTGACATAACCATTCAACTTCAGCTTCTTCAGCGTTAGTGGTTGGGGCATCCACTTGGATTACTGTGATATTGAATTGTTTGCCTTGGAAATGAACAGAGATCATTCTGTCATTTTTGAGACTGCATCCAAGTACAGCATAGCTAATTTCATGGATGTTTTATATTTATTACACTTCCTCAATGTCTGAATTTTTCTTTAGGACACCAAGAAATAGAACTGGGACCATTACTTTAGGGCCGCTAATACAAAACCAATACACTTTCCATCCTTTTGCTAAACAATTCTGAGACAAAACAGATTTACTATTCCCTAAGATAAGCAAGGCTGGTAAATAATCCACTTACAATCCAGGAGACCTCGTTTTGATTCCTGCATCAGGAAGATCCCCTGGAGAAGGAATAGGCTACCCATTCCAGTATTCATGGGCTTCCCTGGTGGCTGAGATGTTGGAGAATCTGCCTACAATGCAGGAGACCTGGGTTCAATCCCTGGGTTGGGAAAGATCCTCTGAAGGAGGTATGGCAACCCACTCTAGTATTCATGCCTGGAGAATTCCCATGGACAGAGGAGCCGGGTGGGCTACAGTCCATGGTGTTGCAAAGAGTTGGACATGACTCAGCAACTAATCACCCACTCACATGCTAAGCAAGGCTGTGAACCAAAGTTAATATCTTGCTTATTAGGACAATATTTTGTTGATTAAGGGTCTCTTCAAGACTATCAGTATATTTGGCCTACCAAGACAAAGAAAATTTGTCATAAACCCTGCCCATTCTACCTGTTCACCATCCTAAAATCAATGAATCCAGGTCCTAAAGCACTATAGACATTCTCTCACTACTCCTCTTATTTTGAGACAATGTTAAAATGTTCTCAAGGTTGTTTCACCCTTCCTGGAGTAAGTCTAATAAATTCAGCTTTGCCACATCCACAAGATTTTTTTTTTTCTGGTACTCTTTAAGAGAACTGACTATCAGCAATATAGCTTTCTATCCACTAATTACACAGGTTGCTCTCTTTTTTACACATTTCAATTTGTTAGTGTCCCTTGTAAAGAACACAATGAGAAAAAAATACACACAATATTGCAGGTGCAGCACAAATTCAAAAGAAGCAAATGAATCACAGAACACAATCAACCTTCCTAGATAGTCTCAAATTATGTTTCGAAAGTAAATTTTCTAATACTGAAATATATTCTCTAAATTTATAATTTTGAAATAGAAGTAAAAATTGACTACTAAATTTATTTCTAGCATAATTTGATTTAGTAACACCTATAATCATAGGTTGGGGTAATTTTCTATTGATATAAAAGTTCCTTCACACACAGTAGATAGGTAGTAAATGTCTCTATAATCAAACAACAAAATGAAAATAAAATAGTAGCAAATAAAATACAAAGATGTATTTTATAAGAAGAACTGAATTCACTAGCCCTCAGGAATGCTATCAATAAATTACATGTTGGCTTTGCATTTTATTACATTTTTTATGAAAAGATACTATCTTAACCACTACATGTTGTACATGTGCTTGGACTTAAGTGAATGTTCTGTTTTATGGATTCTAAGAGCTTCTGTTCTTCTAGAAGATATGCCAATGCTTTAAACATTTTTATTGTATTAAGATTCATCACTGCTGACCCCTGTGTATCAGTTTGCAGCATACTGAAAGAACAAGTGATCCTTGGCAATATTTTCTTCCATTATTATCCTAAAATACTATATGCTTGAAATACTACCCAGTAAATCATTTTTTCTGTGATGTTTTAAAGGTTATCTCTATATGTTCAATATGCAGTAAACTATGAGTCATGATTCAATTCCTAGCCTTAAATTTAAAAATGGATACATTTACTGGGTGTCTACTTTGTTCCAGGAATGGTACTAGATTCCAGGATATAAAGAAAACATATAATAAGAAAAAAAAAAAATAGGTTCATTCACTTAATTCAAAATTCAAAAGGTGAGGACTTCCCTGGCAATCCAGTGGATAAGACTCCACTTTTCCACTGCAGGGGGCATTAGTTAGATCCCTGGTTAGGGAACTAAGATCCCACATGCCACACCACACTACCGAAAAAAAAAAACAAAATCAAAATGCATACAATGTAAAATGCCCCTCTTAAAACACTGCCCTCTATAGGAAGAGACAGTGTTTGCAATTTCTCAGGCATAAACAGAAACAATAGCTGCATATGCAAATAAAATAAACATTACACATTCTCTCTTTAAAATTAAATGTAAATTAATTTACATTATTATTTATAAGTTATGAATAACTTATAAATAATATACTCACCTAGTTAAGTATAAAATTCAAATGAATATGACAAATGTACACAGTGTGTCCATACTATCAAAAATCAAGATATAGAATATTTCCATCATCACCAAAAGTTCATTTTGTGCCATTTTACAATCAGTACCTGTACCCTCTTGTAACAACAAGGAATCACTGATTTTTTTCTGTGATATAAGCCTTTCCATTTCTAGAATTTGATGTGTATGGAATCATACAGTTTATATACTGTTTATGCCTGATTATTTTCTTTTTTCATAGTATTTCTGAGTTTTATTCATATAGTTTTTATGCAGTGGTATTAATAGTTTATTGCTTTTTACTGCTAACTATATCATATTGATATAGTACATTTTATTTATCTGTTCACCTATTGATACAAATTAAAATTATTTCTAGTTAATCACAGAATAAGTATGTAATATTTTCCATAAGAAACTGCCAAGCGTTTTCCAAAGTAGCCATATTTTTTAAGTTCATAAAGGCAATAAATGAAGCTAAAAGTTATACATTTTCTCTATCACTTGATATTGTTAATATTTGTAAAGCCTTTTTAGTGGTTATTTATCAGTAACTCATTTTAGTATGAATTTATATTTCCTTAACTAACAATTGTTCATTATCTTTTCAAATTCTAGCTGGTCATTTGTTTGTTTTGTTTCATCTTTGAAACAAAGTGCCTGTGTCCAAATTTTTTGCCCCTTTTCAGGGTTTCTTATTGAGTCATTGAGGTTCTTTGAAAGCGAAAGAAAAAGTTGCTCAGTTGTGTCCAATTCTTTGCTACCCCATGGACTGTAGTTTATGGAATTCTCCAGGCCAGAATACTGCAGTGGGTAGCCTTTCCCTTCTCCAGGGGATCTTCCTAACCCAGGGATTGAACCCAGATCTCCCGCATTGTGGGCAGATTCTTTACCAACTGAGCCACAAGGGAAGCCCCAGAATATTGAAGTGGCCTCTCCCTTCTCCAGAGGATCTTCCCAACCCAGGGATCGAACCGGTGTCTCCTGCATTGTAGGCAGATTCTTAACCAACTGAGCTATCAGGGAAACCCTTTATTCTGGATATAATTCTTGTGTCATCTGATTAGGCATCTCAGCTGTTACAACAAAATACTACAGACTGCATGGTTTAAACTACAGGATTTTATTTTCTCACAGTTACGAAGGCTGGGAAGTTCAAGATCAAGTTGTTGGCCGACTGGATTCCCAGTGACTTCTTGGCTTGCAGATGACTGCCTTCTTGTTGTGTCTTCATATGGCAGAGAGAGAAAGAGTGAATTCCTGGTGTCTCTTCTTGTTAAACACTAATTCTATACTGGATCAAGGCCTAAGCTCTCTGACCTCATTTAGCTATAACTACTCCCTTATTGCTCAGTTGTTAAAGAAGCCGCCTGCCATGCAAGAGGCCCTCGTTTGATTCCTGGGTCAGGAAGATCCACTGGAGGAGGGATAGGCTACCCACACCAGTATTCTTGAGCTTACTTTGTGGCTCAGCTGGTAAAGAATCCACCTGCAATGTGGAAGACCTGGGTTCAATCCCTGGGTTGGGGAGATCCCCTGGAGAAGGAAACGGCTACCCACTCCAGTATTCTGGCCTGGAGAATTCCATGGACTGTATAGTCCATGCGGGCTCAAAGAGTGGGACATGACTGAGTGACTTTCATTTCACTGTCTTATTGGAGACACTGTCTCCAAATATAGTCATACTGAGAGTTAGGATTCAAGATATGAATTTGTTGGGGAGGGGGGCACAGTTCAGTCCATACCAGTCTATGTATGTGTTGCAAACATTTTCTCTTTGTCTGCTTGTATTGTCATTTTCTTAACTATGCCTTTTCAAGAGTAAGCATCTATATTTTAATAATGTAAGATTTATCAGTTTTTCTTTTGTGATGTTTGCTTTCTCCATTCTTTAAAAGGAGTACCTGCCTATCACAAGTTAATAAGCCATTTTCTCTTAATATTCCACCTGAATACTTAATTCCACTGAAATGCTTAATTTTCCCTCTAAGAAGGTAGAAAAAAGACATAGTGTTCGGGCAGGTAGGCATACCTGAAAGGATATAGATGGTAAGGCCAGAAGACCCAGGGTTATATTTCACAGGCAAGTCCAGAGGACACATCCTCCACCTGAAGCAGTCAGTACTGTGCTGCCAAGAGGGACACTTGCATCAGTGAGAAATTCAGAGGTCACGTTCCTCTGCGGTCCAGCACTAACAACAGAGCTGGTCTCAGTGGGGAATGGGGACCGTGGGACACAGAAATGATAAAGACTAGGCGGTGGTGCTCCACCCAGAGACTCCAGGAGACTGCAATTACTGTAGAGACAGGAGGGCACAGATAGAAGGGTAATCAACAGGACTGAACCCTGAGGGGGACATAAGCATGGCAATACTGGGGGAAACCAGAGGGCTAACCAATGAGGGCGCCCCCTAATATTCACAATAAAAAAGTACAGATGGAATACAGGAAGCTGAGTTTGAGTGCATGGATAAAATACAATGACACATGGCTCAGTTCCAGGGTCTGACTCAATATGAAATCTGGAACAAACCGAAAAAAAGAAGTGGACCCTGCAATACCATGGGAAGTATATGCTTTGAGAACTCCCCTGTCCATCCCCAGGGTTACTCAGGTAACTGTGTAGTGGGTACATGTGTGCTAAGTCACTTCAGTCGTGTTCAACTCTTTGTGACCCTATGGACTCTAGCCCACCAGAGTCCTCTGGTCCATGGGATTCTCCAGTCAAGAATACTGGAGTGGGTTTCCATGCCTCCTCCAGGTGATCTTCCTGACGCAGGGACTGAACCTGTATCTCTTATGTCTCTTGCATTGGTAGGCAGGTTCTTTACTACTAGCGCCACTTGTGAGGACTACTGGGCACAGCAGCTGAGTTGATACTGACACCCAGAGACCTGAGTATCATCGTGGCTCCCAGTTGGAGTGAAGCACATGTAGGGGCATAAAGATCTAGTGATGAATACAAGCAACAGGTCCTAAGCTCTGCTTGGCTAAGGTCTGGTTTAAAATACATCCACTGGGTCTATAAGCTTTCCCAGTGGACATTTTTTCCAGTCTGTGAGGGAAATTCTGAAGGACATACATAGTAGTTGGAGTAACCCGCAAACTGAGTCCTTAGCCTGTGATGCCAGAGTTAGTATGGTACGGGAAAGCCAGTAGAATTCTCTGAAATGGCCCTATTTTCCTTCCAATAATACAATAAATTAACTCTACAACTCCATTTATTTAGGTGAGAAAAATAGCATGTTCTGCACTGAATGCTAGACAAATAACTGGAATCCCACAACTCAAATGGCATTCTCTATCAAGCTACAGATTCAGGGAATTTCTCACTGGTAGCACTTGGATAACTTTAAAAAAAAAAAAAAGCAACTTGTGATCTTGGTTCTTTGTTCCTATTCTGCCATTGGTCCAATAAAACTCAGATTTATAATATACTACATGAGCAAAATAATCATCAAATATGGCAACAGTAATGTATTGGCCCCCTCAGGGTCAGAGACAACACAGATAAATGAAATATATACTAATGTTAAAATATCACTTTAATAATTCCATTAACATTGCTGGTAGTACTAATAAAACTATCACTGTGAATGTCATCATTGGTTGAGTACTTAGTGTGTTCTGGGTAGTCAATAAATGTCAATATGTAAATTCTCCCAGCAGTCCTCATGCACAGGTACTATTATTTGCCCCCAATTTAAAGAAACAGCCTCAGAGAAATCAAGATGCTTGTCTAAAGATGCACAACTATCAATGGAAGACCAATTTTAAACTCATGCCGATTTTCAGATGTTTTGTTTTATTCCCTTCTATTTCAGGGCTAAGACATTGATTCTTTTCAATGATAGATCCATTTAATATGTGTTTTAGGTATTGTCTGTGGGAAGAAGAGCTTCTAAGGTAACAACTTCCATGACCAAATAAATGTACAAAACACTGCGTACTGTTACTCTTTGCTTAGGGGATTCAAAATGTATCTTACCATATTAAAGCCTTAGTAAAGTTATGCAGTAAACAAGCAAAAAAATTAAAACTCTCCAAACAAACAGATTATTTAATATTGTTAAATATAGTGTTTTCTAGAGTCATTAGAATATTCTACCAGTTATGACACTTTGGCCAAAAGTAACAGCAAATTCAACTCAAAGTCATTTAACCAATATGGCCACTTATCATCTTGCATAATAAGAATCGTAAGTAAATTAGCTTCTGAATTGGGTAATTCAATGGATTGACTCATTCAGAATATTTCTTCTTTTCACTTTGCCAGCAGTAACTTTTAAATTATTTTTCAATTTTATACCATAAAATCTTGTATCAAAATATGCTTGGAAATACTATTTCCTGACATGCCAATTGACCTATGTAATTCTGCAAAGTGGTATTAAGGGGAATTTTCCATTAAAAAATAGATTTCACTTAGATGCATCTTAATTTTCAAACTTTTAATTTGATGTCTAATTTCTTCTAATTCAAGTAAATATAAAGTTAATTTTGTTTAAGAATTTTAAAATACACTGTGTCAGCAGTACATGAAAAGAATAAGGTTTATAAATGACCAGGGGCAAGCATTACTTAAACATTTAGTAATAGGATTTATCTCCTATCCTGATTAAAAATTTACAACTACTTTTGCATTTCTTAGAAAACAGCAGAATTGTGAGATTAGTATTTCATAATTAATATCTATATTTTGAGGTTTTTATCATAACTGACAGTTTTTAGTTATCTTTATTTTCTCCCAGAAGTTGAAGAATGATGGAATTCTGGCCATATTATTTAAATTACATTAATGGCTCCCAATAACACTAACTTACACTGCCATTTATTTTTCTACAAGTAGTTCAGTTATTCTATGATGACATTAGGAATCCAGTCTATTTTCTTTCTAAGTCACCAACCTAGAATATAGGGCTTTCTAAAATAGTCTTTTCTTTTGTAATAACAGTAAGATGGCCACTGTAGCTCCAGCCATCATGAAGGCTCAATGTGGACATAAGGAGAAGACATGAGACAGAGATAGTGCAAACCACACTGGTCTCTTAATTGGGAAAGGAACATTTTCCAAAGAGATTCATAGCGAACTTGTACCTCATTCATTGTCCAGAGTTGGACCACCCATATCTGCAAGTGATGCTGAAAAAGTGAGGAAGAGAATTGTGATATTTGTATTAGATCAATTACAATTGGAATGCCTAGATGTGTGCACATCTGCACCACAAAAATAACGAGGCTCTGTTAATAAAGGAGTTTTTTTGTTTTTTTAATCTTTTCTTGGCAACATTCTCTTTAATACCTGCCTACTATTAGGTGCTACAATGTTCATAGGAAAAACATACCAACAGATTCCTGAGTTTGAATCTGTTTCTTCCTTTTATGAGTGATGTGACCTTGAACAAATTATGAAAAATATAGT
Source organism: Antilocapra americana (assembly GCA_007570785.1). Taxonomy (NCBI): domain Eukaryota; kingdom Metazoa; phylum Chordata; class Mammalia; order Artiodactyla; family Antilocapridae; genus Antilocapra; species Antilocapra americana. The sequence goes on along the minus strand of ML661900.1, from coordinate 9,146,679 downwards.
ACTCCAGAAATTGAAAAAAATTAGAAGAAAGCTTTCAAGACTCTCACCACTAAATACTCTCACCTATTCTCATTCATCCTCACAAATTCTTCCCTACTGTCTGACAACATACATGGGTTATCTATACTTCTAATTAAATGTATTTGTTCCTTATCTCTTAGCTCTTCTTACCTATTCAAAAATATCACTTCAGCAATCATCCCCAACTCTCACATGTACCGTTAATTTTCTTCTCTGCTGGATCTTTCTCATCAGTATCCAAATCTCTCTTCCATTTCCTTCACTTTTGCACCTCAATCAGTAGTCATTATAAAAGTCACTGATATCAATATTTTGCAACCTTGCTAGAAAGAGGCTTGCAACAATTGCAAAAATGATACTCAGATATGACAAAGTTCAAAATAAAGTGATCTTTTTCTTTGTGTCTTAGAGGAAAGAGTACATTTACTTTCATTTATCACTGCTATAATTTTATCACACAAGAATGCCTAAGCAATGAGAATGGGACCACCATAACTGCATTAGGTCAATCTGGATCAAGCCTCTCCTGAAATATATTTGACACAATTGGGAAATGAGATCAGACATTTGGGGGAAATTCAGAGTTCTTTTTGTACAGAAGGAAGGATGGATGCTGAACATATAACCAACAACAGTGTGTCACCCACTGTCACTCAAAAGACCCAGTCAGTTGGGAAAAAATATGACATATATATTAAAACTCAGAATGGACATCATTTCTGGTGAAGTATCAGTTCCTTTTTGAGTAAGAACAATTAATATCCCAAAGGCACTGGTGTTCTATGAAACACAATTTGGGTAGTACCAGTAGAGAAAGCAGTGGCTGCATGGTGCTAGAGAGACTGTGAGGAGACATCCCATGTCCAAGGGCAGAGAAGCCCCAGAAAGAAGGTAGGCACTGGAGTGGCAGCTGCGTGGCACTGGAGGGACTTTGAGGAGATACCCCATGTCCAAGGAAAAGGGAGAAGGCCCAGAAAAATGGTAGGAGGGGCGAAATTGCATTTAGAATCAAACCCCATACCTGTGAGAGATGCTCAGAGGGCTCGAACAAACCTTGTGAACACAAGGACTCAGAGACCCCACAGAGACTTAGACAGAACTGTGTTTGAGTATCTCCTGTGGAGGTACAAATCAGCAGTGGACTGCCGCAGGGCCAGGGGCTCTGGATGCAGCAGACTTGGGTATGGCATAAGCCCTCATGGAGGAGGCTGCCATTAATCCCACCAGAGAGCCACTAGAACTTACACAGGACTGGAAAATAGACTCTTGGAAGGCTCAAACAGAACCTTGTACACATCAGGACCCAGGAGAAAGGAGCAGTGAACCAACAAGAGACTGACCCAGACTTGCTCCTGAGTGTCCAGGACTCTCCTGCAGAGATGTGGGTTGGCTGTGGCCTGCTGCAGGGTTGGGGTCACTGACTGTAGTAGTGTATGCATGGGACCTTTTGAAGGAGGTTGCCATTACCTTCATTACCTCCACCATAGTTTGAGTGAAGTCACTCAGTGTCCGACTCTTTGCAACTCCATGGATGGTAGCCTTCCAGGCCCCAACATTCATGGGATTTTCCAGGTAAGAATACTGGAGCAGGCTGCCATTTCCTTCTCCAGGGGATCTTCCCAACCCAGGGATCGAACCCAGGTATGCTGCATTGCAGACAGAGGCTTTACCATCTGAGCCATGAGGGAAGCCCTCCACCATACTTTGCCCTCAGGTAAATAATAGGGAGGGAACACAGCTCCACCCATCAACAGAAAATTGGATTAAAGATTTACTGAGCATGGCCCTGCCCATCAGGATAAGACCCAGTTACCCCCTCAGTCACTCTCTCCATCAGAAAATGTTCATAAGCCTCTTATCCTTCTCCATCAGAGGGAAGACAGACTGAAAACCACAATCACAGAAAACTAACCAATCTGATCACATGGACCACAGCCTTGTCTAACTCAATGAAACTATGAGCCATGCCCTGTAGGACCACCCAAGAAAGACGGGTCCTGGTGGAGATTTCTGACACAATTTGGTTCACTGGAGAAGGGAATGGCAAACCAATTCAGTATGCTTGCCTTCAGAACCCCATGAACAGCATGAAAAGGCAAAAATATAGGATACTGAAAGATAAACTCCCCAGGTTAGTAGGTGCCCAATATGCTACTGGAGATCAGTGGAGAAATAATTCCAGAAAGACTGAAGAGCAGGAGCCAAAGCATAAACAATACCCAGTTGTGGATATGACTGGTGATGGAAGTAAAGTACAATGCTGTAAAAAAAAAAAATTTATATATATATATGTATATATATATATAAGCATACGAACCTGGAATGTTAGGTCCAGGTATCAAGGCAAATTGGAAGTGGTCAAACAGGAAATGGGAAGAGTGACCGTCGACATTTTAGGAATCAGCAAACTAAAATGGACTGGAATGGGTGAATTTTACTCAGAAGACCATTATATCTACTACTGTGGGCAAGAATCCCTTAGAAGAAATGGAGTAGCCATCATAGTCAACAAGAGTCTGAAATGCAGTACTTGGATGCAACCTCAAAAAAGACAGAATAATCTCTATTTGTTTCCAAGGCAAGCCATTCAATATCACAGTAATCCAAGTCTATGCGCCAACCAGTAATGCTAAAGAAGCTGAAGGTGAAAGGTCCTATGAAGACCTACAAGACCGTCTAGAACTAACACTCAAAAAAGATGTCCTTTTCATTATAGGAGACTAGAATGCAAAAGTAGGAGGTCAAGAAACACCTGGAGTAACAGGCAAATTTGGCCTTGGAATATACAATGAAGCAGCACAAAGGCTAATAGAGTTCTGCCAAGAGAGTGCACTGGTCAGAGTAAACATCCTCTTCCAACAACATAAGAGAAGACTCTACACATGGATATCACCAGATGGTCAATACTGAAATCAAAATGATTATATTCTCTGCACCCAAAGATGGAGAAGTTCTATACAGTCAGCAAAAACAAGACTGGGAGCTGATTGTGGCTCAGATTATGAATTCCTTATTGTCAAATTAAGACTTAAATGGAAGAAAGTACGGAAAACCACTAGACCATTCAGGTATGACCTAAATCAAATCCCTTATTATTATACAGTAGAAGTCAGAAATAGATTCAAGGGATTAGATCTGATAGACAGAGTGCCTGAAGAACTTTGGATGGAAGTTCATGGCATTGTACAGGAGGCAGGGATCAAGACCATCTCCAAGAAAAAGAAATGCAAAAAGGCAAAATGGTTGTCTGAGGAGGCCTTACAAATAGCTGTGAAAAGAAGAGAAGCAAAAGTCAAAGAAGAAAAGAAAAGATATACCCATTAGAATGCAGAGTTCCAAAGAAGAGCAGAGACATAAAAAGCCTTCCTCGGTGATCAATGCAAAGAAACACAGAAAAACAATAGAGTGGGAAAGACTACAGATCTCTTCAAGAAAATTAGAGATACCAAGAGAACATTTCATGCAAAGATGGGCACAATAAAGAACAGAAATGGTATGGGCCTAACAGAAGAAGAAGATATTAAGAAGAGGTGGCAAGAATACACAGAAGAACTATACAAAAAAGATCTTCATGACCCAGATAACCACACTGGTGTGATCACTCACCCAGAGCCAGACATCCTGGAACGCAAAGTCAAGGGGGTTTAGGAAGCATCACTAAGAACAAAGCTAGTGGAAGTGATGGAATTCCAGTTGAGCTATTTCGAATCCTGAGATGATGATTGAAAGTTCTTCACTCCATATGCCAGCAAATTTGGAAAACTCAACAGTGGCTACAGGACTTGAAAAGTTCTGTTTTCATTGCAATCCCAAAGAAAGGAAATGCTCAAACTACTGCACAATTGCACTCATCTCACACACTAGTAAGATAATGCTCAAAATTCTCCAAGCCAGGCTTCAACAGTATTTGAATCATGAACTTTCAGATATTCAAGCTGGATTTCGAAAAGGCAGAGAAACCAAAGATTAAATTGTCAACATGCGTTGGATCATCAAAAAAGCAAGAGTTCCAGAAAAATATCTACTTCTGCTTTATTGACTACGCCAAAGCCTTTGACTGTGGGTATTAAAACAAACTGTGGAAAATTCTTCAAGAGATGGGAATACCAGACCACCTGACCTGCCTCTTGAGAAATCTGCGTGTAAGTTAGGAAGCGACAGTTAGAACTGGACATGGACAATAGACTGGTTCCAAATTGGAAAAAGAGTACGTTAAGCCTGTAATTGTCACCCTGCTTTTTAACTTATATGCAGAGTACATCATGAGAAATTGCTGGGCTTGATGAAGCACAAGCTGGAATCAAGATTTCTGGGAGAAATATCAATGACCTCAGATATGCAGATGACACCACCCTTATGGTAGAAAGTGAAGATGAACTAAAAGAGCCTCTTAATGAAAGTTAAAGAGGAGAGTGTAAAACCTGGCTTAAACTCAACATGCAGAAAACTTAACATTAAGATCCTGGCATCTGGTCCATCACTTCATGGCAAATAGATGGGGAAACAGTGGAAACAGTGACAGACTTTATTTTGGGGCTCCAAAATCACTGCAGATGGTGACTGCAGCCATGAAATTAAAAGATGCTTGCTCCTTGAAAGAAAAGTTATGATCAATCAAGACAGTATATTAAAAAGCAGAGACATTACTTTGCCAGCAAAGGTCTGTCTAGTTAAAAGCTGTGGTTTTCCCAGTAGTCTTGTATGGATATGGGAGTTGGAGTATAAAGAAAGCTGAGTGCCAAAAAATTAATGCTTTTGAACTGTGGTGTTGGAGAAGACTCTTGAGAGTCTTTTGGATAGCAATCCAACCAGTCCATTGTAAAGGAAATCAGTCCTGAATATTCATTTGAAGGACTGATGCTGAAGCTGAAACTTCAATACTTTGGCCACCTGATGCAAAGAACTGGCTCTTTTGAAAAGACCCTGATGCTGGGAAAGATTGAAGGTGGGAGAAGAAGGGGATAATAGAGGATGAGATGGTTGGATGGCATCACCGACTCAGTGGACATGAGTTTGAGAATACTCCAGGAGTTGGTTACAGGCAAGAAGGCCTGGAGTGCTACAGTCCATGGGTCACAAAGACTCCAACATGACTGAACAACTGAACTGAACTAGAGAGAAATAGTACAGTATTTAAAAAAATCACTGCAGATGGTGACTGTAGCCCTGAAATAAAGAGACATTTGGAAGAAAAACTATGACAAACCTAAACAGTGTATTAAAATGCAGAGATATCACTTGGCCAACAATGGCCTGTATAGTCAAAGTGTGGTTTTTCCAGGAGTCATGTACAGAAGTGAGAGTTGGACCATAAAGAAGGCTGAGCATTGAAGAACTTATGCTTTCTCTCAAGAGAGAGAGTCTCTTGGACTGAAAGAAGATCAACCCAGTCAATCCTAAAGAAAATCAACCCTGAATATTCATTGGAAGGACTGATGCTAAAGCTGAAACTTCAATTCTTTGACCTGATGAGAAGAGCCAACTCACTGGAAAAATCCTGATGTTTAGAAAGTCTGAAGGCAGGAGAAGGTGATGACAGAGGTGGAAATAGTTCGATGGCATCACCGAATCACTGGACATGACTTCAAGCATGCTCCAGGAGATGGTGAAGAACAGGGAAGCCTGGTGTGCTCCTGTTTATGGGATTGCAAAGAGCTGGACACGACTTAGTGATTGAACAACAACAACAACAACAAAAATGAGGCAGAGATATATATGACTTGAGTAAATCTCTAAGGAACAATCAGTTTAAGTTAAACATTAACATATTTCAGAATTGAAAACGCAGTGAACACTTAAATAAGAATAAAATATACTAGGAAGAAAATACATTTAAAAAAGTCACAGACACTTATCTACCTGAGAAGCAAACAGTTTCATGGCCTTTTAAAAGCAACTCATACCAGTAAACATTGGATGTCACTTATGATAATAATAAAAACAACTATTTTTTTGCAGTATTTAAAAGAGTTGTTGAGATATTCACAGATTCACATCAATGTAGTTAGAGACTAATTCATTTCTAACCTTACAATAAGATGTAATTTGCCATCCTTTCTCATATGCTAATTCACACAGAATTTGCTAGAAGGGAAGAACCGTTATAGCATAAATGAGGATCTTTAAAAAAGAGATGTGATCCTATGATGTTTCTGCTTCTGGCTTACTCAGAGATAAGATTTACTTCCAGTTTTCTCATCTTTTGTTAGCTACGAACAAGCTACAAGGTACATACTCACCTAGCAAAAAAGAAAAAAAAATAGATGAGCAAAGAAACAGAATCTTTAATCAGCAATCCTACTCATGAATATTGATCACATGGACTTTTTGACTGTCTAGATATATACTTCCTTTTCCTTGTTTTACTACCCTCAGAGAATATATCCTAGCAATACCATCTGGCAGGGGGAAAATGAAATAAAGCAATCTGAATTTAAAAGATCTTCTCCAAAGCTTCTGCTGGTAAACCTACTGCTTCAAGGAAAAAAATCTTCCCAATAATGCAAGAGGCCTAAGTCCTATTCTTGGGTTGGGAAGATCCCCTAGAGGAGCAAATGGCTACCTACTTCAATATTCTTGACTGGGAAATCCCATGGACAGAGGAACCTGGTGGGCTACAGTCCATGGGTCACAAAGAGTCAGTCACAACTGAGTACACACACACACACACACACACACACACACACACACACACACAGGAACCACACATTCTTCACTGGAGAAGATATAAATAGTAACCCTCTAAAATATAAACATATTGTGGCTATTATTTTCAGAAATCAAGTGGAGTGAAACCAGAGAGAACTAGAGTAGTAAAAATGATTCATTTTCTTTCCCAAATCAATTGGGAAATAAACATATGATGGCCAGTAAAATAGAATTTGAGCATTATTTCCAGAAAATCAGATAAGAAAATATGAGTGAAACCAGGTTCCAAAGTTCTTGCTGTTGCTGAGTTGCCCAGTCATGTCCAACTCTTTGCAACTCCATGGCCTCCCTGTCCCTCACTGTCTCCCGAAGTTTGCCCAAGTTCATGTCCATTGCATCAGTGATGCCATCCAGCCATCTCATCCTCTGATGCCCTCTTGTCCTCCTGCCCTCAATCTTTCCTAATATCAGGGATTTTTTCCAATGTGTCAGCTGTTTGCATTAGATGACCAAAATATGGAGCTTCAGCATCAGTCTTTCCAAGGGAGTATTCAGAGTTGATTTCCCTTAAGATTGACTGGTTTTATCTCCTTGCTGTCCAACGGACTTCCAGAAGTCTTCTCCAGAACCACAGTTCGAAGGCATCAATTCTTGGTTCCAAAGTAGGGTTTCTTATTCTCTGATACCCTGAACAGAAAATAAGCTAAACTGCAGAGAAAGGCCAAACTGATTTTCCATTCATTTCCAAGTTTCAAAGCTAGCATAAAAATAGTGTGATTATTTCATGAGACTAGACTGTGAAAGAGATGTCTGCCTAACTTAAGGATGTTCCTAACTATGGAGAAGGGGAGAGACAGAGATTAAGAAAATAAATGTCTCCCAGTAGAATACAACTTCCACAGAGGATATTTGTTTTGCCTACTGCTGTTTTATAAGTTCCTTAAAGATAGAGGATGCTCGGTGAATAGTTATAGTGTGAACGTCACAAAATTTTCAGCACCATATGTAAATACACCTCAAGTTTGTAAGGACAGGGTCTGTTAGGATTTGCTAGTTAAATAAGAAAAGATTGTTCCTCAACTGAACATCAAAGAACATTCTTCAAGTTTCCATTTTAATGATTCGCAGCAGGTATGCCTCTCCTCACTGAGGGTTAACTCTCTTGCTGGTTAACTCCAACTTACAGAGTATGTCCTCTGGCAGCAGAAATCCACAATTCTGAGTTAGCCCAGAATAAGCATTGCTACACCTGGAAACAATTAAGCTCCAAGGCCATTTGACAAGCACAGGTGTTCTGGCAAGCAGAATACTCCCATTCGCTGTAACCAGCTGAAGCTCCTGATTAATTGACTTGATTTTAACCTCAAGTAATGTCCACCGAGTTGCTGAAGAGAAATGAGATGACAATGAACCTTAGTCACAGGGGAGAAGTAAGAGCTTTTACCTGTTTGTGTGAAAAATAAAACGAATTCATCTCAGCAGGACATGTAAAAAGGCATTAGTATTAATAATTATTTAGATTTTATGGATATGCTTCTTTCTAATTCTCAGTAGACTTAAATGAAAATAATGGCTCTTACAGTAGAGTGGTGAAAATTTCATTTATTTGAGGGAAATATAATCATTTCAAAAATCTCCTCTTGAGGAAACTATATTTCCCTATACCCTGGATTCAAGTCTCTGCTTTTCTCTTGTAAACTATGGTAGGAACTGGGGATAATATTTCTAGATATAGGAGATTAATGCAAATCTGTGATATTAGTGCATCATTATTTCCCTTTCTAGACAACATTATGCTTAGATTACATATGCACATGCTAAAAATAGTGACATTCCAAAATTGTGGTTGCTGGTAGATGCAAAGTCTACTAACATAACCCATGATGGCTGACTATTTCAATGATACAACATTTGAACTTTTCATCTGTGTTTACATTCTTGTTTTCTTGCTAACAGGTCTAGATGTGATAGCTTTCCAGTTTCTGCAAATTAATTGGCAAGCTTCTGTTAACATGAAACATACTTTTAAAATGTATATATGGGCCACTAGCTATTTTTCTCCTTTCCCTTGGCAACCCACTCCAGTACTCTTGCCTGGAAAATCCCATGGATGGAGGAGCCTGGTAGGCTGCAGTCCATGTGGTCACTAAGAGTCAGGCACAACTGAGCGACTTCACTTTCACTTTTCACTTTCATGCATTGGAGAAGGAAATGGCAACCCATTCTAGTGTTCTTGCCTGGAGAATCCCAGGGACAACGGAGCCTGGTAGGCTGCCATCTATGGGGTCACACAGAGTCACACCCGACTGAAGTGACTTAGCAGCAGCAGCAGCAGTTTTCCTCCAATGGTCAATTACTTTTGTAATTATAATAATATTCAAGTCTTGTTTATAATTTAGATGTTACCATCCAACAAGGAGACAAGGTTATGCCATAAAAATGTTTCAGAGCACAAAAACAAAATTATTCAAAGAAGACTGTCAGTTACTTGAAATAAAAAAAATGTAATTTCTATGAAAAAAAAAACACAACTCTGTCTCTATCAGTGAAGAGATGCATTCCCATGACCAGTCCATTTCCTGTGACTCCATCTCAGAAATCATAAAATATATACACAGTGCTTTCTGTCTATATCATATTAGTAGTATAGTTACAGTAAGAAAATGCTTTAAATATAAATAAATCAATATGAAAGATACAAGGTATTAATTTTAAAAGTTACCCATTCTTTATATTGGCTGTGTGTGTCTTTGGTTGAGCTATCTTGGTTTATCCATAACTCTGATGCCAAAATATTTCTTCTCTACTTCCCATCATTCTTGTCACTCTACTTAAACAAATGACTTTCTATCTATTTTCCAGAGGATTCCAGAAAAACATCTACTTTTGCTTCATTGACTCTACTAAAGCCTTTGACTGTATGGATCACAACAAACTGTGGAAAATTCTGAAAGAAATGGGAATATCAGACCACCTTACCTGCCTCCTGAGAAAACTCTTCACAGGTCAAGAAGCAACAGTTAGAACCAGACATGGAACAATGGACTGGTTCCAAATTGGGAAAGGAGTACATCAAGGCTGTGTACTGTCACCCTGCTTATTTAACTTACATGGAGAGTACATCATGAGAAATGCTGGACTGGATGAAGCACAAGCTGAAATCAAGATTGCCAGGAGAAATATCAACAACCTCAGATATGCAGATGACACCACCATTATGGCAGAAAGTGAAGAACTAAAGAGCCTCTTGATGAAAGTGAAAGATAAGAGTGAAAAAGCTGGCTTAAAACTCAACATTCAAAAAACTAAGATCATAGCATCGGATCCCATCACTTCATGGCAATTAGATGGGGAAACAGTGGAAACAGTGAAAGACTTTATTTTGGGGGGCTCCAAAATCACTGCAGATGATAACTGTAGCCATGAAATTAAAAGGCACTTGCTCTTTGGAAGAAAAGCTATGGCAAATCTAGACAACCTATTAAAAAGCAGAGACATTACTTTGCCAACAAAGGTCCATCCAGTCAAAGCTATGGTTTCTCCAGTAGTCATATATGGATGTGAGAATTGGACCATAAAGAAGGCTGAGTGCTAAAGAACTGATGCTTTTGAAATGTGGTTTTGGATAAGACTCTTGAGAGTCCCTTGGACTGCAAGGAGATCAAGCCTGCCAATCCTAAAAGAAATCAGTCCTGAATATTCACTCAAAGGACTGATGCTGAAGCTGAAGCTCCAGCACTTTGGTCACCTGATGCATAGAGCCGATTCACTGGAAAAGACCTTGATGCTGGAGGAGATTGAAAACAGGAGGAAAAGGGGATAACAGAAGACGAGATGGTGGATGGCTCCACCAACTCAATGAACATGACTTTGAGCAAGCTCCAGGAGATGCTTAAGGACAGGGAAGCCTGGTGTCTGCAGTCCATGGGGTTGCAGAGAGTCACACGCAATTGAACAACTGAACAACAAATCTATTTTCTACATATTTTACCATTCCTTTGATTTTTTTCCCTCTCCTTTTTTGTGAATCTAAGCTTATTTCTTGTATAAGTAACTGCATGAATTATATGCCAAAGCATATGAATTATATGCTCAACTTCTATAGTGTCATTTGCTGGTTATAAGAAAATCAACAAGCTATTTAATATTTTTGAGTTACAACTGGCTATCCAAGGATTGAAAATAGCAGCTATAAAATTGTTTTTATTATTAGTTACATCTGTCATGTATTAATGAAAATGAAGAGTGAACGTGAAAGCGCTCAGTCGTCTCTGACTCTTTGTGACCCCATGGACCGCATCCTACCAGGCTTCTCTGTCCATGGGCTTTTCCAGGCAAGAGTACTAGAGTGGGTTGACATTTTCTTCTCCAGGGTCCATATATTAATAGGAATCAGAAAACATACATTTTTATATAATGATGGCTTACTACTGTTAGTGATATTGTTAAGGTCTTCAGACCTATTTTGAAGTTATGAAAACAGAAGAAAATTATTCAAGTAACTTTGAATAAATCACATAATTTGGAAAACAAAATGATAGATGTGCAATTTGAAGCCTGATCTGCATTGGCTGTGCACTTCTAATGCAATTTCTAAGTTGCCAGAAATATAAACATGAATACATTCTGCAAACTAAAAGCCACATGTGAGTGTAAGAGAACAAATCTACTTCTTCCCATGTTCTCTTTGGTGACTCAGAATGAACACAACAATGTACTCTAATAAATAAATGTAATATCAGCATATCTATTTCCAATGCTTCCAATGTTCTACTGACTTCCTAAAGAGGAAACTATACCATGGAATACAAGTATAACTTAATTCCTTCCTCAACTAGAGCTAGGGATCAACTAGGGGTCACAACTCTCTAGTGCTGATAAGAGAAGGGGTTGATGCTAAACAGAAGTGCAGGGAAGAGAGGGTAAGGAAAACAAAGTGAATGAAGAGACTCAGTCACTTTCCTTTCTATCCTTTGGTGAGATATGGGTCCTGAAGTGTGATTGTTGCTTAGAAAATAATTATGAAGAGTTGGTCAAGCCATTGAAACCTGCTAGCAGCTTCTTAGTATAGTGAACATACCAAAAAATTGTACTGCTGCTACTAAGTCGCTTCAGTCATCTCCAACTCTGTGTGACCCCACAGATGGCAGCCCACCAGGCTCCCCCATCCCTGGGATTCTCCAGGCAAGAACACTGGAGTGGGTTGCCACTGCCTTCTCCAGTATAGTTCCCTACATAAAATTAATTTTTGTTTGTAGTATTTACAAATGTCAAGCATTTTATGAAGGAGTTTCATATTATACATTGATTGAGATTTTCTGTAATTTCTTGTTTTGGGCTTTCTTTGTGTGTGGGGGGGTTGGGGGGTGGGTGTGCACGTTAGTGGCTCAGTTGTGTCCGACTCTTTGTGAATCCATGGACTATAGCCCGTCTGGCTCCTCTGACCATGGAATTCTCCAGGCAAGAACACTGGCATCGGTTGCCATTTCCTTCTCCAGGAGATCTTCCTGACCCAGGGATCAAACTTGGTCTCCTGCATTGAGGGCAGATTCTTTATCAGCTGAGCCGACCAGGGAAGCCTGCTTTCTTCATAATCTTCCTTATATTTTTACTGAGTTTAAAGTCACAGAAAAGATCTGGAGATGGAAAATGATCAAATACTATCCTAGTCCCCAGACATTTAAAATATAGACTTTTAAAAATTTAAGCAACATTTAGATTTACATAAAAAATATAAAGACAGTAAATGGAGCTCCCATACATGTCACACTGAGTCTCCCCTCTTAATAGCATCTTACATTGAGTATGAACTATGTGTTACAATTAATGAACCAATATTGATAGCTAATAAAGTCCATATTTTATTCAGATTTTCTAATGTCTATGCTCATCTTTTCTTTGCTTCAGAATCTCATCCAGGATATGACATTACATTTAGCTGTCATGTCTACTCGGATTCTTCATGATTATGAGTGTTTCTCAGACTTTCCTTGCTTCTAATAACCTTAACAGTTCTGAGGGGTATTGATCAGGTATTTTATAGAATATCCTACACTTGGGATTTCTGGTGCTTTCCTCATGATTATCCTGAAGTTACACATTTTTGAGAGGAAAATCATAGATATAAAATGTCACTTTCATCACATCATACCAAGAATACATACCATCAGGATGACTTTGCACCATTGTTACTAACTTTCATCACATGGATGAAGTAGTGTTGTCAGATTTCCGACTATAAAGTTACTCTTTTGTCACACTACTTTCTATACTATACTCTTTGGGAGGAAGTCTCTATATGCAACTCACATCAAAGGACTGAAAAATAAATGTCTTGCCTCCTTAATGGCAGAGGATCTACATAAACCATTTGGAATTCTTCTGCACAGAGGTTTTGTCTATTCTTTCCATTCATTTATCAAATTATTTATTATATCAGTATGGACTCACTGGTTCCTGGATGTTTTGTGACAAAGATTTTATTTGATTTCACTTAAAAATATAGGCTTATTATCACTAGGGAAATTATTCTTAATTTTCTTTCATCTTTTTTCCTTTAATAAGATCCATAAAGCTATGCCCTTAAAATTGAAGTCACCAGTTTTTTTTCTCTAAGAGGTCAATAATAGTTTTGGCTTTATGGGCCACAGGGTCTTGATTACAACTATGTGAGAGCAGTCAGAGGCAAGATGTTAAAGAACAAATTAACTGTGGCTATGTCCAATAAAACTTTATTTATAATAACAGGTAAGACAGATCTGGTTCAGAAGCCATGGACTGCTGACACATACCTTAGGATATTGATTTACTGTCTGTAAAACCTTTACTCCCAGATCCTTTTCCTAAGCTCTAAAGACCTCATTCCCAAAGTAACTTTCAGTCTTGTGAGTCTTAACTGTCTTCTTGGTAAACAGGCATTTTTTTTCATACGTAATTTATAGCTTTAATGGAAGAGAAACAGCACACAATTAAAAGAATATTCACTTTGAATTCAGGAATTTTGAGCATAAACAATATACACCTTTTGCCTTCATAGACTTTGATTTAAAGACAGAGCTAAACACTCTGGATGAGTGTTCAGAGGATGAGATGGTTGGATGGCATCACTGACTCTATGGACGTGAGTCTGAGTAAGCTCTGGGATTTGGTGATGGACAAGGAAGCCTGGTGTGCTGCAGTCCATGGGGTCGCAAGGACTTGGACACGACTAAGCAATATTCTGGGGATAGGAAGAGGGGTAAACAGAAAGCACCATGTCTCTGGAAACTGAGTACCTTGGTCAGTACTCAGTGGACTAAGTGATACTTAAACACTAGCTGCAGGTGCCTACCACACTGTGACACTCACATTTATTCAAAATAAAATCAAAACAAAAATAAATAAAAAGATTTAGAATGCAAACAATTTAAGGAAAACTTTTCCTCTTTCTCATACAAAAACCGCCTAATACTCCACTTAACATAAACATTGTATTAATGATAAAGCGCCTACAAGACAAGTTGATTAGCTACAATAGCTCCTGTCTATTCAAATGCATTAGTTCTGAAGGGACATTGCTGCACCTAATTTGATTTCCCCCTGAGCAGTACATGATGTGTTATTTGATGCCCTTCAAAGGACACGATTAGCCGAGCTATAAAGTGTCTGATTTTATTAGCTTTGCTAGGTTTTATCAGTTTGTAAATGTGTTATTTTCTCCATTTATTGTGCCTATGGGATCCAGAGATAGAGTAAGCATCAAGTTAATATGTTTTGGGGAGGCAGCAAGGACCATACTTTAACACTTACGCTGGGCTGTGATGACATTGAAGGTGGAGTCGTGGAAACTGTAATGTCAGGGCCATTTATCAAGGCGATTCTTCAATGCTATAAACCTCAGCTCTGACGCTGAATTCAACAGTAGGCTGCTGTTTTAAATAGAACTGAGTGTTCCTGGGCTGCTGGGCTGCAATGCTAACAATCCTCCTTAACTGAATAACAAATAGTCAATAATAAGAAAATAGGTCGGGCAGGTGGTCAGAGGAGAAAAGGAAGCAAAGGTGTTGGCCTAAGATACTGTGATTAAGGGTTTTTTTTGATGAGAGATAAACAGAATTCACTTTTAGGTATTTAAATAAAAAAGGAAGTGCTCCATAAGGATATAAAAACGCCACCGACCCTTCACTTTTAATTGGGATAGAAAACACAGTACACTCATTTAACTAGATCACTTGGCAGGAAACCGTTTTGATGCCATGTATTCAAAGGGTGCCAAACCAAAGGACATAATCAGCACTGAAGTTGTTCAGAGCAGTTAACAGGTGTTTGTTGGCTTCAAGTTCCTGTATTCTTTTCAGGTTGCCTTCCATTTACTTTCCTCATTGCTTATTCAAACCATTTGCCAGTGAATCAAAGCTGGATACTCTCCTCACTGTTCAAGCAATTAATTAATTAAAGATCATGCCTACCCACACAATGTTTTTATTTTTTGCAATCCTATAATTAGTGTTTTCTTTTACTCTGAAATCTAAAAGAAAATCAAAGGTTTCCCTCTTCCCCATTCCCTATCAGGGAAAATTATTCCCTTCAATTGATTATTTCTACCCATTTACTTACAGAGATGTGAATACGGCTGGTAAGTGATGTGTTTTGAGTGATGTGGACTAACAGATGTCAACTTAAAAAAAGTCAAAATCTAAAAGTTGAATTATGTTTTATTCGGTGGGAATTTTTAGGACTTCAAGCCCAGGAGACAGCATCTCAAGTAACTCTGAGAAAACTGCTCCAGGAGATGAGGGGAGGAGCCACACTACACAGAAGTTATCTTACAACAAAGGGCCTGGTAGCTTGAACATCAAAGGATTATTGTTAAAGAAAACCAGGTATCCCAAGTTAAGGAATTTAGCACTTTTTTGCGCTGGGAAGATATAAGAATCTGGGCTCACAGAAATCATTCCTTTCATATGCATCTCAGCTGCCAGAGCCAGTATTCTGGTTTGCTTGTTGGCTGGTTGGTTTTTCACATCCTAAGCTCCCTTGGGGCTCACCAGAGGCGTGGAATGCAGCCTGATGGCTGTTCAATTCGGTTCAGTTCAGTCACTCAGTTGCATTTGACTCTTTGTGACCCCATGGACCTTGGCACACCAGGCCTCTCTGTCCCATCATCAACTCCCAGAGTTTACTCAGACTCGTGTCCATTGAGTTGGTGCTGCCATCCAACCATCTCATTCTCTGTCATCCCCTTCTCCTCCCACCTTCAATCTTTCCCAACATCCGGGTCTTTTCCGATAAATTGGTTCTCCGCATCAGGTGGCCAAAGTATTGGAGTTCAACTTCAGCATCAGTCCTTTCAATGAATATTCAGGATTGATTTCCTTTAGGATGGACTGGTTGGATCTCCTTGCCAGCTCACTTTGGAGGGCTGTAGTCACTGAGTCACAAATGATCCTGACATCCTTGTTTACCCATATCACAGGAAATAATTCATTTTTCACAGAGAAAAAAACATTAACCATTATTTTAGAAAATTTATGAAATTGAAAGCAACCTGGTGTGTATGGTGTATGTGTTAGATGAGAAAAGATACAAAAAGTATTATGTGCCAGTGTCCTCCTCTGTACATTTGCTGTATTGTGTGCTAAATATCATCTCAACTCCACACTACAACCTTATGAAATTGAAACTGTTGCAGGAAGGGGGATCCCTTCCAGGGCCCTAAACTGGGCTCTTATCTAACACTCGGAGGTGAATTGTCCAAGGAGACACATGTGCTGACAAAGCAAGAGATTTTATTGGGAAAGGGCACCCGGGTGGAGGGCAGTAGGGTAAGGGAACCCAGGAGAACAGCTCTGCCCACATGGCTTGCAGTCTCGGGTTTTATGGCAATGGCATTAGTTTCCGGGTTGTCCTTAGCCAATCATTCTGACTCAGAGTCCTTCCTGGTGGTGCACATCTTGTACAGCCAGAATGGATGCCAGAGAGAAGGATTCTGGGAGGTGGTCGGACAGGTGGTGTCTCTTTTTGACCTTTCCCGAACTCTTCTGGTTGGTGGAGGTTTATTAGTTCCATGTTTCTTACCAGGACCTCCTGTCATAAAACAACTCATGCAAATGGCTACTATGGTGCCTGGCCAGAGTGGGCGGTTTCAATCAGTGTGCTTCCCCTAACAAAATCATTCTTATCCTAAATTCACTGATTCGTGAAAACTGAGGTTGAGAGGTTAAGCGATTTGCCCCCAAAACTCTTTAGTAAATAGTGGTATAGGGATAAGGCCATTGTGAGATAAGGTCTAAGACAAAGCAAATGAACTTTTTGAATGTTGTATCCAAGATATTTTGTGAAATTTTCAGTTGAAACTTCTATATCAGCAATTCTCACATTCCTCATAGCTTTTCTTCCCCTGCACACACATCTCACCTTGTCTTATATATAACCTCTACCTTGTGGTGTCCCAAGGACTAAAGAACGGGGCGGGGGGGGAAGGAGGGCCTTGGAATGCAGGAACGGAAAAAAATGGAAACTACCCTCCCCCCATGCTATAACTATTAATGAATTTCAGGTCCTCCTGAGCAGTATAATCTGTCTCCCCTCTTACCCCGTAGGGAGGAAGTATTTGCCTTACTCTTTTTACTACAAGACCCCTATCCCATTCCTTGTACCCTGGGTGTAAAAATAGACTAAGGACCCCTGTTCAACATTGGCTTTCCCTTGAACTGGCCCTCTGTTTTCATAGCGTCTCCCACTCTAATAAACTTTATTTCCCTCTCATTCTGTCTCATGTCTGGAAACTCCAACCCACACACCAACAAGATGCAAATTTTGACTTCTACTAGACAATAGGTGGATAAATCAGTACAATGTGTGTATGTGTGTGCACATGCTCAGTCATGTCCAAGTTTTGCAACTCTATGGACTTTAGCCCAACAGGCTCCTCTGCCAATAGTATCTTTCAGGCATGAATACTAGAGTGAGTTGCCATTTCCTACTCCAGGGGATCTTCCCCACTCAGAGATCAAACTTGCATTTCTTGACTCTTGCACCACCTGGGAAGCCACAGTACTCAGTATCATAGTTCAATTAAAGGAGAGGACTGTGTGCTTATGCTAGTCCAGTATATCTTCATTCCACTAAAATGAAAATAATTAAGCTAGAGATAGTTGTTTTTCTGTTCCCTGAAGCCAGTATATAATGTTCTCCTCATTTTCATAAACATTAATCATTATATAATTATTATTATATAATAACTTATTATTTAAAATTTATATAACATTTGAATATGCAATAAAGTATAATATATATATTTGCAATCTTCAAAACCCTATGAAGTTTGGATAAATTATTTGAAAGTGAAAGAATACATCATTATCCATATATACTCTTTATTCACCTTTGTCTTAGGCATGGTCTAATTTATTGTCTTTTAAGCTCATATCCAAATATTAGCAGATTGATATTAAGTTGCAAAAAATTATTCTCTGCTATAAAACAGTTTATTGTATTCTGAAGCAAAGCTATTCAGCACACATGCATGATGTATGCATGAGCAGACATACATACAGACTCAAGTATAATGGTTCAGTTCACTTCTTTAAAACGTTGCTTTTCATATATAACCAAAGGTAAGATGAAAATAGGAGTTACCAAGTTACATGTGGTACAACAGAGAAATGTGGGCATTTAAAACAATGCATGTGTTTTAGAAAAAAATACTACATCTCTTCCTTTTTTCCTAGTTGATGCTATATTCGTAAATCCTTAAAACATTCAAATAGTCTGGAGAAGTAGCACCCAAGGCATATACAAGATGAAATATTCTTTGGTAGACTCTTCTGTTTCTACAGACAGGTTAGCCATCTATAAGATTCTAATTCTTATTTTCCTGGACTTGCATTTAATATATATAACTGAAGTCTAATAATAATATAAATCCTAGCATTTCTATTCTAATATACTGTTTTATTAAAGGTGAAGAGTAATGTATGAGTACTGACTTTTCAAAGGAGGTTACTTCACTGCTGAAATAATAACAGAAAACCAAACTGTGGGTCTCTAAGATATTTTGCTTTAATAATGGAACTATGGCTTACTAATGACAGAAGTCACAAAACTCTCTCATTATTTACTTTTCTTTCTTTCTTTCTTACTACTTTCTCTTTTAAAAATCAATCAACTACAATTGTATGTTCATTGTTTTCCTGTAATCATTAAGTATATATTCCCTATATTAGTGATCCTTTTAGATGTCTCACTTCTCTATTGGCTAACAAATGTGTGTTTATGGGTACATAATAATTTTGGACACATGTATATATAATACATATAGTTATGCATGCAATATATGTGTATAATGTGTATAATGTATATATGTAAAATAAGTAATTCATTACATTCTTCTATTATAAATACCATTATATATTTTGTATTTTTTGATTCATAAAGCAATGATGGGGAAAATATGCAGCTAAATAAGAAATTAGAAGTGAAATAAGAAATTTCAAATTTTAACATATAAAAATAGTTCAATTTCCTTTAACAGGAAATAACATAAAACTTTGACTTGGCAAATAATCTTACAAGAATTAAGTTTAAGAATTAAGCTTATTCTCACTGCAAACAATAACTACTATTATTTTGAAATAATTTTAGAGTTACAAAAAATCAAAACAAAACTAACCATAGATTTTCTGTTACACTTATTTTTCAGGTTTGCCAAATTTTAACCTTTCCCCCATTTGCTATGATTCTATTTTCTTCCTGAAATGCTTGAAAATGGGTTTTCAGCAAACCCTATTTTATTTGCAAATACTTCAAAATGTGTCTCCTAAGATCAGTGGCACTCACTTACATAATTATGTATGTTACATAATGGTATTATGTAACTCAATAATATCATTATGAAACCAGAAAATTAACATTAATGCAATACAAAGCATTTAAATGTCAAAAAATATTAACTAATATCCTATAGGCCAAAAGAAAAAAGAAGCAATGACCTGGCCTGAATTCAATCAAGCATGGCTACCAAGTCTAAGGTCTCTCTTCTTGCCACAGGATAGGCCAAGGAATCCAAAAGACAGGGTGTTGAGGAAAGGAAGAGAATTTAATCGGGAGCCAGCAGACTGAGAAAATAGCAAGCTAGTGCCTCAAAATAACCACCTTCTTGGTGTCTGGATGCCAGGTTCTTTCATAGATCAGAAAGAAGCAGTTAGAAAGAAGCAGTCAAAAGGCAGACTAGGGAGAGAGAGGCAGTGGGGAAGTAAAGTGAAAGGGTCTTCAGTCTTGCAAAACACCTCCAAGGGAATGGCCAGCCTTTGGAAGGGGCATGTTTTATAAACTCTTCTATTCATAGGTGGGTGGCGACAAATTATTTCTCTGTGAACTGCTCAACGTGTGGAGCAACAGGCAAATTTGGCCTTGGAATACAGAATGAAACAGGGAAAAGGCTAATAGAGTTTTGCCAAGAGAATGCACTGGTCATAGCAAACACTCTCTTCCAACAACACAAAAGAAGACTCTACACATGGACAACATCGGATACTCAATACTGAAATTAGACTGATTATATTCCTTGCAGCCAAAGGTGGAGAAGCTCTATATAGTCAGCAAAAATAAGACCAGGAGCTGACTGGGGCTCAGATCATGAACTCCTTATTGCCAAATTCAGACTTAAATAGAAGAAAATAAAGAAAACCACTAGACCAGGTATGACCTAAATCATGCCTTTATATAAAGTGGAAGTGACAAACAGATTCAAGGAATTAGATCTGATAAACAGAGTCCTGAAGAACTATGGACAGAAGTTTGTAACACAGTACAGGAGGCAGGGATCAAGACCATCTCAAAAAAAAAAGAGGGGGGGGCAAAAAGAAAAAATGGTTGTCTGAGGAGGCCTTACAAATAGCTGTGAAAAGAAGTGAAAGGCAAAGTTGAAAAGGAAAGATATACCCATTTGAATGCAGAGTTCCAAAGAATAGCAAGGAGAGATAAGATGATCAATTCCTTAGTGATCAATGCAAAGAAATGGAGGAAAAAGGGAATACTTCATGCAAAGATGGGCACAAAAAAGGACAGAAAGAGTAGGGCCAAACAGAAGCAGAAGATATTAGGAAGAGGTGGCAAGAATACACAGCATTATACAAAAGAGATCTTCATGACCCAGATAACCATGATGGTGTGATCACTAACCTAGAACCAGACATCCTGGAATGTGAAGTCAAGCGGGGCTGAGGAAGCATCACTATGAACAAAGCTAGTGGAGGTGATAGAATTCCAGTTGAGCTATTTCAAATCCTGAGATGATGATGCTGTGAAAGTGTGGCACTCCACATGGAGCAAATTTGGAAAACTCAACAGTGGTCACAGGACTGGAAAAATCAGTTTTTATTCCAATCCCAAAGAAAGGCAATGCCAAAGAATGTTCAAACCCCTGCACAATTGCACTCATCTCCCGCGTTGGCAAAGTAATGTTCAAAATGCTCCAAGCCAGTCTTCAACAGTACGTGAACCGTGAACTTCCAGATGTTCAAGCTGGATTTAGAAAAGGTAGAGGAAACAGAGATCAAATTGCCAACATCCGCTGGCTCATCGAAAAAGCAAGAGAGTCCCAGAAAAACATCTACTTCTGCTTTATTGCTTAGGCCAAAGCCTTTGACCTTGTGGATTACAAAACACTGTGGAAAATTCTTTGTGTGTGTGTGTGTGTGTGTGTGTGTGTGTGTGTGTGTGTGTGTAATAAAGTTTTATTAAAGTATAAAGGAGATAGAGAAAGCTTCTGACATAGGCATCAGAAGGGGGCAGAAAGAGTACCCCCTTGCTAGTGTTAGCAATGGAGTTATATACTCTCTAATTAGTTATCACACTGAATCAAAAGAATGTCTGGAGGTTGTAAAGACCTCACTAGACCCATTCCCATAATTTACATTTTAAGATAACAGGATTAACATTTGACAATAGAAAGATCCTCCAGACCCACTCCTATAATATACATTCTAAAATATCAGGAATACTCAGAAGGTTTTCAGGAAGGAGAAACTGCCCTCCAGCTAGATACATTGTTGTTGTATAATCAATCCTAAGGAATGTAGAGGGGAAGAAAGTTTGTCCTTTCTTCCTCCTTGAGAATTCCATACCCCTCTCTCCTTGGGGTTAGAAAGACATGGGAATACCAGACCACCTGATCTGCTTCTTGAGAAATCTATATGCAGGTCAGGAAGTAACTGTTAGAATCGGATATGGAACAACAGACTGGTTCCAAATAGGGAAAGGAGTACGTCAAGGCTGTATATTTGTCACCCTGCTTATTTAACTTATATGCAGAGTACATCATGAGAAACTCTTGGCTGGATGAAGGACATGCTGAATCAAGATTGCCAGGAGAAATATCAATAACCTCAGATATGCAGATGACACCACTCTTATGGCAGAAAGTGAAGAGGAACTAAAAAGCCTCTTGATGAAAGTCAAAGAGGAGAGTGAAAAAATTGGCTTAAAGCTCGACATACAGAAAACTAAGATCATGGCATCTGGGCCCATCACTTCATGGCAAATAGATGGGGAAGCAGTGGAAACAGTGGCAGATTTTATTTTGAGGGGCTCTAAAATCACTGCAGATGGTGACTGCAGTCATGAAATTAAAAGACGCTTACTCCTTGGAAGGAAAGTTATGACCAACCTAGATAGCTGAAAAGCAGAGACGTTACTTTGCCAACAAAGGTCCATCTAGTCAAGGCTATGGTTTTTCCAGTACTCATGTATGAATGCGAGGATTGGATGGTGAAGAAAGCTGAGCGCTAAAGAATTGATGCTTTTGAACTGTGGTGTTGGAGAAGACTCTTGAGAGTTCCTTGGACTGCAAGGAGATCCAACCTGTCAATCCTAAAGGAGATCAGTCCTTGGTGTTCATTGGAAGGACTGATGTTGAAGCTGAAACTCCAATACTTTGGCCACCTTATGCGAAGAGTTGACTCATTGGAAAAGACCCTAATGCTGGGAAGGATGGGGGGAAGGAGGAGAAGGGGAAGACAGAGGATGAGATGGCTGGATGGCATCACCGACTCAATGGACATGGGTTTGGGTAGAATCCAGGAGTTGATGATGGACAGGGAGGCCTGGCCTGCTGCGATGCAAGGGGTCGCAAAGAGTCGGACACAACTGAGCGACTGAACTGAACATAGTTTTCAGATCTCATTATCCTTCTTTAATATGGAACCCTTCCTTAAGTATCCTCCATGACCTTGACACTTTTAAAGAGTATAGGACCACTTTGTACAATGTTCCTAATTTTAGCTTTCTCTGATGTTTCTCCTTGATTTGATACAGGTTATGGATTTCTGGCAGAGAGAGGACAGAAGTGATGCTAGCCCTCCAGGTGCACTGTATGAAGAGGCGTATGACATTGATTTGTCCCATTGCAGGTGATGTACACACTGCTCACTGCATTGAGGTGCTGTCAGCTTCTTTATTTTCTCTTTGAATTAACAAATACCTTATGGGGATATATGTTGGGAATAGGTAAACATCTTGTTTATGATCTTTGTGCTCCTTAAATGTAACATCCATTGATGAATCTTGCCTAAAGCAAGTACAGTTATGGCAGTTTCTGAATAGTGATTTTTATAATTCCATCATGCTTTCTAACATTTATTATCTGAAAGTATACTTTAAGGAAGTTTTCCTTTCCTACTTATTTACTCATTAATATATATCAATACTGAGTCATGGAACCTTATTTTATTCTATAGTTACAATTCTTTACTAACATGTATTCTATTATCAAAATTGTCTCAGATTTGGCTAGTGGGATTCCTTTCAAGTTGACCCTTGTGTCCTTTGTGTTAGGCCTCCATCATTTTTTAAGGACTTCCATACTTTATACCACAAGAATATCTTCGAGGCATAGTGTGTACTCTTTCAGTTTCAGAATTTCCTGAATATATCATGCCCTCTCTTATTCCTAAGATTTTAAAGTCTCATGGACCTCTTCCTGCTTGTCTCTCTTACTCCCTCTTTTTCCTTACACCACCTACTCCACACCCACTTAAATTCCACATGCATGCAAATCTTAGCTCAAAACTGCCTTTTTTGGAAAAACTCAAGCACTAATATTCCTTTATACTAAGCCAAGCACTAAATAAATCATGCTGGCTGGGATAACCTCTATCTATACTCTGTCACTGCATTTGACAAATTGGCTTTTTAAAATTAAATTAGTTTTTCCCTATTACTTTGTACTGAACTGTTAACTCCTTGAGGACAAGGACTGTCTGCCTTGCTCACCAGTATAACATCATCAAAACAAACAACCCCATCACAATATGGGCAGAGCACCTAAGGAGACACTTCTCTGAAGAAGATATACAGATGGCCAAGAGGCACATGAAAAAATGTTCAGCATTACTAATTATTAGAGAACTGCAAATGAAAACTACCATGAAGTATCACCTCACACCAGTCAGAGGGCTATCATCAAAAAAATCCACAAATAATAAATACTGGAGAGTGTGGAGAGAAGGGAACCCTCCTATACTGGGGGAATGTAAATCCGTGCAGCTTTTATAGAGAATAATATGGAGGTTCCTTAAGAAACTAAAAATGTAACTACCAGGTGATCTTGCAATCCCACTCTCCTGAGCATACACCTGGAAAAAAAGATGGTCTGAAAGGATATATGCATCCCAGTGTCTATTACAGTGCAGTCTGTAATAGCCAAGCAACCTAAATGTCCATCAACAGAAGAATAGATAATGAAGATGTGATACATACATACAATGGAATATTACACAGCCATAAAAATAATGAAATAATGTCATCTGCAGCAACATGGACAGACTTAGAGATTGTCATACTGAGTTAACACATAAAAAGGAATATTATATAACTCATATGTGGCATATTAAAAAATGATACAAATGAACTTATTTACAAAACAGAAACAGACTCACAGACATAGAGAATGAACTGATGGTTATGGGGTGGGGGAGGGATATTTAGGGAATTTGGGATTGACATTTATACACTGCTATATTTAAAATGGTTAACCAACAAGGACCTACTGTATAGTACAAGGAACTCTGCTCAGTATTCTGTAGCAGCCTAATTGGGAAAAGAATCTGAAAAAGAATAGATACATATACCTGTACAACTGAATCACTTAGTTGTACACCTGAAACTAACACAACATTGTTAATCAACTATCCTCCAATATAAAATGAAAAGTTAAAAAACAACAAACTTCATGTCTAGGAGTTCTATAGACATAAAATGGATGGGCTGTAAAACTTGATTTACTAGTAACTAGCTAGGGAACCAGTTACTTGATCTATTAGTGACTTGTTAGTGTAAATCATCATAATAAAATACTGTATTTAAGTGTATTTAGATGCGCTTACTCAAGGTGTCTGAATATTAAGTGTAGCTGCTCCAATTATCTTACTAAGCAGAGGTCTAGAACGGTGGCTATTGTTCTATTGCCTGTGCTCAAATCTCAGGATTGTAATCCTACACAAAGATTTTTTGTCATTTTTGTTCCTGAGTCCTTTCATCTGCAGGAAGGGTATATAATAGTGATCATCCCATAGGGTAGAACTAAATGAGTTAATGTAATAACAACTACCTAGAACAAAGTCTAGCTCAGTGCAAGCTTCATACAGAATTGTTTTTACTAATATGACTATTGCTACTATGGATTATTTCTTATTACCTTCAATATTTGTATAGCCCTATAGCTCAGTTCGGAGAAGGCAGTGGCAACCCATCCCAGTACTCTTGCCTGGAAAATCTCATGAACAGAGGAGTCTGGTAGGCTGCAGTCCATGGGGTTGCAAAGAGTTGGACACGACTGAGCTACTTCACTTCACTCACTTCATACTTGATCACTGGAGGAGGAAATGGCAACCCACTCCAGTATTCTTGCCTGGAGAATCCCATGGATGGAGGAGCCTGGCGGGCCGTGGTCCATGGGGTCGCAGAGTCAGACACTACTGAAGTGACTGAGCATGCACACACGCATACCTCAGTTGGTAAAGAATCCACCTGCAATGCGGGAGACCCTGGTTCGAATCTTTGGTAAGGAGGGCCCTCCGGGGAAGGGCTAGCCTACTCACTCCAGTATTCCTGGGCTTCCCTTATGGCTCAGCTGGTAAAAAATCCACCTACAGTGAGGGAGACCTGGGTTTGATCCCTGGGTTGGGAAGATGCCCTGGAGAATGGAAAAGCTACCCACTTCAGTATTCTGGCCTGGAGAATTTTATGGACTATACAGTCCAAAGAGTCCAAAGGGTTACAAAGAGCTGGACAGGACAGAGCAACTTTCACTTTCAAGTTTATGTAAAACTTATTAACACAGACTACATTTTAGGAAGTTAACATAAAGTGGTACGTGCTATGAAGCTACTGTCCAACTCTGAACCCTGGTGGCTGTTCAGTTCTGTTACATTGGCATTATATTATGTTTTCTCTGCCTCCTCTATACTTCAACTGCTTCCATATTTGTAGGCATCTACTACTGGAACTAAACCCAAAGTTCTCCAATAGTAGGAATTTTATTTTAATCATTTTTGTGTCCTGACTACATGCCACACATCTCGTGGAGCGCCTGCCACCAGGCTAGCATGTGTTGAAACCTCAGTGAACAACAGAATCACTCTAACTATGTATGTATTGATCAATTTTTTTTCTTTCTATGCATCTACCTTGGTGAACTATATAACAATATGGTTGACATAAAATGTTAATTATATGTCTAACTTAAAACTTTCAGAAAACTGGAGCTAATCTGAAAATTGATCGGTCATAACTACAACATATCTTTTTCTATTTGTTGAAAACTAGAAGGTAGAATTGTAAATATTTGATTATTCTTTCTTGCTAAGACACAAGCTCTTTGTTCCTCCAATACAACATTTTTTTCCCTCGTGATACGTTGTGTAATGAAGGAAAGTGATTTATATTTTCTTTTCCTTAATCAAACCACGCAGAGTTAATGGGAGATCTTAATACCATTCCTCTCTGTTTACCTACACCTGTCCCAGTGTAACCATAATATTATAAAAATAAGGAAAAGAATGTAACCCACTTAATTCCATGAACAATTCAGTAATGAAGGACCTGTTATTATTTTTTTCCCATTCTGCTTTAACTACTTTTTGATCAGTTGGAACTCTGGTTAGGCTCTATCAACCAGTTTGACTGGTGAGATAAGAATGCCCACCTCTCAAGAAAACAAGATGGACTGACCTTATCAGTTTGTAGGGTGGTCAGTATCTCATAGGCACTGAAAGATTTTGTAAAGAGCCCTTTGTCAATTTTTTTTTAATGCACAAAAGCTTGAAATCTGCCTGTAGTAATTTCTTTATGTTAAGGTTGTTTGGTAGGAATGACTAAGTTTACTTCAAAATTTGGATGAGAAAGTTTATATAATAAAGAAACTTGTAGAAATTCAGACAATGGGAAAAAGAAGAACTACTTCAGCTCAGAAATTTTCATTGTTTGGAACAATCCTTTACTGTTAAGGTTTTCTGATTTTTAAAATAAAAATGTCCCTGGCGCTTACATCTTCTCATAGCTTATCAAAGTGAGTTTATTCAAAAGAGAAAGCACCAACTGCTTGAATAGGAAAGACACTGAATATGGAGAATTGGAAAATGAAGGTAAATTCATGTCAAACATGTTTTTGTAGATTTAATATACTGTACAATATTAATGTAGCCATGAGAAACCATTTTATGATGCCCTTGAAACATGACCTCTTCCTTAAAATGACTGCCAAAAAAAGAGTTCAGAAAGGTCTACAAAGAAATATGTACATAACATCCCCCAGTGGTATGTGATACTAATAACAACATTGCATTATATTGAGGACTGTATCAAAATTAGGCCTTCAAAGCCTTGAATTACTTTGTTCATTTCCATTCCATATCTCAAAACACTGACTGACTGTTTAAACTTCCAGAGATCAGACTCCTTACCCTGTCCCCCATATCCCTCTTTATATTCCTCAATATTTGGCAGACAGTACTTCTTAAATGAATACTTAAGTTGTTTAGCTATTTATGTAAACAAGTTTGTTTTGCTTTTATAATTTCCATGCACACTTCCTTTCTAAAAGGAAGCTTCCTAAAGATATATGAAAACATAAAATCTATTTTGGGGCTTCCCAGGTGGGGCTAGTGGTAAAGAATCTGCCTGCCAACACAGGAGACACAAAAGATACGAGTTTGATCCCTGGGCCAGGGAAAGATCCCCTAGAGGAGGAAATGACAACCCACTCCAGTATTCTTGCCTGAAAAACTCCATGGACAAAGGAGGGTGGCAGGCTACAGTCCATGGGGCTACAGACAGTCAGATATCACTGAGTGACTGAGCATGCACAAAGTCTATTTTGGGTAAGAATGCTCAAAGTTATTTCTTTAGTCAATTTAGGGTTATAGAACCAGGAAAACACATGTCCTTTTTTTTTTTTAATCACTAGCCATTTTTATTATTCTAAAGAAGGTATTCATTTAGTGGTGGTGGTGGTAATGTAGTTGCTGAGTGTGTCTACTTGCGACTCCATGAACTGTAGCTTGCCAGGTTCCTCTGTCCATGGGATTCTCCAAGCAAGAATACTGGAGCAGGTTGATATTTCCTTCTCCAGGGGAGAGGGTGAAAATTTTTTTTATTAATTTGGTTTCAATATAATTATTTTAAAAATCTATATGAATATACATATTCAGAATAATTTTTAAATGTTTATCCATTTCCAAATATTTAAATGTTAACCAGATACCCCTATTATGCATGGCTGTTTTTTGAAATCTTAAATGAAATAACAGGAAATACTAGAAATAGAATTACTTTCCCATGCACTTGCCATATTAAAATGCATATTAAAATACTTACAAAGTTTATAAGGATTTCATTGTTTAAAATCTAAAGCACAAATCATGTTCATTTTTTAAAGAAATTCTTATTCTTGTGTACATTTTTCTTTACATAATTACTTTGAATTTGGAAGAACTGCCTATGCAATTGCTCAGAAATTCAACGTCTTAAAGTAAAAACATGTAATGTTGTAACCATGGTGGCTAGCCTTTAATTTTTCTATTTTCTGCCTCTGTGAGTTTTAAGTTTTGGCCTAAAAGTTTCTTCAATGCATCGACATACCTATTATTTCAGTATATTACTTTTTATGTTCTCTAACAGAAGCAGTCACTTATGCAGAAGTGATAAATTATAAGTATTCTTCCTGACTGTTTACAAGGAATTATTGGGACTGCAACTGGGAAAATGTGTTGAGTTAAAAAGAGACTTTCACTGTAACTACTGCTCTGGAAATAGGTGTTTATTTCTAATTGAGTATAACATATTATTGCTTGAAAATAAGTATATTATATCAACTAAGCATTGTGTGCTTGAATGTTTACTGACGTCTGTATGCTAAACACGATGCAAAGTATTATACAAGCCAGAATAACAGTGACTGCATAAGAAGGCAGATTTGGAGATGGAGGCTGGGTCGGTTGGAAGAAAGATGAGGAAAAAGATTGTTTAAAAAAACACAAACACTCATACAAATGCATGTTTATGACATTTAAAAATAAAAAAAAAAACAGAAACGGGTAAAAAAGTAATACATAAAGGTTAAAATTAATGAAGAAATATTAACTGCTCACAAAGAATTTTAACATTATATTGCATAAAGAACACCATATATGGGAAATAATAACTTAAGACATGATGTTTTATATGTATTCTAACACATGAAGAAACTGGTGAGAATTAAGATTATAAAAAGTTTTTTACATCTATCCATTATATTTTAAATTAACAGAAAATAACCATTATGCCAAAGGTGTATATTAGAAAACTGAATATGCAATTGGCAAAGTCAAAATTTCAAAGAAGTAAATTATGAATTCAGATGAAAAATATGAAAGTTAGAAAGTAATGCATTGCTAGTCTTTACAAAGTTATTATCTTTGAAGTTCTGGGGGGGAAAAACTGCTAATTTTAAAAATATATTTACTTATCTATTTGTTGGCCACACCATGAAGCATGCAGAATCATATTTCCTTGACCAGGGATTGAACCCATGCCCCATGCAGGAAGCACAGAGTCTTAACCACTGGACAGCCAGGGAAGTCCCTATAATTTGCTGTTTTTAAACACAATGCCATGATACTTTGCTACTGAGGTCGGTAGAAGTTTTAATACATTTTTCATTTATCCATAACTTCAACAAATGTTTACCGACCACAATTTATGTTCCAGAAAAATAAAACACTCTGTATTAGTACAACTAGAATGGATGAATGATGCCCATTAAGATCTTTATAATCAGAGTGAATATTGGCATATTACAGATTACTTATAATATTTTAAATGCTATTATATGGATTGCCATAGATATGAATGCCAAAGTAAAATGATTATTTTTAAATGGCATAGAGGACAAAAATTGCAGAATTCTTTCCACTACAATTATATACATTATATAAGTGCAATGAAATTTTTAGCAGAAAAAAATAAAATCTTAAACAAGGAGTGTAATTAACAGTGGCTTCTAAAGAAATACTGTAATTTTGATGTAATACATCAAAATCATGTTTTCAAGTGTTTACTTTGAGTAAAATTTCATTTTCAGATACACATGTCAGGTACACATTTCATTTCAAGGTATCTGCCTAGACTCTTAATTAATACTAGTATAAAAAGAAGCTGGGGAAGAAAAAAAAAATACACCAACAGAATCTCTAAGCCAAAAACTCTCTAGTACCCAAACAGGAAACACATCACAAAACCTGTTCACTAGACCCTGCTATATTAGCTATAGAAAAATCATGAGTGTGAAATACTAGCATGTCTCAAGAGATCTGCATGTCAGTTAGACCACCGCATTAACAGTGAGTATGAATGATTCTAAATAGAAAGCAACACTGAGCAGACAGCCAAAAAACTGTAGATGAGACTCTACCATTTGAACAAGAGATCAAATGAACAAAGTGTTGATTAATACCAGCAAGAGTATAATTGGGAATTACAGAAGGCAGGCAAACCAGGGGAGGCCTTAGCACAACA
This sequence comes from Antilocapra americana, assembly GCA_007570785.1. NCBI lineage: Eukaryota > Metazoa > Chordata > Mammalia > Artiodactyla > Antilocapridae > Antilocapra > Antilocapra americana. The sequence continues at coordinate 9,115,977 of ML661900.1, read as the reverse complement.
ACAAAAATATATTTACATACATATTCAAATACTTATTGAGCAAGTTCTCTATGAAAAATACTTTGTGTGTTTCTTAAAGGAATCTAACATCTTCACTGGGACTGGGGACAGAGATACAAATAAATCTCTGAATAACTTCTCTGAATTCTTAAGGTTGATCTTCTATTCTTCTTTCAGTAGTGGAGTTATTTACACTGCACACTCAAATAACTTGTAGATACCTCGAATATGTAATTTGCCCATACTTTCCACTATACCTAAATTTGTAATTCCTTTACTATGCAATTTACCATGTGATTTTTTTCTTCTACATTGTAATATTCTAAAGGATATATTGTATCACATATGTCTAGCGATAGTAAGTTTTTACTGAATGAATAAAACATTGACCTAGTAGTTGAGAATCTAATACTAGTCAATTTTATGAACACCATATGCCCTTATTTGGGCAGGGAAGGAGCCAGCATTTTCGGGTGAGTCCTGGCATACCTCAACAAGCTTACTGTTATAATGCATGGATATTGTTCATGACAAACAGATGGGGAAATAGTGACAGATTTTACTTTTGGGGGCTCCAAAATCACTGCAGACAGTGACTGCAGCCATGGAATTAAAAGGCACTTGCTCCTTGGAAGAAAAGCTATAGCAAACCTAGGCAGTGCATTAAAAAGCAGAGACATCACTTTGCTGACAAAGGTCTGTAAAGTCAAAGCTATGGTTTTTCCAGTAAAGTTATGTACAGATGTGAGAGTTGGACCATAAAGAAGGCTGAGCACTGAAGAACTGATGCTTTTGAACTGTGATGCTGGAGAAGACTCTTGAGAGTCCCTTGGACAGCAAGAAGATGAAATCAGTCAATCCTAAGAGAAATCTACCCTGAATATTCATTGGAAGGACTGATGCTGAAGTTTCAACATTTTGACCACCTGAAGCGAAAAGCTACTCACTGGAGATCTTGTTGCTGGGAAAGATTGAGGGCAGGAGGAGAAGAGGGCGACAGAGAATAAGATGGTTGAATGGCATCACTGACTCAATGGACCTGAGTTTGAGCAAATTCTGGGAAATAATGAAGTATAGGGAAGCTGGCATGATGCAGTCCATGGGATTGCAAAGAGTTAAACAAGACTTAGCAACTGAACAACAACAATAATTAGAAAGAAACCCAAACACCTTATAACCACTAAGAAGACTTCTCAAAATGTGTCTCTGACCCCTTTAATTTCATCTCCTGCTAAGATTTTTTTCCCTCATTCTGTTCTGAACAGAGACATTCTTCTGAACAGAGAGGTTCTACACTGAACAAAGAGGTTCTTCCTACTCCTTATTGAGATAAGGTCATTTTTATTTCACCAGCATCACTAAATGTTCCCTTTGCCTGGAAGACTCTTAACCCAGATCCTCAGATGACCAGACCTATCTCATAAACCAGTTCTCAGTTCAAATGTCATCTCCTCAAAGAAACCTGACCTCAACTCTATTAAAGAAAACTCTCCTTTCCCCCTCTTCCTATCCAGTCACCCTCTCTGACATCTTTGATGCACTCATCACCCTCTGAAACACTTATTTATGACCTGCTTATATACTTATTAACTGTCTCTTCCAAGAAGACAGGGAGCTTGTTTTGGTTGGTGGTGTTTCCAGATGTATCTGCAATATGCTTAACAGTACCTAGCACATAATAGGTGGTAAAAAACTAATTGCTGAATAAGTGAATAACATATTTGCTTCTTTATATCCATGTAGCCTCACAAGGTACACTATTCATTCGAACTTTGTAAATTAGCATTCTATGGAAATTTTTATTCCACTTGCAAGCTTCTAATTGCAATGCATACCCAGGAAATCAATGAGTTGATAGCTTGGACATAAAAATTAATGCCTTACCACACCCAAACTATAGATTCAAAAGTCCCAGAATAATATAAATTAAGACAGACTTTGTTTTAAGCTGATGGAGTGTTAGAAAAGTTGAATGACCAATGATTTAAAAAACATCATGGGAATGAGAATATATCCAGATGTAATACTCACTTGGTTGGATAAGTTTTTTAAAGACTCCCATGATACCTGCCAGTTTCAAAAATAGGAAGCAGGAGGAAAAATTTACAGGATAAACAAGGTATATTACTAATACTTCATCTTTTGTGAGATACCTTACCATTGTCTCTTTGTGGATTTTATGATTTTCAATTTTCAACAATATTATTGAAGAATGTGGTGTTTCAACTGACACTTGTGGTCTCACCCTATGTCCAGTGGTATATATGTATATGCATGAATATATAAAATATATATCCTATCCTCACCCTCTGATACACATATGTGTGCCTTCACACACAGGAAAAGGGAAATATAAGGATATAAGCACCACACGGCTCTTTTTACAGATCAGGGACTGTTGCTTGAAAAGCTTAATGCAAAGCAGATCCTAACCCTGGTGAAACGATGTGTTGACTCATTGTACTTCCTCAATTTACTAAAGATATTTTTAACTAAATATATGAGAAACTGTACCAGAATATTTGTATACATTAATTCAACTAATGTCCATAAAAGCACTGTAAAACAAAGAGTACAATCATTATTCAATGAGCAAACAGTGCAGGGAAAGATTACATATCTTGCTCACAGTCACAGCTATTATGTGGAGGAGACAGGACCTATTTTCAAGATGATGCTCTATCCAGAGTAGGAGGTGTTTATGCTGAAAAGTGTTCAGTGCTAATTCATGAGTAATCTGCACCTAAAACAAAAGTTGACTAGTTTATTATTTCTCTTACTTTTTCATCATGGGACAAACATCTTTTTTTTTTTTTTTTTGCTGTTAGATATGGCTATATGACCAATTTGCTGTTGTTCAGTTGTGTCTCTTTACAACCCCATGGACTGCAGCATGCCAGGCTTCCCTGTCTTTGACCATCTCCAAGAGTTTGCTCAAATGCATGCCCATTGATTTAGTGATGCAATCCAACTAGCTTATCCTGTGTCGCTCCCTTCTCCTCCTGCCGTCAGTCTTTCCCAGTGTCAGGGTCTTTTCCAGTGAAATGTTGCAAATATCATTTTAGAAGCAAGTAATTTAATTTTCAATTCTTAGCAATTGTGTTCCCACATTGCATGCCATACTGAACAAAGATGTCACATATTCTAAATAGTGCACCCTCAGAATGGCAAAGCCTCTACCAAAGTAGGTATAAACTAGCATATACTAGTTAATATTCAACATATCACTATAGAGTTTGAGCAACATTCTTTTCTAGCTGATCTTTTTATTTTTTAAAAATATGTCCTTACTTTTTGACCCTACAAGAAATTCCAGGCTTGTCTAGAATTTTCTCTGCTTTAGATATCAATCACTGGAATCAACCATTTTTCCAAAGAAACTTGTTCCTTTCACTGAAGAATGGTTTTAGAAATTAAGATGTAGGGAATAAGTGTGCCATTATTACTATGCTGTCGTTGTTTCAAGTCCCTCCTAATGAACAGAGACATCAAATATGTTAATGTTTAATACCGTGCATATATTTTTTGTATCTCCATTTTTCTATACTTTTCATAGTCATAATTAAAAATGACTATTTCTTACAGATGGTGGCTAAGACAGCAAAGAATCTGCTTGCAATGCAGGAGACCTGGGTTCAGTCACTGGCTCAGGAAGATCCCTGGGGAAGGGAATGGCTACCCACTCCAGTATACTTGCCTGGAGAATTCCATAAAGAGAGGAGCCTGATGGGCTATAGTCCATGATATCACAAAACAGTTGGACATGACTGAGTGACTAACACACATATTTCTTACAGATAGCTCAAATTCAGAAAACTTTGACTGAGATATGAAAATCCACTCCATTAAGTCAATCTGATCATTAAAAATCATGTCCATCATAATTATTATCTATTCATTTATACTTATGTTTGCAAAAATAAAAAAAAAACATGTTTTCCAACAGAGAGGATAAAAATAAGTAAGGTATTAGTTCTGTCCCAAAGTTTATACAATTTAATGAGAGATAAGCAGATTTTGACAGGGCTATCAAAGCAAAATGTTTTGGAGTAAAGAACTATATAGGTGAGTAAATAATACATGACAATGTATCACTATATGATAGTAATTATACAGACCAAGAATATTACTTAACAAATAGCTGTAAATGGAGTCAAGAATAACAATACCATTTAATGAGTACCTAGTATTTGCTGTGCACTTTGCTAAGTTCTTTATGCATATTATTTCATTTAATGTTCATAACCAACTTATTAGTTAGTGTCTGAGCCCATTAGGACTGCCAAAACAAAATATCACTGACTGTGTATTTTATAAAAAACAGAAATTTATTGCTCACAGTTCTGGAGTCTGAAAACTCCCAAGATCAAGTCAGCAGCATGTTTGCCTTCTAGTGAGAGTCTCCTTCCTGGTTTCCTGCCGTCTCAGTGTGTCCTCACATGGTAGTAGTGACGAGATCCCACTTGAGCCTGTTTTTGAGGCACAGAATCCACCCATGAAGGTTCCACCACCATGACTTACACACTTCCCACCTAAAGGCTCCACCTCCTACCACCATCATCTTTGGGAGCTATGACTTCAACGCATGAATTTTGAGGATGACACAAAAATTCAAATATAGCAGCTAGACACCACTGTCATCTCCTTCTTATAATTAGGAAAGCTGAGATGCAGAGAAATTAAGTAAAACACCAAAAGTCAAACAGCTATCAAGAGGCAGACAAGAGATCTGAACAAGGGAAGTCTAACAGGGTTTCCGCTCTGAACAATGGTAGTTCAGGGAATATACTGGGCACTAACTGAGACATAGATAGAAAAGATAGCACAGATGAGATCATTGGTGACTGGGATATATCCATAATAATTCCATAACAAATAAGAATTCAGATACTGCCAATTAGGTATCAACCTTTAAAACTCATTCTATAAGGAACCGATGACTCTCTTGGGAAAGAAGGAAGAAATACATAGAAGGTTATTTTTCTTTTCTTTGGTTATCATATAAGTTTATTAGGAAATGACAAGGACCTTTGAAGTCTGGGCGAATCATAACGTAAGTGGATTCCTCTATTTCTCTATAGTTGTCATTTTATATGCCATTAATTGAGATCTAGGTCAAGATCCTTATTAAATATGTCAGGAATTGTTAACAATACATGGCAGTCACAAGCCAGTATCACACATTGAAGTGCTGCATATAATTTGAAACTTTTTTGCCAAGGCCGATCCTTTGATTTTAAGGAAGAAGAGTATTTGGATGATATGCCGCATAATGGTTCTTAAGTGATTAATTCATTCCACAAAGTAGTTAGACTTAACTTTAATGCTTTACAAAATGTGAGCTATACCATGAAGCTGTTGCATCTTAAAATATGAGGTTTAATGGATTTACTGAAACTATAGTATATTACAATTTTAACAGTATTAAATACAAAAACCTTGCTAAATATCATTTGTTTTGCTCAGTTAATCTTAATGACTAAGTGAATTGTTGTACCAGAGTATATTTGCTGCTGCTGCTAAGTCACTTCAGTCGTGTCCAACTCTGCGCGACCGCACAGACGGCAGCCCACTAGGCTCCCCCGGCCCTGGGATTCTCCAGGCAAGAACACTGGAGTGGGTTTCCATTTCCTTCTCCAATGCATGAAAGTGAAAAGTGAAAATTAAGTCGCTCAGTCATGTCTGACTCTTCGCTACCCCATGGATGGCAGCCCACCAGGCTCCTCCGTCCATGGGATTTTCCAGGCAAGAGTACTGGCGTGGGGTGCCATCGCCATCTCCGAGAGTATATCTGAAAATAACGTTATTCTAAGTGTTCTTAGTTTAACGATGAAATAATTATAAAATCATACTGATATTTTGTAAATGCACATGAATCCCTGTTTAAAGGTACATGGTAAACACAGACATATTTATGGTGATAAATCCTTGTCCATATACCTACAATTATATAAGAGCTAGTAAAAACTAGATCACTTTCTAACACCATACACAAATATAAACTCAAAATGGATCAAAGATCTAAGCATAAGACCAGAAACTATAAAACTCCTAGAGGATAACATAGGCAAAACACTCTCTGCCATAATCCAAAGCGGGATACTCCATGACCCACCTCCCAGAATATTGGAAATAAAAACATGAATAAACAAATGGGACCTAATTAAAATTAAAAGCTTTTGCACAACAAAGGAAACTATAAGCAAGGTGAAAAGACAGCCTTCAGAATGGGAGAAAATAATAGCCAGTGAAGCAACAGACAAACAATTAATCTCAAAAATATACAAACAACTCCGGCAGCTACATTCTAGAAAAATAAACAACCCAATTAAAAAGTGGGCCAAAGAACTTAACAGACATTTCTCCAAAGAAGATATAAAAATGGCTAACAAACACATGAAAAGATGCTCAACATCACTCATTATCAGAGAAATGCAAATCAAAACCACAATGAGGTACCACTTTACACCAGTCAGAATGGCTGCCATCCAAAAGTCTACAAGCAATAAATGCTGGAGAGGATGTGGAGAAAAGGGAACCCTCTTACATTGTTGGTGGGAATGCAAACTAGTACAGCCACTATGGAAAACAGTGTGGAGATTCCTTAAAAAACTGCAAATAGACCTGCCATTTGACCCAGCAATCCCACTGCTGGGCATATACACCAAGGAAACCAGAATTGAAAGAGCCACGTGTACCCCAATGTTCATCGCTGCATTGTTTACAATAGCCAAGACATGGAAGCAACCTAGATGCCCATCAACTGACGAATGGATAAGAAAGCTGTGGTACATATACACAATGGAATATTACTCAGCATTAAAAAAAAATTCATTTGAAGCAATTCTACTCAGATGGACGAAACTGGAGCCCATTATCCAGAGTGAAGTAAGCCAGAAGCAAAAACAACAATACAGTATATTAACACATATATATGGAATTTAGAAAGACGGTAACGAGAACACAACATGCGAGACAACAAAAGGAACGCAGATGTATAGAATAGACTCGTGGACTTTGTGGATGAGGGTAAGGGTGGGATGTTATGGGAGAAGGGCATTGAAGCATGTTAATTGTCATGTGTCTAATCAATCGCCAGCCCAGGATTGATGCTCGGGACTGGTGCAGCGAGATTTCCCGGGGGGGAGGGAGGAGGGCGGGGGGTTCCGGAGGGGAAGCATATGTAAACCATGGTGATATCATGACAATGTATGGCAAAAACAATAAAAAAATAAATAAATAAATAAATAAAAAAGGTGCTAGTAAGATCTCACTCGTTATTTCTTAGCAAATATTTGTATCTTTCATATGAGAAGGAAAATTCATACTGGGTTATCTCCATATGGAAAATTAAACATGATGAAAATATGGAAACAACAGCTAGGGAAAAAGTAAACAAGAAAAAAAAAGAAAATCAAAACATAGTATTTCACAACTCATTATGATTAATAGTACTACTATATCCTCAACTGTAGTCTTTGGTAAAATATTACATGGTTTTAGATGTACTTGATAATTATTTATCTTTCCTATACTTTTATAACTTGAACTAAGCATTTTCTTCAACTAATTGTCTTCTATTACAAGTTAGTCTTTAGATTGTAAATCTAAAGCATATTTTTAATGTCATTTACTTTGCATTGTCATAACAATACAACCCTTTTTTTCTTAAAGGAAAAAATTTAATTTATGAACACTAAATCATAATTTTGAATCTAGCTAAAATGCAGCTTATCCTAATATATTTATTCTTCTATTATTTAATATTTATATTTAATTGGTTTATTAGCAATTCTTAAATTAGACAGTGGCAATACAGAGGGATGGAATCAGGAGGGAGGTGGAGGGGAGTTCTGGAAGGGGAACACATGTATACCCATGGTGGATTCATGTCAATGTATGACAAAACCAACACAATAATGTGAAGAAAAATAAATAAATATTTTAAAAACTTAAAAAAATTTAAAAAACAGTATATAAAATACAGTTTGGACAGGATATGGTTTTTATAATGGAAAGAAAGTAAATAATGTTTACTATATACTATTTTTCACTATTGGGATTGCAAAGGAGATTCAATGAAAGCAGGGAATCCTATTTAAATCCCAGTTACAATAAACAGCAGGTACTTTTTATATCTATTTAAGTTTGAACAGAAAGCAAATCAGAAACCTAATATAAGTAAATTGGGCTAGTAAAACAGTAAAAACTATAAGAATCAAGATCCTATACCAATGCAGCTGCTCAAAATATGTGAAAAATTTTGGAATTATTTTGTTCCAATCTGAGACAAATTTATAAAAGAGGAAGAAAATTATAAATTTCTCTTTGGTGTCTGCCTTTTCAGAGAAAATATCAATGAGAAAAAAAATCAGTGTATATATAATTTCATCAAATATATATATATATATATCAGAATTTCATGCTAAGATGTTAAAATTGACTTCAGCACAGTATCAAAATATAGGTCCATACATGATTTTGTGAAGTACTAATAATCAATCCTATTTTCCAGCAGGCATTTCTTAATTTTGCAGTCCTGTATCCACACTGTAAAAACATAAAGACTTTTAAAGGCTCTGGGCCTTTTAAAGCATCTTGTGTTTTCTTCTAGCATCCATTAAATAGTAACAGGTCCCAGACTCTTCACAGATCCTGAAACCTCTCATCCATCTAAGAGAAGCTTGACATTATTGGCATAATTGCCACTCTCCCTGTGCCTTCCCTCCAATGGAAAGAAGCTGAAAGAGGGCATGATTCAAGTAACATGATAAACATCTGGGAAGTTTGTCCATTATCAAACATAATTTTGCAGTTTTACTTAGAGCAGTTTGGATCCATTCAAAAAGCAAATAAATCCCCTGATGAGCAATTACCAACTGCCTACAAAAGTACCAGGCACTATTTTAAGGTGCTGGGAACACACAGAAGAAACCTCCTTGACAATTTACAGTCAATCTAAATATTGGTTTTGTTTAAAAGAAAAAAAAAGTGCAACTCAACTGATTCAATTTTCACCAAGCTGAAACTTGAAAAATAAAGCAGTTTAGTACCTTGAATCTACAAAGCAGAATACTCTTTGATGTTAAGGCAGCTCAGCACTGTGTACTGAAAGCAGTGTATTGTATGAAAGTAAAGTTCATTCTTAATGTTTGGTATTCTTTAGTTTCCTACCTAATATATGGATTCATGAAGTCCTCATTAATACTGGATTCTTCAATTTAAATGTTTAAAAATTAAATATGTTTGGCATTGTAAAACTTCCCTTAGAGATAATATATTTAGTAAAGTTACAGACCTCACTCATAATATCATCCAATGCTCCCAATGAGACCTAGATTACTAATGTTCTAGCAAATGTACTGGTTTAGAACACAGAAATATAGCCACCAACATTAGGTCTGCCATGTGCAAACAATGTCCACCCTCTAGCTCTTGTTTATTAGCAAGTGGAAAAGTAATCTTCCTTTTACAGAAGCAGGGAGAATATTGTTTTTGTATATTCTTATTACTCATCTCTTTCACCTGTTATATTTCACTAGCTCTTCTCAATGTGGCTATTCTAATATTTTATCTTGCTTGACTTTTTCCTATTTACCCCAGGACCAAAGTTCCAGCCCTAATCCAATCATCGGTCTTGTCAAAGTATGCCTTTTCATTGCAATCAATCATTCATTCAACTTTTAACAATAAATATTAAAAAAAAAAACACATGGTAGGCACTATTTTAGGTGCCAGGGACACAGCTAAGAATAAGGGTCCTGTTTATGAGGAGTTTACATTCTACTGTAAAGAAGTACCTAAATATCAGATTATGATAAGTATTGCATTGAAAATTAAATAGCTTAGGTATATAAGATTTTACTTTAAATGGACTGACAGGTAGAGAAAGTTGCATGTACTGTGGTTAGTACAGTAAATATACAGCCAACAAAGGTCAAGGTAAAGGATATTATAGGTAAATGATATAGATGGTTCAAAGGATTTAAGGGAGAAACCTTCATGGAATTAGAAAATAAAATATCTCACTGCATCTGGGTGTAACAATACAGGAGGTGAAAATAAAATGCACAGAGACTAGAAAGCTGCCAATTATTTTCTTATGTTTGCTATTTTTATTAATATTTTTGTATAAAGTGTGATTTATATTTTTTAAATGTGAGTCTGTTATGCTGAGTATAGATTATCCAAGGTGGACAAGAGTAGAATCAGGAAATCAACTGGGAAATTATTGCCTTGTTTTATGCAAGAGATAAATATAATTTTGACTACATTGACATTTTTATAATGATACAGTTTACACACCTATGCACAGTACAGAATTAGGACAGTAAAGGAAATAAGAGTAATGCCCCTCTATTTTTGGTTGAATTGGATTGTAAAACCATTTACTAATTGATAGACTTTATTTTCTTGGGCTCCAAAATCACTGCAGAAGATGACTGCAGCCATGAAATTAAAAGACGCTTGCTCCTAGGAAGAAAAGCTATGACCAACCTAGACAGCATATTAAAAAGCAGAGACATTTCTTTACCAACAAAGGTCTATCTAGGCAAAGCTATAGTTTTTCCAGTCGTCATGTATGGATGTGAGAGTTGGACAATAAAGAAAGCTGAGCACCAAAGAATTGATGCTTTTGAACTGTGATGTTGGAGAATACCCCTGAGAGTCCCTTCAACTGCAAGGAGATCAAACTAGTCAATCCTAAAGGAACTCAGTCCCTAATATTCATTGGAAGGACCGATGCTGAAGCTCCAATACTTTGGCCACCAATGCAAAGAACTGACCTATTGGAAAAGACCCTGATGCTGGGAAAGATTGAAGGCAGGAGAAGAGGATGACAGAGGATGAGATGGTTGGATGGCGTCACCGACTCAATGGACATGAGTTTGAACAAGTTCTGGGAGTTGGTGATGGACAGGGAAGCCTGGTGTGTTGCAGTCCATGGGGTCACAAAGAGTCAGACACAACTGTGCGACTGAACTGAACTGGATAGAGACATACACTTGTGAGAAAAGTAAAAGAAACTGTTCTCTTTGGAACATGCTAAAAATTAAATAATGTGACTTACTCGGAGAAGGCAATGGCAACCCACTCCAGTACTCTTGCCTGAAAAATCCCATGGACGGAGGAGCCTGGTCAGCTGCAGTCCATGGGATCGCTAGGAGTTGGACACGACTGAGCAACTTCACTTTCACTTTCATGCATTGGAGAAGGAAATGGCAACCCACTCCAGTGTTCTTGACTAGAGAATCCCAGGGCCGGGGGAGCCTGGTGGGCTGCCGTCTATGGGGTCACACAGAGATGGACATGACTGAAGTGACTTAGCAGCAGCATGCTGTGACCTATTATATAGCATGCATCTGTAATTCCAGAAAGAAATTAGAGCCAAAAACATAGATTTGTGAAGCTCTCTGTCACTTTTGCTCTCTCTTGCTCTTTCTTAGCCTCCATCCCCAAACCTGGAGATACATCACTATGCCAATTTCTACTTTTAGCTTTGAAGCAAATCGATCTTTTCAACAATCATATTCTCTTCTTGCCAATACTGTCTTAATCACAATAGTTTTGTAATTAGTTCTGGTATCTGACAGTGCAGGTCCTCCAGTTTTTGCCCTTTTCAAATCTACCTTTGCTGTTTTGCTCCTTTGGAATTCCGTACCAATATGGTAATTAGCTTGTCAATTTCCACAAATTCACTCTACAGGTTCTGCACAGGGTTTGTTATTAATTCCTAGATACTAATATATGTTATACCATCTTAAATTATATAGTTTATCAATGAATACATTAAAAGAAATTGTGTTACTTTTAAACTACAACTTTAGCTAGCAAATATGTTACTAAAAGGTGTTTAAATAAGCTTATTAAAAATAAGAAAAAGAACAACAACAAAGACCCTAAAGCATGTAGCAAAGGTACTCAGTAACATTATTTTAATATGCTTTCCCCCTTCTTTCATTGAGCAGAACACACTTTGGGCTTAATTTGTGTGGTGTTAGGAGCTGCATATTCTTTTACTTCAACTGAAAATGTAAAAATGCAGTCTCATTAGAGACAATTTGGAAAAGCCAAGAAAGTAGATAACAATTCTTATAATATCATCAATCTTAGTCAGTAACATTTTTTTTTATTTTTTTTTATTTTTTTTTTTTATTATTGTTTTAGCCATACATTGTTATGATATCACCATGGGTTTACATATGCTTCCCCTCCGGGTCCCCCCTCCCTCCTCCCTCCCCCCCGGGAAATCTCGCTGCACCAGTCCCGAGCATCAATCCTGGGCTGGCGATTGATTAGACACATGACAATTAACATGCTTCAATGCCCTTCTCCCCAGGACATGGAAGCAACCTAGATGCCCATCAACTGACGAATGGATAAGAAAGCTGTGGTATATATACACAATGGACTATTACTCAGCATTAAAAAAAAATTCATTTGAAGCAATTCTACTCAGATGGACGAAACTGGAGCCCATTATCCAGAGTGAAGTAAGCCAGAAGCAAAAACAACAATACAGTATATTAACACATATATATGGAATTTAGAAAGACAGTAATGAGAACCCAACATGGGAGACAACAAAAGGAACGCAGATGTATAAAATAGACTTGTGGACTTTGTGGATGAGGGTAAGGGTGGGATGATATGGAGTCAGTAACATTTAACTGTATTTCTTTCTAAGGTTGTTTTTTTCTATTTATCTCTTATTTTCCTTCTGATGAATTTTTATGTATTTCTATCACTACTAAAGTAAAACATTTTCAACTTAATGTGTGAACATTCTAATTTCCCTATTATATTTAGGAGTAAATACTTGAAAAAAAATCAGTCTAGGAACTATACAACTGATTCACTAGGAAATGAAATAAAAGTACAAATGCCTCTCACTTTTATAGACTTCCCTGAATTATCTGATTTCAACTCACAGTTGCAGTGTGTATGTATGACTCTATCCAAAACATCCTAAAACCCTCTTATTGCTCAATATCCTTTTCATTATCCATGACTATGTGAAGGTATCCATTTTCATGTGAAGTAGGTTTAACATATTACCTAGAGAATAGACAAAATAAACATTAAACTTTTTGAAAGTCAGCAAGCATTAAATCAGAAACCAATCAAAACTCAGAACCTGGAAGTATGTAAAATTAGTTGGTTAACTGGAAAGACTGTTCTGCAGGGAAAAGAGAAGTTTGGCAGTGCCATTTCAAACTTTTACCTACATTCCAAACACCCTACCACTGGCTGGTTGCCTTGATTCCTGTCATTTGGTTTTGATCTTGACCCAGTTAGTGTACAGAGTAGATCAAATTCAGGCAACATTCCATTTGGAATTCACTGGATCAGTTTATTCAGTGTGGAGATTCAATGGTAAAGACTTGCGCAATAATACTGACATAATAGGAGAAGCTTTACATCTTTGATTGGATTTCAGCCATCCCAGCAACACCCTCCACCACTGTTCTGTAAATTTTGGATGCAGCTATCTCATAGACGGCTATCTGAGATTATGAAGAGACAACTGTTTGGCTCATTATACAGTCAGATGTGTTCTTTGGCATTTGAGTGGACAGCAGAGACTTTGACATTAACACATGGCTCATTAGGAATGAATTTGAGCTTGGCCTTTTGCTGCACTTAAAACAAAATACCTAATATAGAGAAGCAACTCCTTGAAAATGCCGATAAAATCTCTTAAACATACATATCTGTAATTTAAAACAAAGGCACCATTCCTCTAGGCATTTGCCATTAAGAGCACAGTGCATGTCTTAAAACTGTGAGGCAAACAACGAACAGACAAGATCATGTCCCTTTTATCTTTCTTGTTCCTAGTGACAAATACACAGACTTTTTCTGTTCTTCCTAACTGTTTGTCATGTTCTAGAACAGGCTATCTTGTAGTTTCATGACAGGGTCATGTTTACAGCATTACATAGCAGTTAGTGGTCAGTTACCACTTTTATGATAAATTTGATTTTGCAACTCAGCTGATTCAATTTGCACCCAGCTGAAACTTGAAACATAAAGCAGTTTACTACCTTGAATCTACAAAGCAGGATATTCTTTGATGTTAAGGCAGCTTAGCACTGTGTATTGAAACCAGGATGTACACTATTAGCACAAACTGTTGTTTTTAACTTACAGTGTTTATCAGCTCTGCATTTCGACTAACCATCATTCCCATTGCTTCAAGTACTTTCAACAATAGATTGCAAAGTGTTTCATTCTAAAATAATTTAAATATTATTTTCATTTAATTTTGAAAAAGTCTATATTGCAATCTGTTTTGCTGCTCTGAGCATGTAACATTTCTTTATGTAGCATAAAGAAATAAATGCTACTTTCATAATTTATGTATAACAAAATATGCACCCAGTCAATTGAGAGAAGTGTGTCTGCCAGTCCTGTCAGTTATGATGAAAATTACAAATCCCTTATACTTTGAGATATGTTTGTAGAAGCAAATACAATGCTCAGGGAAAGAGCACATCTATCAAACATTTCATGGACAACATGACATGACTAAAAGCTTCAGAACTTGAGTAATGCTGAAATGCACAAAATGAGTTCACATATTTTTAAACCTTCAAGATTTCAAATGATAAAATGCAAGTACAAAGAGTCCATAAAAAACAAACAAAAGAACAGATCAAGTGAACCTCTCTAAGCAAATAAGTTTAGTTTGAGATTGAACCAGCATTTACAACATACTCTCCTGCTACCTATTTATGATAGTTTCTTAACCAAAGCATATTTCATACTGCAAATGGTGGAATATCCTGCTAGATATCAATATGGCAAAACTTTCCTAAAGGGTCTCTGTCTTGTGTTTAATTGAAATATATCCTAACCACAATGAATTTATATTCTGTTCTGTTTATTTATGTCTTCATGGTTCTCACAAGAAGCACTTAAGTAGATGTTTTTTTATTGACTAAATAATCTTTTAAATTATTTTATCTTTGTATAAGCTATCTGAAAGAAAGATATGCATGGGTGAATCCAAATAAATAAGATCTCAGAAAAGGCAATAACTACATGATTAATAGCATTGAATAGGAATCAGAATAAGTACTTCCTAGCTATAACCAATGATAAACTATTTAAGCTATGTCTCATTTTTTAAATCTGTAAAATAGAAAGAATGACACTTGCCTTTACAAATTCCAAACCTGTGAAGAACAAAATAGAAAACCTATGATAACATTTTACAAAAATTACAAACCTATTAGACTTGGGGACATGACATGAAATAAGAAGATTCAACTTTGAAAATAAAATCTTGAAAGGTTTTATGTTGTTGCTCTTTAGTCATTCAGTTGTGTCTGACTCATTGAGACTCCAAAGCCAGGCTCCTCTGTCCTTCACTATCTCCTAAAGTTTAGTCAGATTCATGTCTGTTGAGACAGTGATGTGACCTAACCATCTCATCTTCTGCTGCCCTCTTCTCCTCTTGTCCTCAATCTTTCCCAGCATCAGGGTCTTTTCTAATGAGCTGGCTCTTTGCTTCAGGTGGCCAAAGTATTGGAGCTTCAGCTTCAGCATCAGTCCTACAATGAATAAATCAGGGCTGATTTCCTTTAGGATTGACTGGTTTGATCCCCTCCCAACCAAAGGACTCTCAAGAGACTTCTCCAGCACCACAGTTCATAAGTATCAATTTTTCAGCACTCACTCTCACTCCCAAGACTCACATCCTCACATGACTACCGGAAAAACCATAGCTTTGACTACAGGAACTTTGTTGGCAGTGATGTCTGTGCTTCTTAATGTGTGGTCTAGATTTGTCATAACTTTCCTTCCAAGGAGCATCTTCTAAATTTCATGGCTGCAATCACTATCAGCAGTGATTTTGGAGCCCAAGAAAATAAAATCTGTCACTACTCCCAATGTTTCCCCTTCTGTTTGCATGAAATGATGGGACTGGATGCCATGATCTTAGTTTTTTGTCTGCTGATTTTTAAGCCTGCTTTTTCACTCTCCTCTTTCACTCTCATCAAGAGGCTCTTTAGTTCCTCTTCACTCTCTGCCATTAGAGTGGTATCATCTGCATATCTGAGGTTGTTGATATTTTTCTTGATTCCAGCTTGTGAGTCATCCAGCCCAGCATTTTGTATATTATTCTGAATATAAGTTAAATAAGCAGTATGACAATATTTCCAAACTGTCTATACTTCCAATAAAAAGTGTACCTTTTACAAATATGAATTTAGATTTTAGGAGTAAGGAATGATATGTTGATTAAGTCAGTAGAAATTTTTAAAATGTCTCCATGTTTATTAAAGGATCACCATCACTCAGTAACTCTGTGAAATCTAAGCTAGACTTCTTTCCTGTGCTGAAGATCAAAGTGCCCCTGACCACAGATAAGTGCTCAGGTACAAAAGAATTTGGAACTACCTGAAGAACTATTCATTCTGTGTGATTTCTGGGTCCTTCTGACCAACCTAGATCACTTTTTATTGAGTGAATAAACCATTTTACAAAGGAACCATTCTTATTTAAGCCTGTTTTGTACAGATGATATGCCTATGTTGCTTGTTCTGCATAAATTGTACAGAGAGAATCAACAGCTTATAAAATGTGCCTGGCCCAAGTATTTTAAATAGATTCACTTGGGTTTGGAGAACATAGCATAATGCAGTAAAGAGTAAATATGAGAATTGGAGAAAAAAATAATGTAGAACTGAAGATGGGTTTTATAACTGTGACCAGTAAACCAGGCAAAAGATTATGTACTATCATAGATAAATGTAAGAATATTTGTACTAAAAATATAATATTCTGCTGTGTATTTAGTTGCTCAGTTGTGTCTTGACTCTTTGTGAGTCCATGGACTGTAGCCCGACAGGCTTTTCTTCCATGGGGATTATCCAGGCCAGAACACTGCAGTGGGTTGCCATGCCCTCCTCTAGGGGATCTTCCCAGCCCAGGGATCTAACCCAGGTCTCCTGCATTGCAGGCAGCTCTTTACAGTCTGAGCCACCAGGGAAACCCAATAATAATGGAGTGGGTAACCTATCCCTTCTCCAGGGGATCTTCCTGACCCAGGAATGGAACCGGGTCTCCTGCATTGCAGGTGGATTTTTTACCAGCTGAAATACCAGAGAAGCCCAATATGCTGCTGCTACCTGGCAAATACTCTTTCGGTCCTCAGCATATAAGTGGAAGGAACACAAAGTAAAATGTCTCATTTGTAAAAATTCCAGAGTTAAAGGAAATATGAATTTGAGGAATGATGCTTAGACACTGCTCTTCTGAACCTTCCCTGGAGGTCTAGTGGTTAAGACTCCATGCTTCCAATGCAGAAGGCATGGGTTCAATCCCTGTTCAGGGAACTAAGATTCTGCATGCTGTATGATGTGTCCAAAAACATAAAGGAAATAAAGTAAAATTAGGAACACATAAAAAATATTTTAAAAATTGCTATTCTGGCAGATAACAGCATTCAATTCAAATGTGTTTTGTTAATGATTTTAGACCCTGCCACACACATGCACACATACTTTTGTCCATCAAAAATTTTTCAATTTACATCCACTTAAAAATTAAACTGAATTTTAATTTTTATGTGAATTTTATTTTATACTCTGTATTTTATGTATAAACAATGCATATGTTACCTGTGTAGCAGTAAGAAAAACAAAATCCTCAACTAAAACACTTCCTGAAAAGACTGTTCAAATTTTGTACAATATTACTGGTCAACTCACTACTGTATCTACCTGCTTTAAAACAGCTCCACATTCACCTCACTCCTTAAGGAGCCCTCTCCCTGATCTTCAGCTCCAAAAATGCACATAATCATCTTCTAATAAGCTTTAGAAAAAAAGAATCTTGTTTATCCCAGAGTTCTCCAAGGTATGCACGTAAGGTAAGCAACTCCACAAACGATCTGGGGTTACATGTACATGTGAATCTTGGCAACAGTAAGAGTTTTCAACATCTTACTACTAATAATAAACATTATCATTAGAGTTCATTGTCCCAAAATTCACACTACATGCATCTTCTTACTTATCACCAGTTCCATACATCAATAATCCAAAGTCTGAATTAAGAGAACAAGGGAGGAGAATTGAAAAATAATACTTCAGAATTATGCCACATGAATGACCACTTCTAGAAGTGAAAGGTGCAGATGATTCTCAGCACACAGGGCATTTTTGGATTTAAGCTCTATGGCCTGATTTCTACTTGACTACCATATTCATTTTTATTTGTGAAGATGTTAGAGTATACAGCAGAAGAACTTATGATCAGTTTTATACTGTCACATACATTTACCACAATATTTTTGTTACTTGTTCTTGACAGTGGTTCCCATATTTTGAAATTAATTTTGAGGAGAATCCATATCACCATCATTTCTCTAATAAAGGATGCTTTAAATAGACATTGGTTACTGGTAAAACTGTAAGGACTGACCTCTGAACATTCTGAAGGAAAAAGCTTTCGTCCATTGCCAGAAAAGGCCTCTCAGGGATATTCCAACTTGTATTGGCTGAATTTCTGAACCTGAGAATCTTCGTGTACCACAGAGAAGGTTATTCCTCCTGGTATAATAATCTTATCAGATAGTCATTTATCCTGAACAATACTGTGCTGCTGCCTACATTTAGTCTCATAGTGAGAATAAAGTCATTTCTCATGAAATCTCTTAATAGATACCTTGACAACTCATAATTCTTTATTGTAAATAAGGTGCTAGGCAGTAATAAAACATGATAAAATGGAAAATGCAGTAATGTTTTTGTTAAATCTCAAGTTGGTGGTTTACCTTAAACCATATTTTTCAGAAAATATTTCTTATATTTAAACAGATAGGACTCAAAACCATCTTATTCAATAATGCTACTTTCATGGGTATGTGAAATAATTGACAAAGAAAGGAGTAAGAAGGGAAACGGGGCTTTTAAGCATCAAGTATGCTGACTGCAATGACAATACACTACCATAAGGAGAGCTGAAGAAAAAGAATCATTTCCTGAGAAAACAAGTTCCATTTAGTTAGGGATCAAACCTGATATCTGGCGTTCCCAGGTGTCTCAGTGGTAAAAGAATTCACCTACCAATGCAGGAAACATGGGTTCGATCCCTGGGTTGGGAAGAGGCCCTGAAGGAGGAAACTGCAGCCCACTCCAGTATTCTCACCCATGAGATCCCATGGACAGAGGAACCTGGGGGCCTATAGTCCATGGGGTCGCAAAGAGTTAGACATGACTGAGCAAACACGCTGCTAAACCTGATATTGGAACACAGCACTTGAAAAACCTATCCACAAGAGGAAAATCAAGTGTAAATAAAAAGAGAGTTTTGGCACTTGAATATAAACACAGATTTGGATCAATTTCAATGTCTTTATTTCAGAATTTTGTTTGTGCTATGCAAAGGGTCAAGCAACTCCTTCCTCATGTAGCCGAATGATGGAGCTCATTCACAAAGTTACGTATGTTAAATGGTCTAAGCTATTTGAAAAATACTTTTATTCTTTGATCAAATTTGGATAAAACTGAAGAACGGGTAAGATTATTTCAACTGTTGTTTAGTCTTTATTTTATAATCATACGCTTAACTCTTCAATCTAGCTAGACTTGGAAGGGGATAAAGAAAATATGGAACCAGGAAAGTCATTGAGAACACAAAATTTATAGGATAATGAGAGCAGATAGATGGGTGCTCTCTTGAGCTACAAAAGAAATGATCTGGTGATTGAGATTAAAACCTAAGTCAAATTTATTAGAGTTGTTCACAGTGGGAAAAGGTTATTTTGCTGTTTTTGCCATTCCTGGACCCAAAGGGACCATGGCTTCTAAATCATTTATACACTCTTTTACCTTCTCAAAGATCACATCTTTTATGAAAGTTCTTTCATAAAATAGTTTTATCATCCCTGATTTATTTTCATATATATTACATCAGTTAGCTGAATATCAGCAACTTCATTTTTTTTCAGGAATGCTTGGATGTTATCTCCAAACACTGTATGTGTTTGAGATTCTTCTATCTTCTTTACATCTGAATGAGAACTTGGCAAGGACAAAGCAAAAATAATTACTGGTTTATGGGATTATGATTATTTTCTCAAGATTTATAAGACATTGCTACTGAGTCATCTTACACTGAATGTTTTAGTTCAGAGTACTTAGACAAATTATACAATGTTTTCCTATATTTTTTGTACTGTGTATTTATCTGAATACCCAAAATACTTTATCTTGGTGATAAATGAAGCCAGAGACCCCTCCACCCAAATGTCCATACATTATTTTATTCTACTACTTCAATACTAAATATGAATATAGTAAATATTTACAGTACTCTATTAGTTCCTCTTGCATCCATATGCCGTTTGACCTGAAGATTCAGATTTTTATCTAATATCCATACTTCTCTTTCATAGTGTCAATAATTTTTAGAACCATCAATTGTGTCTAAGTTGTATCAGAAGCTGTATCATCTTTGCCTGACTTTATACATCACCATTTCTTGGGTTTCATTCATTCATTATCTACTGAAAATTACACGATTTTTCAAACTTGACTTTCCTTTCCCTAACTCAGTTTTAAGATGTATCCTTTATAATCCTTATTGCTTTTAATTTGTTTCACTTATTTTATGTCTTTATTTAAACTTTAGGAATCTTTCATAAAAGTGAAAATATTTATTACTTCTTAATATATTCTTTCTTCTTGGTTATCAAATATTTTTCAATGGCTTTATTTTCTTAGGAGTCATATTCTCTATTTTATAATAGGGAGTATTATTTATCTATTATATAAAAATTCCATGCATCTTACTTTTACCATTCATTTACCTTTTATTCATTATATTTATCTTATCTATTAACCTCTCCATGGATACATTTCATGCTATGTTATCTTTATTTTCTTTATTATCAATAATATTTAGAAAGCAAGGTCTATCAAGAGCAACAATTTGTCTAAGGATAATGTGATAAAGGAAATTAGAAAATAAACCGGAGGCAATAAAAAGTAAGGAACATACTTCCAAAATATGGAACTGGAGGACAGATGTAACTAGGGAATGTTCCAAACAGACAAATCATTTTTGTTTTCTGCAGCATAGATCCCTAGCTCATAGCAATGGTCTGAAGTTAATGTGGGATTAGAAAAATATATAGTGTAGTACTCTATTTCACAAGATCCAAGGCCCACATACCATTCTTCACATAAGATTCCTGCAATATTTATTCCATTAATTCTGCTGACATGACCAGTCTAACTCATTCAGGAAAAATATCTTTATTTTTCAATCAGGTATCTTAGAAGACAAGAAGAGTAAAATGCAATTGTTGTAAAGAATATAGATAAATGATATGTTTTGTGAAATAACAGAGGGAAAAACATTTCAAGAATTTAGGAGATGCAAAATTTTTCCAAGTTGAAAGTGAAATCATGAAGAGCTTTCAATAAGAGAGACCATAAATGCGGAGTTATTAAAGAGTAATATCTCAAAACATAATATCTCAAAAACATTTTTGAACATCACAAGGTATAATATCTCAAAAACATTTTTGAACATCACAAGGTATAAAAGTGGGCAGAGTATGTGGTACATGGTAATAAATTAGGAGAATGATTATGTAGGGCCTCTTGACTAAGCTAAAAGAACTTAAATGTTATTTTTTATGGCACAGATAATTGTATAAGTTAAACCTGGTCAGTATACACACCTCTAAGTTTTTTCATTTGTTTGTTTTAAAAAGAAATCTGTCAATACAGGACATGGTAAGCCAGTTTGAATACAGAGTGTTGTTAGAGAGGCCTGATAATTCTCTTGGAATAGTCCAAGTAAAGTTAATTAGTGATCCTTTAAACAATGGCAGTATAGTACATGGGGCACTCTATATTCAAGACCAAGTTCATAAAATAGATTTGATGAAATGACTATAAAAATATCAGTAATGTTGTACTATGATAAATAAAAAGAAGACAAAAAGTGTTAATGGAAATTGTTGACAAGAGAATTTACTTATATAGTATTTCGGGAGGATAAGTCATAAATTCAATAAAATAGTTTGAGTTAAAATAATTCTAAATAGGTATTCTACATGGAAATACTTGTGTGAACTTTCATGATTAATCACTCTGAAATTCAGTATACTTTAGCAAAAGAGATATTGAGAGTGCCCAACTTTGAAATGATAAATAAAATTTATGAGAGTTAATAATGTCATTAAACATTTTCAAGTAAGAGTTAACATAAAATTAAAAGTAATCAAATTGAAAATGACTAGGAAGTGTGTCATTTAATGCGTAGGTAGAGAAGGATGACCAGCAAAGGCAAGGACTATGAGAAATGTAGTAGGAGAATTAGCTGCTACCAGAAGAAATGAATTGCAGAAGCCAAGGGAGAACATATTATAAAATTCAAAGTATAGATAACACTATCAAAACCTGTAGTGACAAAATATGGTGAATATTTTCTATAAACAAGTGTAAATTTATAAAAGCCAACACTCAGAAGTTGATACTTAATATAATTTAAAAGATACTGAGTAAAACAGTTTGTGTAATGGCCAGACACTAATGTCTTACAAAGTGTATATCACTGAGTAATTTGAAAAAGCTGAGAAAATAAGCACAAAACATTACTTCAAGATAATGCTGTGGTATAGGAAAGATGCATTTTGTTAAGAAATGGATTTCTATAGGCTTTTTCTTGTTTGACTGGTTATCTTCCTTATGAAGAATGCTTATACAGAAGAATTGAAAGAGAAAGAGAAAACAGAGGACAAGGATGAAAGAGAGAAAGAAAGGAGAGAACAAAGGGAAAGGAGGGAAAAGAGAGAGAGAGCGGGAGGGAGTATCAGAAAGGGGGAGAGAATGAATGAATAAAAAGGAATGAATAATGGAATAATGGACACAGTTAGAGGCATAGGTTTCTTACCAAACATTTGTAGGAGGCAGAAGTTAAGGAGATGTGAATTTTAAAAAAAATGAGAATAGTACAGTCTCTATGACAATGAAAAAGTAGAATAGGTATGATTAGGAACTAAAGGAAATGGAAGCTGTTGTTTTTTCTTTTCCAGACATTATTTTTAATCTCTAAAACATTAAGTATGAAATGCTGCCTTTACAGAAGGGAGGTGGAGTTTCTAGAGACTTAAAAATGGTGTCAACAGGTTTTACAAAGAACGACTGAAGCAACTTAGCACACGTGCACAGCACTACGGAGACCTTCATGACTGGGCT
The DNA here is from genome assembly GCA_007570785.1 of Antilocapra americana. Taxonomy (NCBI): domain Eukaryota; kingdom Metazoa; phylum Chordata; class Mammalia; order Artiodactyla; family Antilocapridae; genus Antilocapra; species Antilocapra americana. Next base: position 9,092,749 of record ML661900.1, on the reverse strand, counting down.
TAGATCCCAGGTATGTCTGGAAGGTACAGATTTATAGCTTCATCTCAAAGTTGTGCACTTTTTGCTAGCAATGTCAAAGAACATTAAAATACTAAAGGTGAAAACAGATGACTTGTTTTAGTCAATGCTTGGACTAGTCAGAGCTTTAGGATAAACATGAAGTTGAGACTGCCGGTAGTCTAGGAGGACAAGTGGTATTGTTGTTATTAAGCCTGGAACCCAGGTTTAGAAGGCTTTTACTCTGAGAGTCCTTACTTCACTTGAAAATCACAGTATATATATTCTTGCATAAATCTATTTTCCATACTGAAACATCTAAGTCTCTGTGTCTATCATCCCTGAATTCATACAGGCAGTTGTACCCATCTTTCCATACATACCTAACGGTTTTATCTCTGTGTTCTTTTGAATTGTCTTCCTTCTCCACATCTAGCTCCCAAATAACCACCTCCATTTTGCCCTAATATATGTGCTGGCAAGTAACTGCATAATACTCACTTTCTAGATCTCACAAGCTGAAAGAAGAGGAAACTGCTTTTCATGTCACCATCTCATTATTTCCCCCAAATCAGTTTTAACACTTGATTTCTAGATATGGCTTGATTCTATCAGTCTTCTGGTAGATTCAACCCATAAAGTGTTCCACAAGTGAAAATTTCTTATTTATTGAAGTCTGTTTTAGCATTCAACAAAATTTGAAACTATTAATACACATTATAATTTGTTGACCCTTTTAAATTATTGTTAAATAATGTTCATTATTTTTATGTTTGAATGTTTTTCAGAATATTAATTGCATACTTACACTTTTCAATGAAATTTTTATCATTATTGCTGTGGGGCTCTTAGAATTTCAGAAGAAACTTTTACATATGCTTTCAAATATATTTACTAAGTAAAAGCAAGTCTTAAAAATCTGCTTCTACAAAATTTGCTGAGGCCCAGCTATATGATAAAAATGCTGCCACTGAACCACAAGATAAAAGCCATTCCAGAAGAGACAAGTTCAGTAGTCTACAAAATGTGCGGAATATTTCTAAGATAAATAAATAAGTGATATATATGAAGTATAATCATTTATAATCTCTTCATCAGATTGAAGTCCAAGAATCAGCAACTAACTATATAAATAATTTTTGTAGTTGTATAAATTAAATCATACAACAGAAAGCATAATTTACAAATACTCATTAAGATTTTTGAAAATATAGAATGAAAGGATCTGTTTAAAGCTTCTAAATGCACAGTATCACACAATCTCCAAAATTTTTTAAGTGCCTCTCATTTTGTTCTATATCATTCGCTCTTTAATTGGTGTTTAGGTTTCAATTATTCTTTCTCCATAAATTTATTGGCACTCTTTATAATAACTATATTATTACATTGATACTATTTAAACCCACTCACAATGCCAGAACTAATAATTTGGTAGCACTTATACTTTTATTGCAACATGACTTCCATTTGGATGTATATGTTTCAAAGCCATTTTTTTAGGGTTTAATCAATTGAATCATATACCTTTCATAAACGAATCTGGATACTACAGCCAAATTTCTACCAAAATATTAAGATGCGCCTTGTCTGTTTTATTAATGTATTATAGGAATTAATTAGTAATAAGTTTTCAATTCCCTTGTCTTGGCTTTATATAATTTAGAAGTGATTTCACAGCTTCCACATAATTAATTCTGCTACTATTCTTTGATCTTTAATCAACATTTCACATTCATCTCTTTATTTCTAATGGTACCCTGCAGCTTTTAAATTTACTTTATTCCCACTTTATTTTCAAGGCCTAAAAGCAAAGCTTAATTTTCTAAGTGTAACAACAGGAACAAGACACCTGTGCCTCATTTTCAATAGTGAAAATAAAATGAGAATTAAATACATAAAAACATTTGAAGCAAAAATAAAAAACAACAAAAAAATACCTTCTATCAAGTCCTTAGAATCTCATTCACTGTCCTTACTAAGTTTATCTAATCTTTAACATATATGTGCTATAAATTTACCAATTTAAAAATCATACATATTAAAGACCTTAACATAATATATAGATGTATCTTGAGGAAAAAATTCATGACATCTAAAACATGTATGATGGTTTCAAGCATGTTTTTATCTCAAAAGATTCAATAAAGCACACAAAATATACCTATATCCCAAGCATTGGTGCTATATTGTGACACTGATTGTCAGAATTAGAAATATCACAATAAAACATTTGGTTTTTGCTGTAAGTTATAATTGATTCCATTTAACAAAATCAAATATTCTCTAAAAGAGCACACAAAAAATTTACACATAAATTAATGTAAAAAAAAGAGGTGATATGATTCTGTATGTAAAAAATACAATCTGCTAAGAGTTATAAATGTGAAATATATTTCAATTTTAGATATGAGAAGATTCTACTTGCAAATGTTTTACTAAATGGTGATAAAAAAAGGCATTTTTCAAAAACATCTCAATTTTATCATAAGGTGATTTATTCACTAACCTTCAGGATAATAAATACTCTAAATATATTGGTAACATCTGACTGGAGATAATGCTAAAACATAAAGACTTGGATTGAAAAAGTTTGGAGCTGAAACTTAACAAACCGAACGATCATGACATTATCTAAAAATCATTTAGCTGGTTAGGAAAAAGAGATCTATTTACAAAAGGGGTAGAACCACAATATCAAATAGAGAAACAGAGAAGAGATTATTGTTGTAGTTAGCTACTAAGTCGTGTCTGACTCTCTTGCGACCCATGGACTTCTAGCTCGCCAGGCTCCTCTGTCCATGAGACATCCTAGGCAAGAATACTGGAGTGGGTTGCAGTTTCTTTCTCCAGGGGATCTTCCTGATCCAGAGATCAAACTTGCATCTCCTGCATTGGAAGATGATTCTTAAACACTGAGCCACCAGGGAAGTCCCAGAGAAAAGATATACTGACTTAAAATCCACAACTGCCCAACTTAATATAGCTTTACCTATGAACGTCATTTGACTTCACTCATTTATTTTTTCACTCATTTATTTTTCAGACACCTAACAGTTGTCTTCACATTTCTCTCTATATCTAGATTTAAAGTGGAAATGTGGAATTTTAATTTCAAAATGTCAACGAGAGACTTTCTTTTCTAGATAAAGTGGAACAACTTGCAGAAGTGCAATACTCCAACTGAAATGACCAGAATATTTGAATACACACACACACACACACACACACACACACACACACACATATATATATAAAGATAGATAGATATAAAGGTCTTTGAGGTCTGCTGAGAAAGCAAAGATTTAAAGTGCTAAGACAAAAAAGAAAGGAAATCAAACAGAAGTTGGGGAGCAAAAAAGGAAATCAAACAGAAGTCAATCTTGTCTCAAGGGCAGTGGCCTGTTTTTGGCAAACCTAAGCAGAAGACCAAAGTTAAGGGGGGAAAAAAGCAGAGTTTTCTATAGTCTTATAAGACTTGGAAAGCAAAAACTGGGGTCTGGGCTACAAAAGGATCTGCTACACATGGAGTCTAGGCTTTCCTGGTGGCTCAGACAGTAAAGAATCTGCCTGCAATGTGGAAGAACTGGGTTTGATCCCGTGGCTCTGGAAGATTCCCCTGGAGCAGGAAATGGCTACCCACTCCAGTATTCTTGCCTGGAGAATTCCATGGACAGAGGAGACTGGTGGGCTACAGTCCATGGGGTTGCAAAGAGTCAGACATGACTGAGCGACTAACACTTTCACATGTGGGGTCAAGATCCTGCAGAAATGAGAGGCATAGAAGAATGCGTCATTTATTTTGATGGTTTTTCCACAAGATACTTTCCAAATTCTAAATATAGAAAGACCAACCAGAGGATCTTTGTATATTTAGAATTGAATACCTTAAATATCAAAACTTAAATATAAATAAAATGCATTACAGTGGATTTTTAGCACATTCGCCATTGCACAGTGAAAAAAAAAATGAGTTTGGAAAGCAACCCTTGAAAACATCACAGGGTCAGTTGAAAACTCTTGAAGACTAGACAAAATTGACATTTATCAAATTATACAAAGGTTGCAAATGAGTCTTGAACTATAAAATCAACTAATAACCTTCAGACAACACAATCATTCTTCATATATAACATGGACATTACGAATAACAAGTAATAAGTCTGATATTTGGTAATGAGGATACTAACTCCATTTTTTTATGTTTGTTCATATCTTTTAAACCTCACTTCTCCTTCTTCCCTTATATATCCCACATATGATACAATATTAAATGTGGTGAGACCCAAAGAATAATGGGCATTCAGCATTTCAAAGTTCTCAAGTAAACTGGCCCAGATATTTTCATGCTGAATGTTGTGGTCCCCATTCTTCCCAACAAGGGACCCTAACCTTAGGATTCTAACCTTGGAATGAGAAATCACCCTATCTGGAATTCTGCTTCTCTTTCTGTTAAGCCTTTTGCCTCAACCTCGGCTATTCCTACATCCAACCGTAAAAGAAAACTCTCCAAGCTGCCAAGGAGGCCCTTTGGCTTTCAATTTTATCCTTCACTGGTGATTAATCAAACTCAGATTTTCATCTATCCTCAATGTTATGAGATCACCTAGCAATAGCAGTTCGATTGCACAGTACTTTAAGTTAGTCTTTCTCTCATACTTTTCTAAAACACCAGGCACTGCATGGCTGTTGCATTCTCTCCTATTCCACTCACTACTAATGGGAGTTTTGACAATTAATACATTACCAGTTTGACAATACACTCACTACCAGTGCATGCCAGGAGTCATCAGTATTCCACCAGAGGATGATCTCAGAAATAAGGGACTGAGAGAAGCTAATTCGGATATAGGAAGATGTTCTGCTGCATTCCATTGTAACCGAAATCTGTGATGATTCCACTGAGAACTCTGGAGCTGAGGGAGCCTCTTACATTGGTCCCAAAATGGAGAAAGGGGGCTTGGTTATTGTACCCCACGTAGTATTAGATGTATGTTGCCTTCCTGGAGAATGTATAATCTTGGGTGATGCTAACTTCTTTCCTGCAAAGACAGTTCTCTGAGTGGAACACATATGTGAATTGTCAGCAGCCAATATTCTTGATAGTCATGAGAATAAAAGCCTTAATTTAGAAGGAAGATTTGGATAGCACAACCCAGAAACCACTATATTACAGTTCATATAATTCTAATTATCTACAATTTTAAAATAGGTAAAACTAGTCTATAGCAATAGAAGTCAGGAAAGAAGTTAACTTAAGGAAGATAATGATTGGAATAGGATGGGAAAGAGTTTGTTATGTCCATAATACTCTATTCATGATGTGAGAAAACAGTAGAGGGGTAAGTGAATTTATGAAAATTCCTATAAGATGATAAACTGTGCATTTTATAAACTGTGCATGACATCTGTATACATGTCATATGTCAATTAAAAGTTTAGTTTAAAAGCAACACGTCATTCATATACATAACGGAAAGGATATTTTGATAGTTTAATCTTTGTGTGTATGCTGAGTAACTCAGTCATGTCTAACACTTTGCAACCCCATGGACTGTAGCCCGCCAGCCTCCTCTGTCCATGGAATTTTTCAGGCAAGAATCCTAGAGTCTGTTGCCATTTTCCACTCCAAGGGATCTTCCCAGTCCAAGGATCAAACCTGTGTCCCGTGTATTTCCTGCATTGGCAGGTGGATTCTTTACCACAAAGCTTACTGGGAAACCCAATTTAATATTTACTTTTATACAAGTTTGTATTTTGGAATTTTCTCTTATAACTGTTTAAATATATTTAATATTTAATTTTCCATAGTAAATGTGAATACTTAATATGATCAAGATTTTTTAAAAATAATCAGTTTGATAGATTTGCATAAATGTTTAATGGATGTCTAAAATGTCTTTTTTCCAAATTATTAAAATATGAGAAACAGATATCAGAATAATTACAAAAACGTCAATGACAATTGCTTTAGGAAATATACACTTAGATAGTTAAAATTTATTTGCCTGAACAAGATTTAGGAGATAGAATTGACTAAATTAAAGAAAAGACAATATAATGGCTTGGTAATTGTCATGTAAATACCCCATCATTACACTGTGAATATGTGATTACTTCTCTTCTTTAAAGAAGACTCCAGTTTACATGGTATTTACTTAGGAACTATTAAATGTAATTATAGGGTGCATGTCAGGAGAATGGAAATAAAGTGGAATTTGGCTTTGAATATCTATATCCTCTAGGAATTAATAGCTATTCTGCAGAATAGCCACTCTGTTTGGATATGAGTACACAGCTTGTCCCTGTCATTGTCTGAGACTGTAGTTGCTCAGTTGTGTCTGACTCTTCGTGACACTTTGGACTGTAGCCCGCCAGGCTCCTCAGTCCATGGGACCCTCCAGACAAAAATACTGGAGTGGGTTGCCATGCCCTCCTCCAGGGGATCTTCCCAACTCAGGGATGGAACTTGCGTTTCCTTTATCTACTGCATTGCAGGTGGATTATTTACCTGCTGAGTCATCGGAGAAGCCCGTCCCTGCCCTTAACCAATTGATAAAGTTACACAGTGATCCCAGAAGAAAATTTTTAATGTGATATAACTTTCTTAATATGTTGCATATCTCATTTTAAAGGGATAAAAATATTGCAGCTGAGGAACAAAATGTATGCTCAAGAAATTTGTCAATGATGCCACATGATGATCTTTGTTCCACAGTTTTCATTACAATGCTCTTTAGAACAGAGGTGATAATATATAGACAATAAGACTCTGTAGCAGACATTCTGTTTATGAAACATGTTTCCACTGCCTTTTGGGGAAACCAAATTATATTTCCTAGTCTTCCTTACACTTAGATGTGGCTATCTGACCTAGATGTGGCCAAAGTTGACACAGCTCTGGCCTGCCTGACCAAGTCCAACCTCGTGTAAAGACTGGAAATATCCACATTGGACTTTGTGTGAGTAAGAAATAAACATTTGTGTTAAACCACTGAAATTCAGAGGTATTTGTTATAATATTTATGCATTTACCATAAACAATTATTTACCCTAAATTACACCAAAAATAATGAGTGTAATTGATGTGCTGCCACTTAAAAACTGAACTGTGTGGCATTTGTTTAATTATCAAGGAATGGACAATCAGAAAGTAGAAACCTAGAGATTTCTGTTTAGTTGTACCAAAACTTGCATCTGCCATAACTTGGAAGACAAGTGATATACATAGTGAGACAACTGTTCTAGAGAAAGTGATTAGGAAGATGAAGGATAAAAAGGTGAGTTGGTTACTTTCAGCTGCCCTTACCAAAATGTTTTAGAAAGTTATGGTAAAAAGTTTAAAAATAATTTAAAAAGAAAAAAAACAAAAACAGTTCAGTGAAAATTAAATAGGTAAAAGAACTAAATAGCTGACAGACGGAGAAAAATAGAGTAAGATAACTCAAAACTAAGTGTAGTTTGGAGGTTCCTTAAAAAACTAAAAACAGCATTGCCTTATGATCCAACAACCCCACAGTTGAGAATATATCTGGAGAAAACTCTAATTTGAAAACATACATGCACCCCAATGTCCACAGCAGCACTACTTACAACAGCCAAGACATAGTAACAACCTAAATGTCCACTCACAAATGAATGGATAAAGATGTGGTATATATACATACACATACACACAGTAATGGAATATTACTCAGCCATGAGAAGGCACAAAATAATGTCATTTGTGGCAACATGGATGACACAGAGATCATCATATTAAGTGAAGTAAGTCAGACAGAGAAAAGCCAAATATCATACATCACTTATATGTGGAATTTAAAATGGTACAAATGAACTTATTTACAAAACAAAAGCAGAATTACAGACATAGAAAACAAACTTATGGTTATCAAAGAGGATAACCAGAGCCCAGGGGAGAGATAAATTAGGAGTTTGGGATTAATAAATACACACTACTATATTTTAAAAAAAAGGTAAGTAACAAGGGCCTACTGTATAGCACAGGGAACTATACTCAATATCTTGTCATCACCTATCCTGTTGAAGAATCTGAAAAAGAATATAAAACTAAAGTGTATTTAAAACCTTTGGGAAAGAACTGGGTGATCTTACTAACCCATGGAACTGATTGGATTCATATATATCAGAAGGTTAGCAAGTTTTTTGCATGAATTATATAACCAAAAGAAACTAAGAGTAAAATCTAAAAATACTAGTGACTTTTCAAGCCTTAAAAAAACCCAAAAATCCTGCATCAGTATGCAAACTGCAAGCAATGCAGACCCCAGTCAGGACATACTTCATTCACATAAGATATGATCACAGAGGATAAAAAGAAAGACTCTATGCGCATGGCGAAGCCAAGGCCCTAGGAGAACTACGGATAGAAAGAATAAGGATGTTTGTCCCCAAAATCAAAATCAGTCTAATGAAGAAATCTTCCAAATCAACTTCTACCATGCAAGAGTCTTCATAAAACATGCTTAGCAGGATATCAGCACTGAAATGTATCTGCAATGCCATGTCCTCCAATTTCCATATTTTCTTTTGTCATTCTAGACCTTCTACCTCACTGTGTATTTGATGTATTAGGGACAGATAACTTGTCTTTTCCAGTTCACTGATGTCTGGACCAGAAAAATATAGTTGGACTTGATGGAGAGGATAGAGTATCATCAGAAAAGCTTTAAGATGGATGGAACAGAAAGACAAAACACTGGCTTGTCTCCAAGGATTACTGCAAATACATGGGAGACAAGTAAACATATTTGTTGATGAAAAAGTCAGACAAGCTATGCAGAGACCGCTTTTCCTGCTACCTTTGTCTGAGATTGAGTTCCTCCAAACCAGACTCCAAGATGCAGATTTACAAGCAAGTTTGCATACCCGTGAACAGGAATGGAGGAGGTAGGATTCTGTCAAGGAAGAAGTCAAACTGTTATGAATTCACCACAAAAGCCTCAATAATCCCACAGGAAACGCTGAACTGAGAGGGCCCTTCATAGTTGCCCTGCCTGTGGCAAGCTGGCCAGGTCTTTACAGACCACACTGACCACTCACAGAAAGTGTAGCCTCTGAGGACCAGACAAGAACTAGCTGTGTCAGATCTCTACCTGAGGGCAACTTTGAGAGAAAGAATTAGTTGAAAGCTATCCCCTACCAGCAATTCAAGCAACTGGTGAAATAAGCGCCTTGGTCCCGATGGGGATCTGAAGGACAACGACTATTCTCCAAGGCAGAAAGCAAAATTATATTTGCTACTCTGCCACTCCTGCAGTCAGGTATGGTGACACAATGAATGGATACACTCAATTCTAAGGCCTGGTTAATAAAATTCCCCTGCATGATCCTCCACATTCTAACTACCAGCCCCCCCCACCCCCAAAACACACACATCCTGCAAGTTACAGATGACATCCTGCATGTTACAGATGATACAGCAAAGGGCAAGGCTCCATAGTGAATCTAGAAGGTCAAACAAACTTTGGATGCTAAATGACTGGGATGAATACTGTCACCTGACAAGAAATATCTAAATCTGAATTTTTCTATAAGGAAAAAAAAATGAACCTGTTTTGTGTTAAGGGACAGAGATTTAGGAGTTACTCCTTATAGACGGACATATTGTTTATGATGGGCTTCCCTGGCAGTTCAGGCAGTAAAGAATCCACCCACAGTGCAGGAGACCCAGGTTCAATTCCTGGGTTGGGAAAGATCCCCCGGAGAAGGGAATGGCAACCCATTCCAGTATTCTTGCCTGGAGAATACCATGTCGAAGGAGCCTGGCAGGCTACAGTCCACGAAAGAAAGTGAAAAGTGAAACTGAAGTCGCTCAGTCATGTCCAACTCTTTGGGACCCATGGACTGTAGCCAACCAGGCCTCTCCAGCCATGGGATTTTCCAGGCAAGAGCACTGGAGTGGGTTGCCGTTTCCTTCTCCAGAGGATCTTCCCAAGGGATCGAACCCAGGTCTCCCACATTGTAGGCAGAGGCTTTACCCTCTGAGCCACCAGAGAAGCCCATGAGGTCACAAAAAAGTTTGACACAACTGAGTAAGTAACACTTTGGAATAAAGATCCATCTTATGACAATAAATCATATATATTTGACAATAGATAATTTTATCCAAAGTTCAAAATAACAGTAGTGATGATATAATGCCAAGAAAAAAATTTACAAAAAGAAACCGACTCTGCATATTAGTAATTCACTTGAGCTCCCAGTTTGTTTGTTCATTGGTTAATTAAAGAATTGGATGGGATCATCCAGATTCTTTCCAGCATTAATAATCAATGATTTTATGACATTCTCTCCAGGATAGAATGGTGGCAGACAATCTTTTTTTTTAAACTTCATAATTCTATAAAGCTGCATGTGTCACCCAGTGTGAAATCTGATATTTAGAATTCACGCCAAAACCCATGTAATTCATTTACTGTAAGCCCTATGCTTTATCACTGGCCAAGATTCAGACTTAGATGCTACATGTTCATGATTAATGTGCTTCTTTGGGGAGTGTTCAATGCCTTTGATGCCAGAAATCTAACTTTGCTATTGACTGAATGAATTATCACACTTTTCTCTTAGGACTGGGTGCTTCACACTCAGGTCATCTTAATATGTAGACTATCCATACCCTAGTAGAAGGAATCTGCAGAAAAAAAATGTTCCCTCTTTCTTTCTAGAAACTGGTGTTTCTTGTGCTACTAGAAAAACAAATGCTATTAATAAGTCCATCATAATAATAAAGGTGCTTTCTCCTCAAAAGGTGTCTTTCCTGGCTATTCACAGTTTGGCCAGTCACAGTGTCAGATTCTGAGAGAATCCACTGGTATAATGAGTACTCTAGGTGTAAGTACTACTTAGCAGCAAATGCACAGGGCTTCCAAAACTGTGTGCAGACAATAGTCAGGAGGGAGAGCTTCAAGTAAAATTAACAGCCACCATGTGCTTAAAAAAAGAAAAAAATCAATGTATTATTGAAATGGTTGCACAGCTGCTTCACTGATTATGCTTTAAGACAGAGAGAATAATTAAATAGGATGGAAAATGGTGTAAGGTTATTCATGACAGAAAACATGCCAAGAACACTACAACAAAGGCCAGTGCCTGATAAAAGAAACTAAGATAAATTTAATGAAAAACTACTAGTTTACAACTTTTTTTTCCCCTCATCTAGAGTTAGCTTGGTAAAAATACTGTACACACTTGAAGAGTTCTACACTTTAAAACACTCTAATACACATTCTACACTCTAATACACATTCTTGCTCTCATTTCTAGGTTTATATGCAGTGAATAGGGCACATAAAACGCAATTAAGATTTAGCTTTATGGGCTTTTTCATATATATGTTAATCAAAATAAAACAATGTTCTTAAAGCAAAGAATTCTTAGGGGCTGAATTAAAACATAGATGAAATAAAAATTTCTTAATTGTATTTCTTAATGCAATCCTATCATAATTATTTTAATGAGTATTCATGAAATAAACCTATATCATTAGATAATTTTAGGGAACTTGGGTTTTGCTGCTAATGTTTTTAAAAAATTTATTAGCACTTGATTTTCTCTGTCATGCCCTTTTGTTAATGATGCATTGATACTCATCTTTTAAATATTGATGCTTCTTTAAGCATAATAATTAAAATTACTCAAATATTCAGATATCATTTTTAAAAAGCAATATTAAACCCATTCATGTTGTAATTCTTGTTCTCATATTTTAGAGAGTTAACATTATATTTTTCACTTGAAATGACTTGTCTCATTTAAATTAGGTTATTTTAAATGTTATTCCTTTGCTGAATCCATTTCAAAAATGTACTAGCTTTGCTATTATTGGTTAATATCCGAGATCTTTAAACTATTTCATATACAGATACATATGACTTAAAGGATTTCAGAATCTTTAGGAAACAATTTAAATGTATCCATTACACATATACACACGCATTCACAGAGGCTGAGGTCTGGGGTAATTCTACTCGTTTCTGATGAAATCACTACAATTTACAAATTAGAACCCTAACTATAATGGCTCTGATAAGTATATAGAAAACATCTAGTTTTCTAGTCGGATGGTTGCACAAATACATTTCATAGAGGAATCACAACTATTTGCTGCATTCTCTTCTATGAATTTTAAACTCCCTAAGCAATGATGCATCTCCCTGAGCATCTTCATTCTCATTACATCAGATAAGGTAAGAGCAGGATTAAAATGTCTCTTTAAAGAGGAAACAAAAGTTTGGGCTGGGAATTACTATTTTAAAGAAAGAATTATTTTTGTAGATTTTTGCATTAGTTCAGTGGCAAAACTGCTTCTACACTGTTTTGCTCAGCATCCTGCTGGTTGTTCAGTCTGTCACAATATATAAAATATCATTGCTCTGATACCACTGCAAGCTTTCCGAGCGATTGCATTCCAGACATAATTAAGAATAAACTAATGCCTTCAGACATGCTACTTTCTCCATTTCAAATGATCATTTTACAGAAGAATGCATTATATTTTTCCATCAGAGTTTGATTTACTACTCATAGCTGAAGGATAAATTTGATCTCTTTTATCTATTGGATATTTTAGAATAAATGCCTCCTTTCATTTAAAAATTTAGTAATTTAAAGTTATATTACCTCTTCTTCTCAATTCATGTTCTCCCATAATTTTCAACTCTTTTTGAAAAAAATATCTTATAACTTTTTCATATTACTTAAACTGATTTCCAAAGATAAGGTAATAAGAACTCAAAAGAAAAACCTCATTTTAGTTGCCCTTTAATAATGTGCTTCTAAGAGATAAACTGGAGTTTTATAATTCTTAGCTGACTTAACAAAATGGAAAATTTCCCAGATACTATCTTGGTATTTCAGGCATCAGTGAAACAGGGCCATAAATGTTTTGATGTTTAAGTCAAACAAAAAGGTGCTTTTTGAAGAGTACTCAGATGTGACCTCAGAAAAGCTTAGTTTAGAAATTTCAGGACTTCATTCTGACTGCCAAGAGCACAGAAATTGAAATACCATGTTTCACAGTAAATACTTCTCAAAATTGTTACAGTCACCCTTCCCACTGGGCTCCTTACTGTAAAAAACGCTGCATCCTCAAATTAACAACTTTGAATAGATAACTTCTAATGAAGTTAAACATGTCTCTAATTCAGTTCACCCAGAATATTCATTACCACCACATTTCTATTCTCAAACTTGATTATTTTGGTTAATAAGACATTGAAAAGATCCCACCCAACTACCTTGTTTGAAACCCCTCTGTACATCTGATAAATGATGCCCCTGACTATGCTGTGTAAGAGGCTATATATAAATGTCTTTTCTCAGCTTCACAATGTGAGATCCAAAGAATTCCTTTTGAAACACTCCAGTCAATGGACTGCACACATTCTATTGCTTTATCTTGATCATGGGTAGGTTTCTTGAAAAACCAAGCAGAAACAAGTTACCTCTGAAGCATTAAACTTTACTATAGCAAGTACAACTGAAAGTATTTTCTTTTAAACCAGCTGATTTCACATATTTTACCTTCTAAATACATACAAGCATTTAAAAATATTTTTGTATGTGTTTAAGACAAATTTATAACTACCCACATATAAAATACCTGTATCTATCACATTTTAGCTGAAATGTACAGACCAGTCAAAAGACAGTACTTCAAATGGAATGACTTTTTGAACTAATTTTCATTAAGGCATCAAAATTATATTCAAAGTGCACTTCTAATAAATAAAATTGTTCTAGCAATAAAAAGATAAATTTTGTATGTCTAATACTGAATATATAAAGAAATTATTTGATTTTGGAAATTACGTAATCAAAGTACTTGGCTTACTCACATGGTATATCCAATCCCTAAGAAAACAATGTTCCATCAACAGGAAAAAAAAAAGTGCATTTATTTGAGCAGCTGTTGCATCAACTGCCAGATTCACCCTGATTCATCTTTGTTTCAGTTTCTCTCCCCCTCGGCAGCAGTTCCACAGATAAACATACACTAACTTTTGGTAAGTTATAATCAAACCACTTCTGCTTTATATTCATTAGACCCTATAGGCTTTCATAGGGTAGCTTTGAGTAAAAAAAAGAAACCCACACACATTGAATTGCTTCATTTCTCAGAGTGAGGTATGACTGGAATCACCTGGGTTCATGAAAAAGTATGCTGAATCCAGTGAGAGATGGCTGCTTTTAAAGGCACAGGATGTGATTCCCCTGTCACATCACGCAGCTATACTGCCACCAGACCACCTGATAGGAAGAGCCGACTCATTGGAAAAGACCCTGATGCTGGGGAAGATTGAGGGCAGGAGGAGAAGGGGACGAGAGAGGACGAGATGGTTGGATGGCATCGCTGACATGAGTCTGAGCAAGCTTCGGGAGACAGTGAAGGACAGGGAAGCCTGGAGGGCAGCAAAGAGCTGGACACGACTGAGTGGCTGAGAAACAACAAAACCTGGCCAACTTGTTTTTAAATTTCTTGATTATGTTATGTTTCTTCTGATCTGAAGGCCTTCATGAATCCTATTCCCTCCATCTGAAAGTGTCCCATCGCACCTCTCCAGTTCCACTCCCTGGAGGACATGTACTCGGTGTATCATGTCTGGCTGACCTCATTCTGCTTTTTACTCCACCTACTCTTGGTCATATGCTTTCCCAAACACATGAAACCTCTCCTTCACGGCAACTTTCACAACTATGATAAACTTACTTTTACTGTTTTCTTTTTCGCTCTGTCAGCCTTACTATATGTTTTCATTGCCAGTAACACTGCACCCGTGTCTGTTTTGCAATCATTTCATTACCAATAAATGGATGTTTGATAAATGTTTAGCAAAAATCTATTCAAATAATACAGATACATTTACAGACGTGTTTGGAATGTAGACTTAAATTTTTCTTTTCCCATCAGAGTGATTTTTTTTTCAACAAGAATAATTCTAAGTAAGTATTAGTGGAGTAAGTATTACTATTACAATTAACAAAATACTTAGTAGGTGCCTTACTAGTTAGGATACATTCTGCTGCAAGAAAAAATGATTAAGAATTCAAACTTTTAACAGTAAGGAAACTTATGATGATCAGGCATAGGAAGAACCTAGATTTCTTTTGCTCAGTGCTCAAACATACCCTGAGGGCTCCAGGTTGTGTTCATTTTAGAATCATAGATGTTTTCTCACACTAGACCACTCTGACAAATCTATGTGTCACTTCCAGAAATGAAAAAGAAAAATTAGAGAAATAGGTTTAATTTGTATACTTCTTTTTGAAGCAGAATCTGTCTTTTTTTTCAGCTAGAGTGACACTATAATTCACTAACAAGAAGAAAGGGATCACCACGATTAGCTTAGAGAACCCAGGACCTACTTGTACAGCAAAAGACTGTGCCAGTCACCCCTGAGGCACAAACTACTAGGAAAGAGATAAAACAAATTCCTTTTCTCTTAGGAAGGAGGAAATCATGTGGGGGGATTAAAATTAGGTAGGTAGCAAGCAGTATCAGAATTAGTGACCAAAACTGTAAGGTACTGAGGAAAATAAGATTTTTTTTCCTAAGTGAAGCAATTTCTTCTAGCATTTTATATTTTTGCTAAAGAAAAGATTAAAAAGCACATTGTGGCTGATTCTTTTTTAATTTCCCCAGAACATTACAAAATTTTCACCTCATAATTTGTGTAAGTCATTTTCTTCCCTTTTAAGATACTATAGGCTTGAGGTTTGGATAGGGTTGTGGAAGAAGCTGGACGGAGAATGACAGTGAAAGTGAAAAAAAATGATTGTCATTCTGTAAAATTACAAAAGTGAAAAGAGGCAATGCTTCCTGTCTATATTACAGGACAAAGTTATGACAATGAAGTGTCTTTTATCTTGGGAAAAATATAGATAGATAGATAGATAGATAGATAGAGATAATATCTGTATTATCTATATTTTCTCCTAATTTCCAAGAAAAGCATTAAAAAGTGACTTGGAATGAGGAAATCTTTCTTTCTTCTGAGGCAACTTTAATTATAAATTTTTTATGATTCCATAATAAGGGTTCTAATTTTTTCTTTCTTTTCCTTTGTCTTTAAATGAGCTAATACTCTACTAATGAATTTAGTTGAAATTGGATATAAGTTCAATTAACATGTGTTCCTTGTAGTCAAGAATATCATGAAAAGCATCCTAGCATGATACTAAAACTCTAATATATAAGCAGGAAAGTTAATCACCATCATTACCATTTATACCTCATTCTGATAACTGCTGAGTCTTATAGCAGTAAATTACACAAACACTATGAAACAGCAAAAAAAAATTATATTCAACAGAGAACTCAAAATACCACATACAATATCAACCTTAGATTTAGTGATTATTTATATAAAAATAAAGAAAAAATAACACTAAGTAACACTGGTTTTATCATAGCAAAAGAGATTTCAAAAAGCTCGCTAGTTTGATACTGGATATAAGCAGCCTCTGCTATCCTAGTATTACAATGCTTATGTATTACAATTGCTCTAACCAAAGTTAATCATTGATTATTCAAGAAAAATATAACCACCATGGACACTTTCCAGGTCCCTTTGCTTCAACTTTATTGCTCTCTTCCTAATTTTGATTATTTCATCCCTCATTAACATAACCCCTAAAGGATAACAGAAAGAATGAAGCTGAACACAGTACAAATAAATCGGTCAAAGTGACTCTGGTAGGGGAAAGGATTGAAGACTTTAGTTGAATATCAACTACTGATTATAGTGTAGCATTCAGAATACATTACTGAAAGAGTTAAAATGTCAAGCATATTACTTAAATCAAGCACAAAATATTTGAATGGTATATTTCCTTGAAAATTTCAGAGCATTTAACAGAATGATAAAGCAACCAGAAAACTGCATTACAAGAAATCAGGAGTTGTATTTTAGGAGTATCCTATAGAAAATGATGTTTTATTACTCAAGTCAATTCCCTATCTGGTCATTCCTACATTTTGGGACACAAAGAAAAAAAATATGTTCACATTTAGCATCTTTATAGAGATACAGCTGAGGTAAAATGCATTGTATCTGTTTACGTTTTCACATATGTGTATTATCACCACCAACATGGTAGTGAATATATCACCCTAAGCTTCCAATGAATCTTAGAGTCAGATTTTTGTTTTTAATTCCTCAACAAAGTGCATTAGAATTTTGATAGGGATTGAACTGAATCTGTAGATTACTTTGGGATATGCCATCTTAACAATATTTAAGTCTTCTGGTCCATGAATACAAGATCTTTCCATTTATTTAGATCTTTAATTTCTTTAAAGGGGCTTCCTTGGTAGCTCAGACAGTAAAGCGTCCGCCTACAATGCAGGAGACCCGGGTTCGATCCCTGGGTCAGGAAGATCTCCTGGAGAAGGAAATGGCAATCCACCCCAGTATTCTTGCCTAGAGAATCCCATGGACTGAGGAGCCTGGTAGGTTCCAGTCCATGGGGTCGCAAAGAGTCAGACATGACTGAGCGACTTCATTTTCTTTCTTTCTCTAATTTTTTTCAGAAATTACAGTTTCAGTGTTTAAGTTTTATACCTCCTAGGTTAAATTTATTCTTAAGGGTTTTATTCTTTGTGATGCTATTATAAAAGGAATTGATTTTAAAATTTATTTTAAAAATTTATTGTTCTTTGCTAATGTACATGAATACAACTGATATATGTATGTTGACTTTGTATCCAGTAACAAGGTTGGATTTACTTAATAATTCTAATAGTTTTTCATGGATTCCTTATACTTTTTATATATAAGATCATGTTATCTGAAAATAAAGGGAGTTTTACATCATCCTTTCCAATTGTAATGCCTGTCTTTCTTTTTCTAGCCTGACTGGTTTGGATAGAAACTCCAGTGGAATGTTGCATATCAGAGGTGAAGGTGTGCATCCTTGTCTTCTTCTTAATCTTATGAGGAAAGCCTTCAGTTTTTCACCATTGAGTAACAGTGGATTTTTCATAAACATTCAGTCATGTTGAGAAATTCTCTTTATTCCTATTTTGTCTTGCTACTTTAAAAAAATTATATATCATGAAATTGTTAGATTGAAATGCCTTTTCTGCATCAGCTGAGATGACCATGTCTGTTTTAGATTCCTTCATTCTACATTGATTATTTTTCATACTATGAACTCCCCTTGCATTCTTATAAAAAGTTTTACTTGGTCATAGTATATATAATCCTTCTATTATGTTGCCAGGATTTCATTTGCTAGTATTTAACTGAGGAGTTTTACATTTATATTCATAAAAGACACTGAAAAGATGAAGAGATTTGCTTTCTTGTAATGCCTTCAATTTCAGCATCAGTCCTTCCAATCAACACCCAGGACTGATCTCCTTTAGGATGCACTGGTTGGATTTCCCTGCAGTCCAAGGGCCTCTCAAGAGTCTTCTCCAACACCACAGTTCAAAAGCATCAATTCTTCGGTGCTCAGCTTTCTTCACCGTCCGACTCTCATACATGACTACTGGAAAAACAACAGCTTTGACTAGATGAACTTTTGTTGGCAAAGTAATGTCTCTGCTTTTTAATATGGTCATAGCTTTTCTTCCAAGGAGTAAGTGGTCTTTTTATTCCATGGCTGCGGACACCATCTGCAGTGATTTTGGAGCCCCCCCAAAATAAAGTCTGCCACTGTTTCCACTGTTTCCCCACCTATTTCCCATGAAGTGATGGGACCAGATGCCATGATCTTAGTTTTTTGAGTGTTGAGTTTTAAGCCAACTTTTTCACTCTCTTCTTTTACTTTCATCAAGAGGCTCTTTAGCTCTTCTTCCCTTTCTGCCATAAGGGTGGTGTCATCTGCACATCTGAGGTTATTGGTATTTCTCCCGGCAGTCTTGATTCCAGCGTGTGCTTCATCCAGCCCAGCACTTCTCATGATGTACTCTGTGATAGTTCAATTATGTGGTGTTTTGGGTTTTTTTTGTGAGCTTCTTTTAAGGGGAGAATTTATTTACCTTTAATATAACTATTATTAAGGAAATACTTCTCTTATTTATGTCTTTTTCTGTTTCTAATCAAATTTTTTGATTGTTGCTAATCAATTTTTCTACTAATCGTTTTTGTTTAATTGCTCTTTTTGTATACATCTCTTGATTTCTTTCTTATTTCTTTTACTGTGTAGTCTTTAGTTATTTTCTTAGTGGGTGTTCTGGGGATTGCAATTGTCTTAAATTATAATTATCTTGTTAAAATTAACAACAATTTAGTTTCAATAGTATACGAAAAGTTGCTCATATATAGCTTCTTAACTCCCCTCCACATTATATGTCTGTTGTCGCAAATTATACTTTTTATATAGACTGTAAGCACTCTGAGGCAACTTTATAGTTAATATTTTATGCATCTGTCTTTTAAATCATATGTTTATAAAGAGGAATCTTGAGGGCCGCTTTGCCAGTTATAGAACTTTTATTTAACAGTTTTCCTTTGTCAGGACTTTAAAGATTTCATTCACTGTTTCTTCAGGACAAAGGTGGAAGTGCAAGGTGTCTCAGGTCTTTTCTGAGGATGTGTCCAGATTTATAATTCCACACAACACGCAGGAGCTTTTCAGAACTGAAATTTCTCCATAAATCCCTTTCCAAGATTCTTCCTAATGAAACTTCTTGTTCTGCTTGTTGTTTGCCCCAAGTGTTACCAGGCCCCATGTGTCAATGGCTAATTTCATTTCTCTGTAGACGCTTTTAACAAATGCTGCCCTAGAAGTGATCTCAGTTCTGGGGAAGGTCCAAGGCAGATGAAATAAGGCTAACCCAAATTCATTCTCTATGTGCATATCCATTCCTTCCATACAAATAGGTTCATCAGTACCATTTTTCTATATTCCATATATGTGTTAGTATATAATATTTGTTTTTATCTTTCTGACTTACTTCACTCTATATAAAGGCTCCAGGTTCATCCACCTCACTACAGCTGACTCAAATTTGTTCCTAGAGCAAGGAAAGGAGAGAGTGCAATGAACTGAGAAAGTATCATTGACATATATACTCTGCTGTGTGTCTTTTTTTTTTTTATTGGTTTTGCCATACAATGACATGAAATCGCCATGGGTTTACATATGCTCCCCCTCCAGAACCCCCCTCCCTCCTCCCTCCCGATTCCCTCCCCCTGGGAAATCTCGGTGCACCAGCCCCGAGCATCAATCCTGGGCTGGCGATTGATTTCACATATGACAATCAACATGTTTCAATGCCATTCTCCCATATCATCCCACCCTTGCCCTCTTCCACAGAGTCCACGAGTCTGTTCTATACATCTGCATTCCTTTTGCTGTCTCGCATGCAGGGTTCTCGTTACCATCTTTCTAAATTCCATATATATGCGTTAGTATACTGTATTGTTGTTTTTCCTTCTGGCTTACTTCACTTTGGATAATAGGCTCCAGTTCCGTCCACCTGAGTAGAACTGATTCAAATGAATTTTTTTTTTAATGCTGAGTAATATTCCATTGTGTGTATGTACCACAGCTTTCTTATCCATTAGTCAGTTGATGGGCATCTAGGTTGCTTCCATGTCCTGGCTATTGTAAAACAATGCGGCGATGAACATTGGGGTACACGTGTCTCTTTCAAATCTGGTTTCCTCGGTGTATATGCCCAGCAGTGGGATTGCTGGGTCATATGGCAGGTCTATTTGCAGTTTTTTAAGGCATTTCCACACTGTTTTCCATAGTGGCTATACTAGTTTGCATTCCCACCAACAGTTTAAGAGGGTTCCCTTTTCTCCACATCCTCTCCAGCATTTATTGCTTGTAGATTTTTGGATGGCAGCCATTCTGACTGGTGTAAAGTGGTACCTCATTGTGGTTTTGATTTGCATTTCTCTGCTAATGAGTGATGTTGAGCATCTTTTCATGTGCTGTGTGTCTTAAAACAGATAACTAGTGGGAAGCTATAATATGACACAAGAAGTCCAACCCGGTGCTCTGCAGTGACGTAGAGAGGTAGAAAGAAGGGAGGAGATACATATACATACACACACACACACACATGTATGTATATAACACACACACACACACACACACACACACACATATATATAAGACCAATCCACAATTTATGGCAATACAATGTTATAAAGTAATTATCTGTTGAGACCAGCTCTACAGGCAGGGTTTCCAAAAACACGATACGGTGAAAAAATGAGAAACGAGAGACAAGAACTGAGAGAAAAGTGAGGCTCAGGGACCAGCATCACTCCAAGGTGAAAGTGCCAAAGTGAGTCCAAGCCAGCTCTATTATGCTTTCAGCCGTGAATGAAAGAATATGTGGGGAGTTAAACTACAACTCATGTGGGCTTCAGGGCCAAAGAACAAAATGATCATTAACCACTGAGTACTTAGGAAAAAGTGGTCAATTACAAATCAGTAACTAAGACTAATATTCTTATCTATAGATTTTCCACCAGATATGTAAAACGTGTGACTCTGAGACGCCATTGAGAAAGAGTCTGGGGCCAGTTTTCTGACCCCAGGATCATATCTTGTTTTCAAGACTATGAACTGTTCCTTCTGGATTTGTTCCAAGAGTCTCATGCCTTATAGCATCCAGTTTATCAATAATTATAAATTTCTTTTGTGGCCTTTGCTGAGGGCTGCTTTTCTTTTGTTCTTCCTGTCTCCTACAAGTATCCTCCAATTACAAATAAAAGATAAATTTACAAAGTATTAAAAAAAGGCAAATCCTTCAGGGAACCAACAAACATGTCATGAGATACAACCACAATTTTTGGAGAATAAGATCTGTTACTCCTTCTGTAACAGCAAACAGTACCAGGAATGCAGTCTGCTGTCTTCAAGGTTTCCCCAAGCTGAGGAGTGAGAGACAATAATCAGTTCATTTCAGTCACTCAGTAGTGTCTGACTCTTTGCGACCCCATGAACTGCAGCATGCCAGGCCTCTCTGTCCCTCACCAACTCCCAGAGTCCACTCAAACTCATGTCCATTGAGTTGGTGATGCCCACTTAGAATACCCAGGACTGATCTCCTTTAGGATGGACTGGTTGGATCTCCTTGCAGTCCAAGGGACTCTCAAGAATCTTCTCCAACACCACAGTTCAAAAGCATCAGTTCTTCTGTGCTCAGCTTTCTTTATATCACTATTCAAATTACTTTTTTGAACTCTGATTTTGATTTTGTTTGTTGGAATGATGAATAGTAAATCACTCTATTCATCATTTATAGTAAATGCCCCTTCCGAAATGTTTTCATATAAGGTAAGTAGTACAGAGGGTAACTGACAAGGTCTCTGTGAAGACACACAGTTAACCTTATTAGGATCGATTTTCTGTTTTTAGTGAAAATGACAGCTGGGTAGGCCTTAAAACTGATATCATCAACGGAAGATATACTGACACTTTGACATTACTTGCTAATCCAGCAAGTATATAACATGAAAGATAGGACTCAGCCAAACCCCACTCCCCTTAAATATGTGGCTAGTTTGGGGCTAATTAATCCCATTATAGAGGCTGGTCCTTCCTGGCGATCAGTCGCTCCAAGGCACAAATTACTAAAGATATAGTGGGCTCCACTGTAATTCAAGCCACCATAAACAACTTGAGGATTTTCCAGGGTGTGAATCAGACTAGAGGCAAATCCGTAGTCCTGTCCAATAAAGAACAACTCAGTGGACAGCGCCCAGAATGTTGAGGGCTATTTCATAAAAAGCAGGAACAGATGCAGGTGTGTGCGATGCTGGTGCCACCAAAGGCAAAAAAAGCCAGGCAAGATCTACCTAGTCTGCCAGGGTCTAACCAAGTGTGCAGCGCTGAGGGCTTGAGTGCTAGTCAGAGTGGAGGACTGCGATATTAGCCTAGGAAATTAGGATAATGACAGTCAGAATTAACCGTGGAGGTAAAGGATGAAAGCAGAAGGAGAAATGTTTTGCCTCACAGTCTATTCCAGAGCCCAAGGTTACCACCTGAGCAATGGATCCTAGGTTTTCTCTTAAATGATTTGGCTAAGGAAAATGTAAACATTTTAGGTTACTGACAAGCCAGGTAATACCATAAACCATCAATTTGCAGAGACATTGTCCTTTTTTCTTTTCCATGTAATTTTCTAAAGTATAGACCCAAAAAACAAAAAAGATTGATCCAAGGTGTGACATGCTTGGGCCAGTAAATTTAACAAGAGATGAAATTATTAATGGAATGTCTCACTTCCCATCCACCATGACATGAAAGTCCTTGGTGACACCAAAGTCCTCAGTGATTGACAAAAGGCTTCTACTATAAAGCATCTAACTAAATGCTTAAAATACATTAAAAATCACTTGGTGACAGACTGCAATGTAGTCAGTCTAACTAACAGTTTAGTTAATGCACCCTCAACCCGTTATTGAACTTTTAAATTCTGTAAGTACTATACACTCACTACTGTATGGCTCCATGTTGGTTAAAAAAACGTGGTTGGCTTGGGGAGAGAGAGGGGAATCCAGTCAAAGTCCAGATACTATTATTTTCTCTGTTTTGCTTTGCACACCGTTAATACTAAAGAGTTAAAATCTGATCTTGTAAAGGTTTAACTCAACTTTAGCGATGTGTTTTGAACAATACTTTTGGGGAGGGCAGTTGCAAATGATGGATAGTTTTTGCAAAGAATAAAAATTAAAATTATTAAGTGTATCCTTGGGAATAATTTCTGTATTCAATAGTTTATAAATATTGTTGTGACTCATTGGAGGAAAATAAAGCTTCCCAAAACTAAGACATGATAAAAATTAATTGTATTTTTAAATGTTTCTGATGTGCAATGTTTCTCTTTCAAGGAGTAAATATCATTTAATTTACAAAAAATAATAATAATTTAAAGGTCAGAGACTCCTTTATTTTCTCTTTGACACCTTTGTGCATTCATCTCATTGTTTGACTGTTTACCTCATGCATCCAGTAATATAAATTCCTTGGCATTTAGCTGGATCTTTTTTCCCCTTGTGGTTTGAAGTTCTTTCCCTTTTTTAATTAGATTGACCTTTTGGTTCACTTGAATGCCCTCAACCTGACAAAGAATAACTGTTCTCTTCTAAGGCAACCCAAAATGAACAGAGAAAGAGTGAAAACACTGACATAAAAATGAAAAAATCTGATGCAGTGATCTGGGTGCTATAACTATATAATTATTACTTTGTATAGTCACTAACATAGAGAAATACCAGTTCTGTACAATTCTTAGGGCTTTAATGTTATAAGCTGCTTCTTATCTTCCCAAGGGGACACTTTTATAATGTTCCTTAAAACTAATGTCATTTAAGTGTTTTTTAAATGTCTTGTAACAGCTGCCTGCCATACTTTTCTAAAACCCAATGAGTAGTCTTGAAGATATGAAAAATATGACTGGTTTTCATTGTTATTCTGTGTATGTGCATATGATAAACATATACGTGTGTGTATGTATATGTATGTAAACTTTCAAAGAGTAAATTTTAAAGAACATTTCGAGCTATAGCTGTTGAGGTTGAATCCATCCTGCCTAATTATTCAGCAAACTAAGACTCAAGTATTTACTGTACATATTTCTACACATGACCTATGATGTGTAATTCAGGAAATCAGGAGACAAGGTACCATTTTTACTGGTGCCTAAGTGTCTAAGCTTGAGACATAGAGGAGGTAAGAATTTACTCTCAAAACTTGTGTTGAATACAACAGAGTGGTAGTAATGCTAACACAAGTTACTTCTAATAGTCTAACATGTTGCTTTTCAATCCCCCACAAAAAAAGATCACTTTAAAAATGTATAAGATAGGTATGAACTAACTGATGCACACTGCATTATTTCTGAGTTATCAGTATAATTTAGGTAGTAGTTTGTTCAACTTGGCCTGAACACAAGATAATATGCTAACTGAATCTCAAGATAGGTAAAGCAATTATGAAACAACAGCAAGGTAAACGCATCCTGTTCAAATTTCTAGGCTTTATGAAATTATAACTGGGATATGGACTTGAAGACTGAAGAAATATCAGAGTATAATCTATTTTAAAAGAGTGGCATGTAGGCACTGATGCCAGAGAAATACTCTATAATAGAAAATTAATAAGATTATATTGCAAGCTGCACATTACAGAACACTGTGAAGCTAGGAAAAAAACATGTCTATGAATACCACTGACATGTAAATATATTCATACTTTATTTTTCAGTGAAATAATTTCAGGATACATAGCAATATATCCTGTTGTGTATGTAGTATACAGCAGTAAGGTCTGTGTGTCTGTGTATATAGGCATATACCTAATTTGGGCATTTATTTCACCATTATTTATAATTTGAATGTATAACATTTAAATGCTTAGTGTTTGCATCAGATTATAAAATAGTTACAAATTGCAAATTATGCTAACTCTGGAAAAGACTGTGTAGGTGATATAGGTGTTCAGAAGGCTTTGTGCTTTTTAAATTGAAACAACTGATGAGAATGAGTCTGGATAAGGTCTCTGTGCTAACATAATGTAGGATTCTACATTCTAAGAAAAGCTGAGTGTAATAATAATAGTAATTCTAATAACAACGAAATTACCACAACAAAAATATGTGCTTGATTACTTTAAAGGTAATTAAAGATGCTTACCAGTGATGCCAAGGCAATTCTGTGGAAATGTTATGTCTATTCAGGAGAGAAAGGATTGTCTTTTTAAGAAATTATGCTGAGACATTCAGATAACCACATGTAGAATAATTCAGCATATACAAAAACTAAGATGGATGACCGAACTAAATATAAGAGCTAAAACTATAAAATTCTTGGAAGAAAATGCAGCAATAATTTTTGTGAACTTGAAGTGAGCAAATATTTCTTAATCCCAAAAGCAAAACTATAATCCATAAATTAAAAAAAAATTAAATGGGACTTCATGAGAATTAGAAACTGTAGCACTTTGAGAGATACCAGTGCACCAATGAAAAGACAAACCAAAGACTTTGAGAAAATAATTGCAAATCATGTCTCTTAAAGTATGTGTAACTCAGAAATTTAAATAACTTTGCAATTCAATATAAAAAATAACCCAATTAAAATGTAAAGGTTTAAAAATTCAAAGATTTTTATTAGGTATTTCACCAGCAAATGTATTCAAATGGTAATCAAGGACACAAGGGTGATTAACATCATTATTTATTAGGGAAATGAAAACTAAAACCACAATAAGACACCACTTCACAAATATTGGCCAGATTATAAAGAAACTGGAATTCTCATCCTTATGGGAATGTCAGATGTACCAGCTGCATTGGAGCATAATTTGGTAGTTTCATGGAGAAGTAAACATAAATTTATCATACAAGCCAGTAATTCTACATCTAGGTATCTATCCAAGAGAAATTAAAGCATATGTTAACATAAATTATTATATTGATTTTTATAGCAGCATTATTAATAATAATCAGAAAATGAAAACAATCCAAATGTACATTGATTGGTGAATGGTTAAATAAACTGGGATATATTCATAAGCTAGAAAGTTATTCAACAATATAAAAGAAAATAATACCGATACATTCCACATGGTGGATAAACTTAAAAAACATAACTGAAAGAAATTAGATACAAAATAATGACATATGATATGCTTTCTTAATATGCAATCTCCACAAAAGGCAATCTATAGAGATGTGATATGGATTAGTGGTTCCCTGTGGCTGTGGATGGGAATGGAGAGTAACTGCAAGTGGGTAGAGGTCAGGGGAAATGTTCTATGTTGGAATATGGTTTTGGATGCACAGCTCTGCACCTTTACAAAAAGTCATTTAATGTAATTTTTATAGTATTCAAATTATTCTTAAATAAACGTATTTAAAAAGTAAACCACTTATATTTTCCCTGTTAGTTCACATAGTAAAGATAACTTCTATCACCTATTTTATGCTACACTGTAATATTACTAGAAATTGTAAGCATTGTAATTGTGCAAGAAAAATAAAGCATAAGGGCTCAAAAAGAAGAAATAAAATATCAACTGTTTTAAAAATGGCATGATTAGAATTAGATCAGTGAAAATGATAAACTTGGGAAATCTCAAATTCCTTGCCTCCAAATAAGAATGAAAAAGTTTACAAAACTGTCAGAATAAACTCTTTCAATTCTGACATTTAATCAAAAACTTAACACAAGCAAGAGAATGCTTAAAGAAACAAATGAAACAGATGAATTTTGATGAGAGCTCTGTAATTTTAACATACTCTATTATCAGCAGTGGCCACAGGACTGGAAAAGGTCAGTTTTCGTTCCAGTCCCAAAGAAAGGTGAGGCCAGAGAATGTTCAAACTACTGCACAATTGTGCTCATCTCACTCACTCGCAAAGTAATGCTAAAATTCTCCAAGTTAGGCTTCAACAGTACGTGAATTGAGAACTTCCATATGTTCAAGCTGGATTTAGAAAAGGCAAAGGAACCAGAGACCAAATTGCCAACATCCACTGGATCACTGAAAAAACAAGAGAGTTCCAGAAAAACATCGTCTTCTGCTTTATTGATTATGCTAAAGCTTTTGACTGTGTGGATCATGACAAACTGTGGAACATTCTTAACGAGATGGGGATACCAGACCACCTGCCTCCTGAGAAATCTGTATGCAGGTCAAGAAGCAACAGAACCAGACATGGTACAGCGGACTGGTTCCAAATTGGGAAAGGAGTACATCAAGGTTGTGTGTTGTCACCCTGCTTATTTAATTTCTATGCAGAGTACATCATGTAGAATACTGAGCTGGATGAATCAACAAGCTGGAATCAAGACTGCCGGGAGAAGTATCAATAACCTCAGATATGCAGATGACACCACCCTTATGGCAGAAAGTGAAGAGGAATTAAAGAGCCTCTTGATGAAAGTGAGAGAGAAGAGTGAAAAAGCTGGCTTAAAATTCAACACTCAGAAAACAAAGATCATAGCATCTGGTCCCATCGCTTCACGGCATATAGATGGGGAGACAATGGAAACACTGCTGCAGATGGTAATGCAGTCCAGCCATAAAATTAAAAGACACTTGATCCTTGGAAGAAAAGCTATGACCAAACTAGCTAGCATATTAAAAAGCAGAGACATTACTTTGTTGACAAAGGTCCATCTAGTCAAATCTATGGTTTTTCCAGTATTCATGTATGGATGTAAGGGTTGGATCATAAAGAAAGCTGAACACTGAAGAATTGATGCTTTTGAACTGTGGTGTTGGAGAAGACTTTTGAGAGTCCATTGGAGTTCAAGAAGATCAGACCAATCAATCCAAAAGGAAACCAGTCCTGAATATTCACTGAACAGATTGATGCTGAAGCTGAAACTCCAATACTTTAGCCACCTGATGTGAAGAGCTGCCTCATTTGAGAAGACCCTGATGCTGGGAAAGACTGAGGGCAGGAGGAAAAGGGGGACGACAGAGGATGAGATGGTTGGATGGCATCACCAACTCAAGTGACATGAGTTTGGGTGGACTCCGGGAGTTGGTGATGGACAGGGAGGCCTGGCATGCTGAAGTCCACGGGGTCGCAAAGAGTAGGACACAACTGAGCGACTGAACTGAACTGATATTGTCCATGTTCCTTTCTTATTTTGGAGTTAAAATCCATTTATCTTTGAAAACATAAAGTTGAGGACATGTATAATTTTCAAAGATAGAACCATTCTGTAAAACTGTATTATATATAAACTAATGCAAACATGGGAAAATATGATACATGGTTATATTTCAATAAAGTTCTCAGACACAGAATATTTTCCTTAATGGAAATACACTGATATTCACTTGTCAAGTCCTCTGGAGACCTTCTACAGACTGTTCTTTGCTATGAAAGTGCTGAGATATTTAAGATTTCCTTTCTGAACAGGATAAAGTCAGTGGAGGCCTCAAAAAAAAAAAGCAAAATAAATATGAAGGCAGAATCTCAGTGGGTCTAATTTGTGGCAGAGTAGAATGATTTTTTTTTACACTGGAGTACTTATGCTTAAGTAGTGATTTTCTATAAATATTTATCGATGGTCTAAGGATTCACTATGACTTGTGAAATGTAAAACTGTCCTAGAGAATTATAAGGCTTGATGACTTGGAACTTAACGTTACTCTATCTCCACTCACTGTGGCATGTCTTATGATCCTTCCTTGCAGAAATTCTTACTGGATATAATAGTATTTACCAACTACAATACACAATACAAATAAAGATAATCCATGATCTTATTAACAAAATAAGAATATAGTTTAAATTTTCAAGAGATTCTAATTTTTGGAAGGATTCTGAACAGGAAGCAGGAATCAGTTCAGTTCAGTTGCTCAGTCATGTCCGACTCTTTGCAAAGC
The DNA here is from genome assembly GCA_007570785.1 of Antilocapra americana. Classification (NCBI taxonomy): domain Eukaryota; kingdom Metazoa; phylum Chordata; class Mammalia; order Artiodactyla; family Antilocapridae; genus Antilocapra; species Antilocapra americana. Next base: position 9,063,409 of record ML661900.1, on the reverse strand, counting down.
AGGAATAGACACAAAATATCAACTTCTCTCTCATCTTTTATCTCCAATACTGCACACATATTAGGCAGCCAATGTTTATTTTTTGAATTGATTATTAATATTTTGAACTGACCCTTCGACTGAATGCCCACAAGCTCCAGACTTCACTCTTCTTGGAAATTCTACTCATGCTACTAGTAAACAGAAGCTAGAATGTATAACAATGATAATTTGTACTTTAAGATCTACCTTCTGAAGGACACTAATATTCAGTTTAGATAAGGCACTGGGAGAACTGAATTATAAAGTCAGTCTTTTGATCAGTAAGAGCCAGAGCAGAAGAAATTGGTATTTTAGCACACCAGACTTGTGTACATCATTTTTTTTTTCCCACATCCCTCATGGCATGCAGGGTCTTAGTTCTCTAACTAGGCATGGAACTTGAGCCCCTTGCTCAGTCTTAACCACTGAACCATCAAGGAGGTCCCTGGAATGTGTTTCTCATAGTATTTACAATTGACTCTTGGGGCACAGAAGAAAGGCATTCCTAACCACGCTTTTTCCCAAACCTTCTGCACCATTGTGCTCCCTTCCCCCTGCATCAACCCCCACAACCATCATCGACATATCCTTTCTTTACACGTGTCAACACTTCATGATTGGATCCAACTCTTTCCTTTTCTGGTCATGGCACAATTCAGCCTCCTGAAGAAGGTTGACTTTCCCTATGATTATCATTTGTTGCATGATTATAATTTAATTCTTACATCAACTATACTGACGGTCTCCCTAACACCTTACTACCACCCTACATCTATAATTTTGTGTATAAATATATGCACTGTGAGCATCTGATATGGTTAGTTTTAAGCTAAAAGCAGGAAAAAGTAAGAAAAATCTCCCCTTTTCCTCACTTCTGTTCCAAAAGCAAGATGAGGATATTCAATCCTAAAACATTTATTGTTGAGAAAGACATTCCTTTATATCTATAGGAAGCTACCATGTAACATTAAGTATTTTAAAAAGTTATACATATTACATACAAGTTATTTTCTTTCTGACCTTTGCTAAATATACACACACAGCACCCCTCAAGAGATCCAATTGTTTCTCATTTCTTAGATCTGGTTTTTCTTTACTAAATAGCTACATTTCTATGTTTACTACAAATTTTGTCACACAGTGGGTATAAGTGTTTTACAGTTAAAGGAGACACTGACATTTTACAAACGGAGAAATTGAGGCACAGGAGAACGGAAGGACTTTCTAGGGTTGACAATTTGCCAAGAGTTCAACAGGAACATATTTATTTGCATTACTCCAAGGTTATAGCTAATTAAAATAGAGTTATAAAAAAAACAAACAAAAAAACTAGATCTCCATATGTCAAAAGAAGTTAACTTTGAGCCATATTTTTGAGGTACTGTATACATTATTTTTTACCGCATACAAAAATTAACTCAAAACAGATCATAGACTTAAATGTAAAATCTAAAACTATAAAACCTCTAGATGAAAATAAAATAATTGAGTTCTAGCAGTATATTCTTTAATTTCTAGAATGGCATATTTAACTTTTCTTTTTCAACCTTTATCTAATTTCAGTCTATAGAAATATGGTGGAAATGCCTTACTAGATAATAAAGAATTATCATGTGTTATACTCCTACACCAAGTATTTCTCTGGAATTTTAACTAACCTACAATCCTTGTTTGTTTTTCTTGCCATAAGCTCTACAAATAACAGCCAATCTTTGACTTTACTTACTGACATTCGCATGTTTGCACTGACGTTAGAGCCTTTTTGAGGGATACCAGTCTAGATATATAGAAACTGCAAAACTGACTCAAACTCTCTGAAATCTCCAGATAAAAGGGCTGTAGAACCACACATCTCTTCTCTAAAATGTGCACCAGTTTCTAAACCCCCTTCTGAGTTTTTCACAAGTGATGAGGCACAAGGATGATCATTACAACATCAAAAAGAAGAAAATAATATTTTATTTTCCAAGGGCCTATAAACCAGAATTCTAAATGTATTAGTTTTATCCCTATTGCAGCAAATATAAAACACTTTGAAATCAGAATACATCATTTGATTTATGTTAGTGTGGCATGGAATTATTACTACTGTAATATTAATACCCTTTCACAGCATACACTGAATGATACTCTAGCTTTTGGAAAAGTGAAAGTGTTAGTCACTCAGTAATGTCCTGCTCTTTGTAACCCCATGGACTGTAGCCTGCCAGGTCCCTCTGTCTATGGATTTCTCCAGGCAAGAATACTGGAGTGGGTAGCCATTCCCTTCTCTAGGGGACATTCCTAATTCAAAAATCGAACCTGGGTCTCCTGCATTGCAGGCAGAGCACTCTTTATCATCTGAACCATGGCTGACTATGAGAAGCTTTTGGAGCTTCCCTAAAAATAGTATAAAGGATATGTGATTTTAAATTCTATACAGTAAACTTATTTTGCTTATATTTGCATTTTAAGATCAGAGTAATCCAATGATTACAGAAATTTTTAAAGTAGAAAAAATATTTCAACATAGAAATAGGAAAAAATATGTAAAATGCCTCAACTCAAACTTGTATTATTTTTCTAAGTATGTTTTCTTTAGGAAAGCAGCAAATAATAAAAATATGAAGAGTGCCCACAACATTCATACTATTGATAATTTACTTTAATTAAGAATTAACACCAGCATTGTGGTAACACAATGTGACATTGTACTGCATACATATACCTTGCTTTGTCAAAGATAGACGATAAGACTACTGTCTAAGAATACTGACTGCCCTTTTTTTAAAAGATAAACAATAAGACTGAGCTATGAAACTAACTTGGTATAATGAAAAAACAAAGGAAGAGAATAACATCAACTAATAAAACTTTCACAATATTGCACTAAATTTGTGACTTAAAAATCTCAAAGGTTTAAGTTATGACACCCAAATTTCTGGGCCAGACATTACAGATAGAGGATGACAAAGAGTAATCTAAGCTTCTGTACAATAATCCAAAGTTTCTATTCATCTGTAGCAATCTTAAAGTAATTTGATGCATGGGCAAAACAGCTTAAAGCTCTTAAAATTAATAATACAACTGACTGAAAAAAATGGCTTAAAGAAAAAGCCTTTATAATTTAACCAGAATGACAGCAAATGTGGCAAATAGTTGTACACATAAAAAAGTGAATTTTCAATTATTCTTTAGTACATTAGACATTCAAGAGATTTTTATAACTGATGATTAACATAATTGGCAAGTTCCAATTTCTCTGTTTGCAAACAAGCAGCTTGCATTTTCAATTAGAGATGTTGGTAGAGAAATAACAGTTTTGACTGTGAAAATCTGCTAATGAAAGCTGATACTTCATGCTCAATGCATAGAAATTACATAACTACTGCAGTGAATTGATATTCTTATACTATAGAACTTCACAAAGATATCAAAGAATGTAATTCATAGCTTAGTACTTCTTAAACAACTAGCGCTGAATGAGAAAGCAGTTGATCAAGATAAATGTCATGAGTGAACATATACAAAGAATGCAAAACTAGGTGCTTTTAATTTATGATAAAAATTTCAAGTACATAAGATTTTTCCTCCTAGATAAATACAATTAATAACCAAACCAACAGTAATATATTGAAAAGCAGCCCTATACCAGGTCAAAAATAGACATAAACTATTAAATGATAAATGGAAATGTTAACACAATATTTTGGTTAGGGTGAAAGTATATATCTATGAAGGTATTAAAAAATTATCTACAGAAACTAGCTGCCATAACACTTGTTCTTTTATTAACACTTGTACTTAGTATGTTGTTGGTGTTTAGTTGCTAAGTTGTATCCAACTCTTTGCGACCCCATGAACCTAGCTCACCAGGCTCATGTGTCCATGGGATTTCCCAGGCAAGAATACTGGAGTGGGTTGCCATTTCCTTCTCCAGGGGATCTTCCTGACCCGGGGATTGAACCTTGAACCTGCATCTCCTTACCTTCTGAGTCACCAGGGAAGTATAGTTCGGGATATATAACTATTCATATATAACAATACACAACTATCTCCTACAGGATAATAATAACTCTGTTTTTCTGTATGAAGTATCAATAGCAGTTAATATCTTAGTTATAATATCATCAAAATAGTTAATAACATAGATTGAATAATCTATCATTAAATAAAAAGATATAAAAACTACCATCATCCCTAATCAAAATCTTGGTAAACTGAGACACAGAGACATTTAGCAAGTTGATCAAGGTCCTAGAACTAATAAATGATAGACCCAACATATAAATTTGGTAGTTTTAAGCTATGAATGACCTAATACAAATGATTTAGCACATTATTTGAAATAGCAGTTGCACCAAGGCAATGAATATGTAAATGGTATCTTTTGTTTCCCTCTCAGGGACTTTTTCAGGCAATCATAAACTTATGTGGCAAAGTAAAAGAAAAAGGAAAACAAGAAAAGAAATAATGAGGATAGACTTTGCTTAAAAGTCACATATGACTGAGTACAGATTTTGACTTTCAAATATGGTTAATAAAGAAATATTTTGCTTCAGACCACCATTAGCAGCTAGAAAATGTAAAAACGAATGAAACAAAAAGAAATATCTGAGAGGAAATCAGGAATGAGAGATCAAAATCAAAGAGAGAAAGCAATCACAAACAGGTTAACTGATACTCTGCTCACCATCCTTCCCCTTTGCATATTATAATTCTTTGTACAAAGCAACAGGCTAAAATCCACATTCAGCATATATGCAGAAAACCAGAAGTACCAACAGTCTTGCAAAAATAGACTTACAGTTGACCTTTAAGAGTAATAACCAAATCTAGTGAACAATGGAGTAATAGCTTTATAATGCTGAAATGAAATCATTGCAAGCCTAGACTCCTATAGCCAGTAAAAATAGTCTTCAAAAGTGAAAACTAAACAAAAATACTTGCAGATGATTAAAAACCAAGATGATTCACTACCAGAAACCTGATATTACACAAATACTAAATCAACATCTTCACACAGATGAGCAATGGTCCCAGAGTACAGAAATGAAGCAAGTGAATAGAGCAAGGAAAATAATACTATAAATAACAAACATGATAATGCTTAAAACATATGCATAATTTAATCCATATATGTTTAAAACATACGCATATAGTCATTGTTTAGTCACTAAGTTGTGTCTGACTATGCAACCCTATGGACTGTAGCCCACCAGGCTCCTTTGTCCATGGGATTTCCCAGGCAAGAATACTGGAGTGGGCTACCATTTCCTTATCCAGGTTATGTGAGCTTACGTCCTTCACTGGCAGGAGGATTCTTCACCACTGAACCACCAAGGAAGTCCTAAAATGTTCCAAGGCCATCTGATAAATGGCATAATTACATTATTGTAAGTTAAGGATGCATATTAGAATATATGGGTTCACTACCACTGTATGCACTGTGCAAGAATACCATTAGCAAGAACTTTCACACTCTAGATGTGAACAGAGTATCCTATCTGACTTAGCTTCAAAGGATGATAGATGACAGAAGACTAAGGGTACCAATGGGGTAGCCTCAGTAGCGTCTCTTTAATGGGAATGTTTACAAAACGTAGACTAAATGTTTAGGTGAAAGTTGTAGAGTGAGTTAGAAAATACCAATACCTGTAGGTCACGAATCAAGTTGGCAAAGGAAGGACACAGATCTCACCTCCACACCTGAACACATCAAAAATACATCTATATGTGGAACAATTCTCACCGAACACAAACTTGCAGAAGGACCCCTGCACAACCAAGGCTATAAGATGCACATCCATCTTGGTAAGGGAAGAAAGACATCAGTGACAGCCCCCTGAGCAGGAAAAAGGAGATTACAAGGGAGATTACAAGGATGATCACTTCCCTGGGAAGCGAGCAATTCAATCCAAAGACTACACATTGCAATCATTGAGTACTACTTCAGGGAGACATAGGACTTCTCTTGCTTGGCTGGAGGATCACCGGGACTAACAGAAGGAGAAGCCTGGACTCTACTCAAGAGGAGTATACACACAGACTTGCCCCCAAGGCAAGGTGGACGGAGATCTCTAGTGGTTGTAGGGTTTCCTATGACTGCCTCCTGATCTGTGCCCCGGTCCAAGCTAAGCAATGCTCTAGACCTACTCACTGTGTCACAGTGCAGCTCTTCATGTGGGGCAGTCAAGACTAGAATAAACACCTGATTGTGAGCCAGAGGAGATCCAGTTTCAAGGTAGATCCGGAGGGCTAGTCAGCAGCCATCATTGGCCCTTATGAAAGTAGCTCTGTCACCCAATAGGGTAGGCGGTCCCTGCAGAAGGAAAATCAGGCGTGCTTTTCTTAAGAGAAGCCGTTTTGGGCCTATACCATTTTGTGATCTAAGCCTGGCAAGAAGCTTGACTTTGAGTAGGTAGCAATAATGTATGACATCAAGGGAACAAAAAGAAAAAAAAAAAGGAGAAACAAATTACCAGTGTCAGGAAAGAGAAATAACAATAGCAATAAAATAACAATAAAAATAACAATAAAATATCATTTTGTTATTGAAATAATAATAAAAATATCATTTGTAAAAACTCCCAGATCTCTTTCAGTGGTAAAGATTAGCCTGAAGTACTCAATCACCAGATCAATGAGAACCTAAGGGATGATGCTGACCTTTTCTGACCCTTGTGACTTCAGTCAACTAAAGCTTAGACTGTCAACAACCCAAGCAACTTCATGAATACAATCTTAGATTAAAATTTCCCAGATTGTGCTGCTTGGAGAGAAATTGTCTTGGGAAAGATCCTCAGTGTGGAAAGATCCTCTTACTCCTTATTTACTGCAAGTAATAATTTCTTTCTTCTCCCAGTCTTTGGCTTGGTTGTGTCTCTTGGCTTGACAATAACCAAGAAACAAATGCAGTTATCAGGTAACAGCTCCTCAGAAGCTGGCCCCTCCACCACAACTCAAAGACACATTCCAAGAAGCCATGTAGGCACCACCACCTGCACTGCAGAGATCTCACACCAGGATGGGGCAGCTGGAGGTAGTTCTGTGAAGAACAAAAGGGCTTACAACAGAGGTTGCATCTGTGCAGAAGTGTGAATGCCTGCATATTCAGTTCATTAGAACTGTCTGCAGGGGACACAAGACAAGAGCCCACACAAACCTCACTTGCATCAGCGATCCCCCTCTTTCTAGCAAAGATCCTTGTGTGGGAAAAAGGAAAACACATTCTTAAAGGAACAGAGCCAGCTTGGGTCTGATCCTCAGGGTTTCTGCTCAAGCAACTTGGGGTCAGATCCCACTGCCCATAGGGCAGTGATGGCCACTGAGCAGCCCAGCCTCACACCAAACATCAGCTCTAGCACTTCCATCTCCAGTTCTACCCCCTACCAAGGTGAGAGTTGCCAGCACACTCTCAGGAAAGAAGTAAATTGTACCCACATCAAATCTAGTTTTTCCTCCAAAGGCTCTAGGGATATGAAGTCTATATAAGGACACTCCCACATAAGATCACCCTTTTGAGATCACAAGAGGTCAATGTTTCACCCAAATACATAAAAGCAGAGAAAGTAAAGCAAAATGAAGAGGCAAGGAAATGACTTGCAATTGAAAGCAAGAGAAAATCCCTAAAAATCAATGAAACAGAAATAAACAGGTTACCAGATAAAGAATTCAAAGTATTGGTAAAAAAAAAAAATGAATTGGGAAAAATAACTGATATATGCAATGAACACATTAATAAGCAAATAGAAAAAATATTTAAAAAGAACCAATCAGAAATGAATAATTCAACAGTAGAAATAAAAAACATACTACAAGGAATGAAGAGCACATTAAGTGAAATAGGAGAAGGCAGTAAGTGACTGGAAGATAGAATAATGGAAACGTCCCATCAGAACATTTTTTCTCTTCAGAAAGAAGAGCAAATTTAAAAAAAATAAAAAAGATAACAGTCTAAGACATCTCTCAGATAAGAGTAAGCATACAACATTCACGTATAGGAGTCCTAGAACAAGAAGAGAGAAGGGAATTGAAAACATGAGGAAACTATGGCTGAACTTCCAAACCTGAAGGAAGAAACAGATATCCAGATACACAAGCACAGAGTACAAAATAAGATTAACCCAAAGAAGCCACACCAAGACATATAGTTAAAATGACTAAGGTTAAAGACAGAGAATTTTATGGGCAGCAAGAGAGAAACAAAAAGTCATATACAAGGGGACCCCTATAAGGCTGGGTTAGCCTGGTGGCTCAGCGGTAAAGAATTCACCTGCAGTGTTAGAGACTCAGGAGACATGGGTTCAGCCTCTGGGTCAGGAAGATCCCCTGAAGGAAAGCATGGCAACCCACTACAATATTCTTGCCAGAAAATTCCCATGGACAGATGAACCTGGTGGGCTACAGTCCACAGGGCCAAAGAGTAGGACACAACTGAAGCAATTGAGCATGCGTGCACATTATTAGGTTACCAACTGATTTATCTGCAGAAACTATACAGAGCAGAAGGGAGTGGCAATATATATTTAAAGTCCTGGAAGGAAAAAATATGCAACCTAGGACACTCAGCAAAATTGTCAGAGTAAAAGAAGACAGAAACAGTTCATCAGACAAGCAAAAACTAAAAGAACTCAGCAATAATACACCTACTCGGAGAGAAATATTGAAGGTACTTCGCTAAATGGAAAAAAATCAAGAATGTATATGAAAGGGAAAATTCCAATAGGAAAGGCTATATTAGAGATTGAAGGTCATTTAAATAAGCCAGCACACAGACTTAAAGAAAATTGTAAAATCAACTATTAACTAAAATAAACAGTAAAAGGATAACCATGAAGATGTAAAATATTGCATCAAAAACACAGACTCTGTGGGAAGAAAATTAAAAAATACATGATATTTTAGAATGTATTTGAACTTAAATGACCAGTTTAAAACAAGTAGATATATTATAGGTTAACATACACAAACCCCACAGTATCTACTAATCAAAGACCTTTAATAGATTTACAAAAACTAAAAAAGAAAAAAAGGCTCACAAGCAGACTTTGACAGAATAAAGCCACAGAAGAAACAAAAAAGAAGAAATGAACAGGAAAGACATACATAAACAACTAGAAAACAAGCAATAAAGTGGTAATAAGTAAATAATTATCAATTATTAAATGTCAATGGACAAAATGTTCTCATCAAAGAGCATGGAAGGGTGGGAGTTTGGATTAAAAAAAAACAATAAAAATCTATATGCTTCTTATAAGAGACTCCCTTCAATGCTAAAGACACACCAAGACTGAAAGTGAGAGGAGGGAAAAAGACAATCAATGCAAAGGGAAACATGAGAGTAGGGTTAACACTCATATAAGACAAAATAGACTTCAAAGTAACAAAAAAGAAGGGCATTATACAATGATAGAGAGCCCAATATATGAGGAGGATATTACATTGTTAATATATATGTATAGTATATTGGGTGTACCCAATATAGGAGCACCTAAATACATAAAGTGAATATTAACAGACAGAAAGGGAGAAATTGACAATAATAGTAGAGAGTTTTAATAGCCCACTTACATTAATGGACAGAGCATCCAGATAGAAAATCAATAAGGCAAAAGAAGTAGTTTTAAATGATACAACAGACCAGTTGGACATTCCTATTTTCCAAATAGGAAAAGGGGAACATCAAGGCTGTATATTGTCACCCTGCTTATTTAACTTATATGCAGAGTACATGATGAGAAACTCTGGGCTGGATGAAGCACAAGCTGGGATCAAGATTTCTGGGAGAAATATCAATAACCTCAGGTATGCAGATGACACCACCTTTATGGCAGAAAGTGAAAGAGGAGAGTGAAAAAGTTGGCTTAAAGCTCAACATTAAAAAAACTAAGATCATGGCATCCGGTCTCATCACTTCATGGCAAACAGATCGGGAAACAGCGGAAACATTGGCTGACTTTATTTTTTGGGGGCTCCAAAATCAGTGAAGATGATGACTGCAGCCATGAAATTAAAAGATGCTTGCTCCTTGGAAGAAATGCTATGACCAACCTAGACAGCATATTAAGGAACAGAGACATTACTTTGCCAACAAAGGTCTGTCTAGTCAAGGCTATGGTTTTCCCAGTAGTTATGTATGGATGTGAGAGTTGGTCTGCAAAGAAAGCTGAGCATTGAAGAATTGATGCTTTTGAACCGTAGTATTGTAGAAGACTTTTGATAGTTCCTTGGACAGCAAGGATATCCAAGCAGTCCATCCTAAAGGAAATCAATCCTGAATATTCATTGGAAGGACTGATGCTGAAGCTGAAACTCCAAAACTTTGCCCACCTGATGTGAAGAACTGACTCATTTGCAAAGACCCTAATGCTGGGAAGGATTGGGGGCAGGAAGAGAAGGGGACGACAGAGGATGAGATGGCTGAATGGCATCACCGACTCAATGGACATGGGTTTGGGTAGACTCTGGGAGTTGGTGATGGACAGGGAAGCCTGGCGTGCTTCAATTCATGGGGTCACAAAGAGTCAGACACGACTGAGCGACTGAACTGAACTGAACAAATCAATCTAGAAGCAATGAACAAATTTGTAGAAACATAAACCTGATGATACTGAATCAAGAAGAAACAAATAATTTGAACAGAAAGACTACTAACAGTGAAATTAAATTTGTAATAAATTAAAATAAAAATAACTTCCCAATAAAGATAAGTCTAGGACCAGATGCCTTCACAGAAGAAGTCTACAGAAGATATAAAGTAAGTACTAATACCTATCCTTTTCAAAATACTCCAAAAACCAGGAGAGGATCGAACACACTCAAATTAATTCTATTAGGCCATCCATTACCATGACATGAAAACCAAGGCACTACAAATAAATAAAACTTCAGGCCAATATCTTTAATGAATATAGATGTAAAAATCCTAAACAAAATATTAGCAAACTGACTGAATCCAACAATATAGAAAAAGGATCATACACAACCATCAAGTGGGCTTTATTCTAGGGACACAAAGATTATTCAACACTTGCAAATCAGTATGATACACCATGTGAACAAAATGAAGGATAAAAACCACAAGACCATCTGAACAGATGCAGGAAAACCACCGACAAAATTCAATAGCTGTTCATGATACAAACAAAAACCAAACCTCTCAATGTGTGCACGGAGGGGACATATCATGATATAATAAGGACTATTTACAATAAACTCATAGTTAACATCATACTCAAAGGTGAAAAGCTAAAAGCATGTACTTTAAATTCAAGAAAAAGACAAGGATGCCCACTCTTGTCACTTCTATTTAATACAGTGTCGGAAATAATACGCACATCAGTCAGGCAAGAAAATGAAATAAAAGGCCTGCAAATTGGAAGGGAAGAAGTAAACCTGTCATATTTCCAGATAGCATGATACTTTATATAAAAGTATGAATTCAACAAAGTTGTAGGATACAAGATTAATATACAGAAACCTGTTGCAGTTCTATCCACTAATAATGAATAACCAAGAAGACACAGTTAAAAAAAAAACTCGTTTAAAATAATATCTAAAAGAATAAAATACCTAGCAATAAACTTGAGACAAAACACCTACGCTGTGAAATCTATAAAACATTCACAGAGGAAACTAAAGATGATACAAAAATGGAAAGGTATCTTGTTCTCAATAATAGTGTTAAAGTGACCATACTACTCACAGCACCTACAAATTTAATGCAATCTCTATAAAAATACTAATGACATCATACACAGTGTCCAACTCTTTGTGATCCAATGGACTGCAGCATGCCAGACTTCCCTGTCCTTCACCATTTCCTGGAATTCGCTCAAAGCAAAGTGATGTCTCTGTTTTTCAATACTCTGTCTAGGTTTGTCATAGCTTTCATTCCAAGGAGCAAGCGTCTTTTAATCCTGTGGCTGTAGTCACTGTCTGCAGTGATTTTAGAGCCTCCCAAAATAAAATCTGTTCCTGTTTCCATTTTTTGCCATGAAGTGATGGAACCTTAGTGATGGGATGCCATAATCCTAGCTTTTTAAATGTTTAGTTTTAAGCCAGCTTTTTCATTCACCTCTTTCATCCTTATCAAGAGACTCTTTAGTTTCTCTTCGCTTTCTGCCATTAGAGTAGTATCATTTCATATCTGAGGTTGTTGTTATTTCTCCCAGCAATCTTGATTCCAGCTTGGAATTCATCCAGCCTGGCATTTCAGGCTTTGACATACTCCCTTCCCAATACTGAACCAGCCCACTGTTCTATGTTCAGTTCTAACTGTTGCTTCTTGATCTGCATACAGGTTTCTCAGGAGGCAGGAAAGGTGGTCCGGTATTCCCATTTCTTTAAGAATCTTCCACATTTTTTTTGTGATCCACACAAAGGCTTTAGTGTAGTCAATGAAGCAGGAACAGATGTTTTTTTCTGAAATCCCCTTGCTTTCTCTATGATCCAACATGTGTTAGCAACTTGATCTCTGGTCTTTCTTCTGTTTTAAATCCAGCTTGTACATCTGGACGTTCTTAGTTCACATACTGCTGAACCCCAGCTTGAAGGATTTTGAGCATTACCTTGCTAGCATGTGAAATCAGCACAATCATGTGGTAGTTTCAACTCTCTTTGCATTGTCTTTCTTTGGGACTGGAATGAAAACTGACCTTTTATAGTCCTGTGGTCATTGCTGAAATTTCCAAATTTGCTGACATATTGAATGCAGCATTTTGACAGCATCATCTTTTAGGATTTGAAATGCACAGTTGGAATCCTATCACCTCCACCAGCTTCAGAGCAATGCTTCCTGAGACCCATTTGACTTCATACTCCAGGATGTCTGGCTCCAGGTGAGTGACCACACCATTGTGGTTATCCAGGTCATTAGGACCTTTCTTTGTATAGTTCTTCTGTGTATTCTTGCTGCTTCTTCTTAGTCTTCTGCTTCTGTTAGGTCTTTGCTGTTTCTGTCCTTTTTTGTGCCCATCTTTGCATGAAATATTCTCCTGATACCTCCAACTTTTCCATCCTATTACTTTCCTCTATTTATTTGCATTGTTCATTACAGAATTTCTGATCTCTTCCTGCAATTCTCTGAACTGTGAACTATTTAAAAGAGCCAAAAGAAGGAAGCAACCCACATAAACAGAAATGGATATAAAAGAAGTGGTATATACACACAATGGAGTACTACTCAGCCATAAAAAAGATGAAATTCTGCCATTTTCAGCTACATGGATATACTTAGTGATTATTATACTTAGTGAAATCAGTCTCAGAAAGGCAGATACTGAATAATATTGTTTCCAGGTGGAATGTAAATAATAATATAAACAAAGGCATATAGCAAAACAGAAACTTAAAAATATAGAAAATAATCCAGTGGCAACCAGTGGTTAGAAGGAAGTGGAAGGCAGCATATGTTAGATATACAGGATAAAGAGATAGAACCCACTATGAATAAAGTTGGATAACCAACAAGGGTACATTGTATAGCATAGGGAATAATAGCAATTATTTTTTAATAATACTTAATAGAATATGAACTGTAAATCTCAAAAAAATCTCAAAAATGACAGAATGATCTCTGTTTGTTTCCAAGGCAAACCATTCAATATCACAGCAATCCAAGTCTGTGCCCTGACCAGTAATGCTGAAGAAGGTGAAGTTGAACGGTCCTATGAAGACCTACAAGAACTTCTAGAACTAATACCCAGAAAATATGCCCTTTTAATTATAGGGGCCTGGAATGCAAAAGTAAGAAGTCAAGAAATACTTGGAGTAACAGGAAAATTAGGCCTTGGGGTACTGAATGAAGCAGATCAAAGACTAACAGAGTTTTGCCAAGAGAACGCACTGGTCATAGCAAACACCCTCTTCCAACAATACAAGAGAAGACTCTACACATATATATCACCAGATGGCCAACACCAAAGTGAGACTGATTATATTCTTTGCAGCCAAAGATGGAGAAACTCTATAGTGCCAGCAAAAACAAGACCGGGAGCTGACTGTGGCTAAGATCATGAACTCCTTATTGCCAAATTCAGACTTACATTGAAGAAAGAAGGGAAAATCACTAAATCATTCAGGTATAGCCTAAATCAAATCCCTTATGATTATACAGTGGAAGTGACAAATAGATTCAAGGGATTACATCTGATAGAGTGCCTGAAGAACTATGGACGGAAGTTCGTGACAATGTACAGGAAGCAGTGATCAAGACAATTCCCAAGAAAAAGCAATGCAAAAAGGCAAAATGGTTGTCTGAAGAGGCCTTAAAAATAGCTGTGGAGGGCTTCCCTGATGGCTCAGTGGTAAAGCAGCCACCTGCCAATGCAGGAGACACAGATTGGATCCTCGGCCTGGGAAGATCCCACATGCCACAGAGCAACAAAGTCTGTGCGCTACAACTGTCGAGCCTGTGCCCTAGAGCCTGGGAGTCAGCCCTGCTGAAGCCAGTGTGCCCGAGAGCCGGTACTCCACAACCCGAGGAGCCCGTGGGGCGCAAATGGAGAGTAGACCCCACTCGCTGCAACTAGAGAAAAACCCACGTGGCAACAAAGACCTAGTCCAGCCAAAAATAAAATAAAATTATTTTAAAAAAAAATTGCTGTGAAAAGAAGAGAAGTGAAAGGCAAAGGAAAAACACATCCATTTGAATGCAGAGTTCCAAAGAACAGCAAGGAGAGATAACAAAGCCTTCTTTAGTGATCAGTGCAAAGAAATAGAGGAAACAGTAGAATGGGAAAGACTAGAGATCTCTTCAAAAAAATTAAAGATACCAAGGGAAATTTTCATGCAAAGATGGGCATAATGAAGGACAGAAATGGTATGGACATAAGAGAAGAAGAAACTAAGAAGAGGTGGCAAGAATACACAGAAGAACAATAAGAAAGATCCCCACAACCCAGATAATCATGAATGTGTTATCACTCACCTAGAGTCAGACATCCTGGAATATGAATTCAAGTGGGCCTTAGGAAGCAGCACTACAAACAAAGCTAGTGGAGGTGATGGAATTCCAGCTGAGCTATTTCAAATCCTAAATGATGATGCTCTGAAAGTGCTGCACTCAATATGTCTGCAAATATGGAAAACTCAGCAGTGGCCACAGAACTTAAAAAGATTGGTGTGCATTCCAATCCCAAAGAAAGGCAATGCCAAAGAATGCTCAAACTACTGCACAATCGCACTCATCTCACATGCTAACAAGGTAATGCTCAAAATTCTCAAAGCCGAGCTTCAACAGTACATGAAACTTCCAGATATTCAACATGGATTTAGAAAAGGCAGAGAAACAAGAGATCAAATTGCCAACATCTGTAGGATCATCGAAAAAGCAAGAGAGTTCCAGAAAAACATCTGCTTCATTGATTATGCTAAATTCTTTGACTGTGTGGATCACAGCACACTGTGGAGAATTCTTCAAGAGACGGCAATACCAGACCACCTTACTTGCCTCATGAGAAATCTGTATGCAGGTCAAGAAACAACAGTACTGGACATGGAACAACAGACTGGTTCCAAATCAGGAAAGGAGTATGTCAAGGCTGTATACTGTCATCCTGCTTATTTAACTTATATGCAGAGTACATAATGAGAAACTCTGGGCTGGATGAAGTGCAAGCTGGAACCAAGATTCCTGGGAGAAACATCAATAACCTCAGATACTTAGATGACACAACCGTTATGGCAGAAAGTGAAGAAGAACTAAGGATCCTCTTGATGAATGTGAAAGAGTAGAGTGAAAAGATTGACTTCAAACTCCACATTCTGAAAACTAAGATCATGGCATCCAGTCTCATCACTTCATGGCAAACAGACAGGGAAACAGTGGAAACAGTGACAGACTTTATTTTGGGGGCTCCAAAATCACTGTAGATGGTGACTGCAGTCATGAAATTAAAAAATGCTTGTTCCTTGGAAGAAAAGTTATGACCAACCTAGACAGCTTATTAAAAAGCAGACATATTACTTTGCCAATAAAGGTCCATTTAGTCAAAGCTCTGGTTTTTCCAGTAGTCATGCATGGATGTGAGAGTTAGACCATAAAGAAAGCTGAACACTGAAGAATTGAGTCCCTTGGACCTCAAGGAGATCCAAACAATCCTAAAGGAAATCAGTCCTGAATATTTATTGAAAGGACTGATGATGAAGCTGAAATTCTCATCTTTTGGCCACCTGATGCGCAGAACTGACTCATTTGAAAAGACCCTGATGCTGGGAAAGATTGAAGGTGGGAGGAGAAGGGGATGACAGAGGATGAGATGGTTGGATGGCATCACTGACTCAATGGACATAAATTTGAGTAAAATAGGGAGATGGTGATGGACAGGGAGGCCTGGCGTGCTGCAGTCCATGTGGTCACAAACATTTGGATATGACTGAGTGACTGAACTGAACTGAAACTCTAAAAGTATTGAATCATTATGTGAAGCGAAAGTTGCTCAGTTGTGTCCTACTCTCTGCAACCCCATGGACTATACAGTCCATGCAATTTTCCATGCCAGAATACTGGCTTGGGTAGTCTTTCCCTTCGCCATGGCATCTTTCCAACCTAGTGATCAACCCAGGTCTCCTACATTGCAGGCAGATTCTTTAGCAGCTGAGCCACAAGGGAAGCCCAAGAATACTGGAGTGATTCACCTATCCTTTCTCCAGCAGATCTCCCCAACGGCATTGCAGGCAGATTCTTTACCAACTGTGCTATCAGGGAAGCCTATTAAATCATCATGCTATAGACCTAAAACTAGGACTGTAAATCAACTATACTTGAAAGAAAACAAAGGAAACATCATTTTCTACAGTGCTTATAAAAATCACAAGTTTAGTGTAAGAAACAATAAATAAAAATATAAGGATAAGAAATATACATTGTAAGTACAGTAAACTAAAGAAGGTTAAAAAGGCAATTTTATTTGATAAATAGGTTAAAATTAAAAATTAAGAGGAATTTATGACCATTAGAAGATAGGAATTTAGAAATAATATGTATTCAAATTATAAGAATTTAAAACTGGAAAATATGAAAAAAATCCAAATCTGAATTATAGTAAGAAATTTTAAAATTATTTTCGCAATAACTGTTAGTACATACAAACAAAAATATGATAATATAAAGAAAAACTGAACAATGCAATTATCAAGCTTGAACTATTCAATATACCTAAATTTGCATAATCAAGAAAAGACAATGCTCATTGTTTCAAAATGTGTATGAAAAATTGACTATATAGAAGCACAAATTAGATCTCTAAAAACTGCAGTAGAAATTGAAATCACCAAGAAAAGGAAAACTAGATAATCTCCAAAAGAAAGGATGTTAGCAATATATTTTAAAACAATCCTTGGATGAAAACAATTTTTCATTGATAGTTATAAGACATTATGTAATGAATAATAAAAGTATACATTAAAACTTGTTCATTATACCAAAGTTATTATAGCAATAATTTATAGCCTTAAAAGCACACAATAGCAAAAATTGAAAAGATGAAATAAATGATACTTCAGGAAATTAGAATAGGATGACATATTAAAGTCAAAGTATAGAAGGAAGTAACACAAAGTTGGAGTTAGTAAAGGAAAACATTTACTGTAAACAACATCAAACCAAAATTTCGTTTGATGAAAATATTAATACAACAAATAAACTCTTTAGAAGTCTGATTTTTAAAAATGGTGAGAGGAAGAGGAGGGACAAATTTCTAATATTAGGAATAAAAAAGAAACACAATATAGCCTACATAAAGTTGTTGCTCAGTTGTATATAACTTTTTGCAACGGCATGGACTGCAACAAAACAGTTGCAGTCCCTGTCCATCATGATCTCCCAAAGTTTGCTGGAATTCATGTCCATTGAGTCGGTGATACCATCCAACCATCTTATACTCTGCCATCCCCTTCTCCTCCTGCCTTCAATCTTTCCCAGCATCAGGGTCTTTTCTAATGAGTTGGCTCTTCGCATCAGGTGGCCAAACTATTAAAGCTTCAGCTTCAGTCCTTCAAATGAATATTCAGGATTGATTTCCTTTAGGATGGACTAGTTTGATCTCCCTGCAGTCCAAGGGACTCTCAAGAGTCTTCTCCAACACCACAGTTCAAAGGGATAGATTTTTCAGCACTCAGCCTTCTCATATCCATACACGATACTGGAAAAATCATAGCACTAACTAGACATTTGTTGGCAAAGTAATAAGTCTACTTTTATGCTGTCTAGGTTTGTCATAGTTTTTCTTCCAAGGATCAAGCGTCTTTTAATTTCATGGCTGCAGTCACCATCTGCAGTGATCTTGGAGCCCAAGAAAATAAAGTTTGTCATTGTTTCCCCATCTATTTTTTATGAAGTGATGGGACTGGATGCCATGACCTTTGTTTTTTGAATGTTTTTTAATTAATTGATTTTAATTGGAGGCTAATTACTTTACAATACTGTGGTGGATTTTGCCATACACAGACATGAATCAGCCAGAGGTGTACAAGTTACAACCCCCTCATCCTGAACCCCCTCCCACTTCCCTCCCCACCCCATCACTCTGGGTTATCCCAAAACACCGGCTTTGAGTGCCCTGCTTCTTGCATCAAACTTACACTGGTCATCTATTTTACATATGGTAATATACATGTTTCAATGCTCTTCTCTCAAATCATCCCAACCTCACCTTCTCCCACAGAGTCCAAAAGTCTGTTCTTTACATCTGTGTATCTTTTCTTGTCTTGCATATAGGGTCATTATTACCGTCTTTCTAAATTCCATATATATGCGATAATATACTGTATTGATGTTTCTGACTTACTTCACTCTGTATAATAGGCTCCAGTTTCATCTACCTCATTAGGACTAACTCAAATGTCTTCTTTCTTATAACTGACTAATATTCCATTGTGTATAAGCCAGCTTTTTCACTCTCCTCTTTCATCTTTATCAAGAGGCTCTTTTTTTCCTCTTTGCTTTCTACCATAAGAGTGGTGTCATCTGCATATCTGAGGTTATCTGGCAATCTTGATTCGACTTGGGCTTCATCCACTCCAGCATTTCGCATGATGTACTCTACATATAAGTTAAATAAGCAGAGTGACAATATATAGTCTTGACATTCTCCTTTTCTAATTTGGAACCAATCTGTTGTTCCATGTGCAATTCTAACTGTTGCTTCTTGACCTGCATACAGCTTTTTCAGGAGGCAGGGATGGTGGTCTGGTATTCCCATCTCTTTAAGAATTTTCCACAATTTGTTGTGATCCACACAGTCAAAGTCTTTAGCATTGTCAATGAAGCCGAAGTAGGTGTTTTTCTGGAATTCTTTTGCTTTTTCTATGATCCAACAGATGTTGGTAATTTGATTTCTGGTTCCTCTGCCTTTTCTAAATCCAGCTTGGACATCTGGAAGTTCTTGGTTCACATACTGTTGAAGCCAAGCTTGAAGAATTGTGAGTATTACTTTGCTCAAACTGTGTTTAGAACCAAACTTCATAGCCATCAGAGATGCTCAGAGGGCACAAACAAAACCCTTGTGTGCACCGGGACATTAAAGTTAATATGACACTAACATTTTCATAAAATTGCAGAGTGTACTAGGAAAATCTAAAATTATTTAAAGATGCAATCTGAATAATTCTCTATATAGTATAAAATTCCTAAGGGTAATCAGTCCTGAATATTCATTGGATGGACTGATGCTGAAGCTGAAACTCCAATACTTTGGTCACCTGATGCGAAGAACTGACTCAATAGAAAAGACCCTGATGCTGGGAAAGGTCAACCTTTCCAGGAGGTAAAGGGGCAACAGAGGATGAGATGGTTGGATGGCATCACCAACTTGATGGACACGAGTTTAAGCAAGCTCCAGGAGTGGCTAATGGACAGGGAAGCCTGGTGCACTGCAGTCCATGGGGTTGCAAAGAGTTGGACACATATGAGTGACTGAACTGAACTTAGTGTAAAATTATATTTGTAAATAATTTAAAATATTCCTACAGAGTCTATCTTAGCCACAAATGTCTCTACCAAAGTCTTTTTAACCACAGATGTCTTTACCAATTCTTTTTAAAAAGTATTTGAGATAAGAAAAACCACATACAAATTCTCCTATAATATCAAAAAATGTGGACAATTTGCTAGTCATTTTATGAGGTGAGGATCACAATGACAAACAAAATTCACAAGGTCATTACAATAAAGAAAAACCACAGTTTAATCACTATGGTGAATATGCAAGAAAATTATAAACCAAACTATAAACAAATTAATTCCAGCTGCATATGAAGAGGATAATATAATATGACTTGGTACATATTTTCCCCATGGACAAGATTAATTTAACATTTAATAAATCAAACAATTTGGCACATTAATTTCACATAGGATTAAAAAAACAACTTTAATAGATATAGAAAAGGAATATGGTAAAAGTCAACATATTAATATTATAGAAACTTTTAGTCAACTATAATTAAAAAGGTACTTCTTCAACTGAAAAGAATAACATAAAAATACATATATCAAGTTTTATATTTAGTTGGTGAAATTTGGAAAGACTTCCCATAGGTGATATGAAAATGACCAGGATCTCCACAAACACTGTCTTGGGAAATACCAGAAACAGAGTTATGATATAGGAAAAAGAAAAAAAAAAGTAGAAATGGGAAAGAGAAATATTACCATCATTCATAGGTAGCAATTTTGTACATGTAGAAAACCTTAAGTAGATTATAATTAATAAATAAATGCAAAAAGACTTCTAGATAAAAGATGAATAACATCAATTTGTTTATTCATACAGACATACACACAAACATGAGCAACTCACTATTTTCAGCCTCAAATCTGCTCTGCATAAAACAAGATATTTAACTATTCTCTGATATTTTGGTCCTCTTGTATACACATCACTTGAATATCTGAAGAAAATTCTCCTAAGAAATGCAGAAACCCATAAGCTCTTGCTTCATATAACTTCAGAGGTCTTTTTTACCTTTCTACTAGCTGGTTTCTAAATTTCTTTCCAGCTCCAAACATCTGTGATTTCACGATTATGATATAGTCAGATCTATACACTCTAAAGTATATATGTATATAGATGAACATCACCATTCATTTCGGGCCTCATATAGCACCCTAATACATCATGGTCACCCTATATTCCTAGAACATGGAAGTAGCGTTCTACTCCTTTCAGACTCACTGAAATATTTTATTACTTATAAAAGTATCTAATTAAATGAGTGCTGATAATTTCTTCCAATAATTTACAATATCTCATGAAGATAAATCTGCTCATAAGTTATTATGCATAATAATTGCATATTATACTGTATTATGTGTATGTATACATTTTTAAAATTCCTACATATTTTCCTTTTAAGATTCAATTGGTTGTTCTGTGTCATCTAATGCATATTTACTACATTCTTACTGAAACTTGACTATTTAAAAGCAATAATGTTACACATAAATCAAGGATTTAAAATAAATATGACATTCCCGTACACAGAGTGAACATATGTTTAAGAAGGTCAAATGGATTCATCAACCAGGACACAGGTTTTTAAGTAAAGCATGACTGAGTTGTTTAATAGAATAAAGCCATATTTGTAGTACTATAGAAGTTCCTGGTGTTAAGAAGGATTAATGTACTTAAACGTACTATCTGTTAAACTCTTGCTTCTAGGATATTTTTTCTTTCTCTTTTTTTATTACTCGGAGTAAAGGTACCATACATATCTACCTTGGGCTTTGAAAGAAATGGTAGAATTATTTTCTCATTTTGCAAATGAAGTCAGAAACCATCTCCAATTGACTAGTAACAGTAAAACGCATGGTGACTCAGAGGGATGCAAACATGAACTGCATCTGAGAAGGTGCGGCCCCATTACTGCCCCTGTGACATGGACTCATTGTGAACGGCGATGAAATCTTTTGTCACTGACAGGTATCAGATACCATCAGTGAACTCGCCTTGAGTTTATGGAGGTTGTATCCTTTACATGGATGGTTAGATAAAGTAAACTTTTAACTCACTGTTTCAAAGTCAATCTACCTCTGAGGATGTAAGTTTCCACATCTGCAAAGTGAGGGCACTGCACCAGAAAGGCTCTAGTATTTCTGTGAATTATGATTTTCTATGAGTCTAAGTATTTGTTAAGAAAAAAATACCTTCCTCAACTTTAAATTCACGTTTATATGTTAAGATACCCACTTACTTCTTTACTTTCAGGTGAATTTTAGCATAACGCAAAATGACACAAGATGCCATCAAAACACAGTGCTTCACTTTAAAGTTACATCAAAACAGCCATTGCATATTCAGTTAATCATTTTATGTAGGATCTGAAATAATTTTATTTCCATTCTGCTACACAATGTAGAAGTCAAACGTAACATATACAATACTGCCCAATCAGACAGTATTCCTGATATTCATAAAGCCAACTGTTTTCTGCTCCAGTGGTGCAATGAATTAATTTAAATTGAATGTATCTCAACATAAATTTTGAAATGCCTTTGCTATGTTCCTTCTATTAAAATTTGCATATATTAAAAATTTACTAGAAACCAAGTTCCTGAAAAACCCTTTTAAACCTGTTATTTTATGTAGTTTATATCCATTCACCTTGATTTATACAAATTATTGATATGTGGATTAATGAGTCATCACATCCTATATAAGATCATATTTCTCCTTATTGTATTATTCCTTTATGATTAAAACATTACATTCTGAAAGATGAAAATATTACTGGCAATGTAGGTTTTGATGTATACATCTTATTAAGACCAGAGAATGTCAAGGCATTTTATTGTGCTGTGAAGAGAATGAGACATAAAAAGGCCAAATATGATAAAATTAATAAAAAGAAATTATCTTTGTGTCCCTTTAAGGATTAACTTATTTTTACTTTCATTCCTTTTAACTGTCTTCAATTTTTACCTTTTAGATGTTTTTGTACTAAGATTTGGTTTTAGCTCTTATAATAGACTATTTCTTCAATTTATAATCAAATGGCTGAATATCTACTTTCTATCTCAGTTCAGTTCAGTTGCTCAGTCATGTCCGACTCTTTGTGACCTCATGGACTGCAGCATGCCAGGCTTCCCTGTCCATCACCAACTCCTGAAACTTGCTCAAACTCATGTCCACTGAGTTGGTGATGTCATCCAGCCATCTCATCCTCTGTCATCCCCTTCTTCTCCCTCTTCAACCTTTCCCAGCATCAGGGTCTTTTCTAAGGAATCAGCTCCTTGCATCAGCTTCAGCATCAGTCTGTTCAATGAATATTCAGGACTTATTTCCTTTAGGATGGACTGGCTTGATCTTGCAGTCCAAGGGACTCTCAAGAGTCTTCTCCAACACCACAGCTCAAAAATATCAATTCTTCCATGCTCAGCTTTCTTTATGGTCTAACTATCACATCCATACATGAATACTGGAAAAACCATAGATTTGACTAGACAGATCTTTGTTGAAAGTTTTTAATATGCTGTCTAGTTTGGTCATAGCTTTTCTTCCAAGGAGCAAGCGTCTTAATTTCATGGCTGCAGTCACCATCTGCAGTGATTTTTGAGCCCCCAAAAATAAAGCCTCTCAGAGTTTCCATTGTTTCCCCATCTATTTGCCATGAAGTGACAGAACTGGACACCATGATCTTTGTTTTTTTAAATGTTGAATTTTAAGCCAGTTTTTTCACTTTCTTCTTTCACCAAGAGGCTCTTCAGTTCTTCTTCACTTCCTGCCATAAGGGTGGTGTCATTTGCATATCTGAGGTTATTGATATTTCTCTCAGCAATACTGATTTAAGCCTGTGCATCATTCAGCCTGGCATTTTGCATGATGTACTCTGCATGTAGTTAAATAAACAGTGTGACAATATACAGCCTTGTCACACTCCTTTCCCAATTTGGAACCAGTCCATTGGTTCATGTCCAGTTCTAACTGTTGCTTCTTGACCTGCATACAGATTTCTCAGGAGGTAAGGAAGGTGGTTTGGTATTCCCATCTCTTTAAGAATGTTCCACAATTTGTTGTGATCCACACAAAGGCTTTGGTGTAGTCAATAAAGCAGAGGTAGATGTTTTTCTGGAATTCTCTTGTGTTTTCTATGATCCAATGGACGTTGGCAATTTAATCTCTGGTTCCTTTGCCTTTTCTAAATACATTTTGAATATCTGGACGTTCTCAGTTCATTTACCATAGAGGCCCAGCGTGGAGAATTTTGAGCATTACTTTGCTGGTGTGTGAGATGAGTGCAATTGTTCAGTAGTTTAAACACTCTTTGGCATTGCCTTTCTTTGGGATTAGAATAAAAATAGCCTTTTTTTTTCATTTTCTATTTAGTTAGCTATTAATCCAAATAAACTTGTATCCCTTATTGTTTAATTATCATCCTAAAAACATCATATATTGTTCTGTTTAATTTTTAGACACTTCTGTCCATGTTTTTCCTTTTTAAGGACATAAACATTCTAGACTAAAACTGATGGGTAAATCTTCACTCTTTTCTGAGAAACATTATTTTATGGAAGATATTAAAAATCAGACAATTTGATTCATAATTTTTAAATTTTGGTTTATTTACTAGATTTAACCTAAAATTATAGAATTTAGAAATGTACAATTTGTATTTGATCTCATTTTTTATTAATATTTAATAACCTAATTAAGATATATTAATGTCTTAAAATTCAGCCTCTTTTTAAAATTTCTCACAGGTAAGTGAAATTCCACATGTTCAAATATGAGCTCTTAATCATTCTTGTACGTGAGTGATTCCTGTCCCCATTAAATTCATTAGCTTTCAATGCATTTTATCATGTAGAAACTTGAAATCATGTTTCAATCCCATTTACCTTTAATCTCCATGGCTATTCAACTAATAGTCCAAGAAAATTCAAATCTTAATTATCTCTTTAATCCACATTTTCTTCAACCTTTACTGCTGACATACTAGTCCATGTGCCATTATTTCTTCAGTGTTTATTTGCAAATAAACTTCACCCAAGTTACAACACTATTCTAAAAACTGAAAATTCATTGTTTACACAAGTGCTAGAATGATCTTCACCATATATTATTCCCAGGCTTAACAACTTTTATGTCTGACATAAGTGCCCCTGACATAAGGATCAAAATACAACCCTGGACAATCACATCCAAGCTTACCTCATTCATCTCCTGGAATGGTACTCTTCACTTCTCTCTCTGCCCTCCAGCCACACAGGCATTGCTTATTTGTTTCCAAAACAAGATGTGGTTTGTTGTTGTTGTTTCTGAGTCTTTGTATTTATTTTTTCCACTGTCTCACATGCTATCTATCAAGCTGACTCCTTATTAATTGACTATAGTTACCAAGGTTTATCGCTAATCACAGGAAGCTCCCTGGGTACCTATATCAAGAAGAGATTAAGCATCAGCAAAAGTAAATTGAAAGAATAGGAGTTTCAAAATGTGGCCACAGAGGAAAACTTTCTCTGAACAAAACAGAATCAACCCATTAGGAAAACTACTACCTTTGAAGGCAGTCCTGGAAAGAAGACCTTAAGAGTAGTCCTTAAGAATTAGTTTAGTTCTTAAACTAATTAAGTCTTCCCAGGTGGCACAGTAGTAAAGAATACACCTGCCAATGTAGGAGATGCTAGAGATATGGGTTCAATCCCTGGGTCAGGAAGATCCCCTGAAGTAGGAAATGGCAACCCACTCCACTATTCTTGCCTGGAGAATTCCATGGATATAGAAGTCTGGCAGGCTACAGTCCATGAAGCCACAAAGAGTAGGAGATGGCTGAGCAACTAAGCACACTGTTAAACTAATTAAGGTGTCAAGAATCCTCAATCAAGCCAATGCCTCCACTGTGAATGACTCTTGACTCTCAATAAGCTTACCAAACCTTCTATGAGTCCATTTAAAGGTGAAGCCAATTTGCGTTTAAACCCAATAAAGTTCATGGAATTAGCACCCACTGTTTTTCAATTAGTAAAGAACCACATCCGGGACCTCTCTGGTGGCCAATTCTAAGCTCTCAATGCAGGGGACCCAGGTTCCATCCCTGGTCAGGGCACTAGATCCCACATGCTGCAACTAAGAGTTGGCATACTGCAACAAAAACTGAAGCTCCAGTGTGCTGCAACTAAGACCTGGAGCAGCCAAATAAACAAATCAGTTCAGTTCATTCAGTCGTGTCCAACTCTTTTCGACCCATGGACTGCAGCACACCAGGCTTCCTTGTCCGTTACCAACTGCCAGAGTTTACTCAAACTCATGTCAGTTGAGTCGGTGATGCCATCCAACCATCTCATTCTCTGTGGTCCCCTTCTCCTCCTGCCCTCAATCTTTCCCAGCATCAGGGTCTTTTCAAATGAGTCAATTCTTCGCATCAGGTAGCCAAAGAATTGGAGTTTCAGCTTCAGCATCAGTCCTCCCAATGAATATTCAGGACTGGTTTCCTTTAGGATGGACTGGTTGGATCTCCTTGCTGTCCAAGGGTCTCACAAGAGTCTTCTCCAACACCACAGTTCAAAAGCATCAATTCTTCAGTGCTCAGGTTTGTTTATAGTCCAACTCTCACATCCATACATTACTACTGGAAAAACCAGAGCTTTGACTAGACAGACCTTTGTTGGCAAAGTAATGTCTCTGCTTTTTTAATATGCTGTCTAAGTTGGTCATAACTTTTCTTCCAATAAATAAATAAATATTAAAAACAACAACACTGTATAAGAAGTGTGGAGTGTGGACAACCCAATGCACAGTATTCATCAAGTTATCTTCCAAAGATATTTCATAGGTCAGATCTTTGACAGGATATGAGGCTAATCTAAAGTCACAATTGTACTTTAATAAGTACTTGAGTAATTACTTGCTAAACATCTGGCTTTCTCACTACAATAGATAGAAGGCAAATCCCACAAAGGCAGGGACCAGGTTTGTTTTGCTCATTACTGCATCCATAGCACCAAATGAACAACTCTGTATGGCAAACACTCCACAGATAATTTATTGAATCAATTGACATAAGTTTATAAGTTATGGGTATTATCTTTATCATGGAAATAAAGAGTTTTCTCAAGTATTATATCAGGATTAGATGAAGAACTTTGATAAAACCAGCTTTGTATAATTAGGTCAGTTATTGGTACGTTGCACCAATATTTTACAGAAAAGCCAACTGAACCCAGTATTCCTATTGTAACCTGACTAGTTTAGTAATGCAAGTGATCCAGAAGCAGAAATAAGAGAAAAAAAAGAAAAGAAAAAGACTAAATAACACTGCTGGTTTCTGCAAATATCTTTAAAAAATGTATTAATCTGGAAATGAATGTTCTGGGTTCTAAATTCAAATAAAATAGGCACAATAAAATAAATAACAGAAGCATAAAAAAATCTCTATCAATTTGACCTACATGGAATGCATAAACCAACATGCAGACATATACAAAAAAAGTCTTGATCCTATGGAAAATGTCATACACTAATTTCAAAAATTGATAATTTAATTTAAAAAGTTCATCCATTTATTTATTTTCTTCAGTTATTTTTACAAGACAAAGCATACAAAATATACAAAAAGAAAACCCTCACAAAGAACAAAAAAAAGTGAAATAGAAGAAATGAGGGAGTATTGCATAACTTTCCAACCCATCCTTGCCTGAATCTGACCTTGCTGATGTCTTACCAAATAATTCATTACACTGCATATTAGAACCAATTTTAGTATAGGTTTCAGGATGGCCACTATGTAATATGTAAGTTTCACATATTTTTTTCAGTGTTAAAAGTTAGATATCCATTTTTATTGGGAGAGGCAGTGACTTAAATTTTACTTAAATAGAGATTACAAACCTACTATAAACCTCGTTTATTATCACATTTAGCACTCGCACAGATCTTCAAATTAGATATTGAAATCTGTATGTTCACGGAACACAGATAAATGTTACTCAACAAGGAAACTTTTGGCAATCATGCAAAGTCAGGCTGGAAAGCTCCTTTACATTCTGTCAGGTCACTGTCTATGAATTTTTGCTGTAAGGATCTCATAAAACATAACTGATAAGAAAACACTATTGTAAAAATTCAAAGCATATAGTTTAAAATTGTATATTTGGTGAGCTGTACTGCAGACTTTGGGAACAGTGTTGACAAACAGTATCAGGGACAAAGCACAAATTAAATTTTAGAACACAGAGGTCTGAGTACTATAGTTACTCAGGTGGATTTGAACTTCATCTTGGACTCTAATTCCCTATTCTAACAATACTTATCAGAGATTTTGTCTCACATAAATAACTCTGCTAAAAAGAAGAAATTAACAAACCATGGTAAATCAAGTGAATTTTAATAAATTATTTACATGCTTAAATTAATTAATGAATAGTGCTTCATGAAGAAAGGTGAGAAATTATGGAAGTTGCAGATGTTAAACTTAGATTTACCAGTGATACTTTAAGTCATAAGTTTTAAACAGTTCAGATGGTCATATCGCATAATAAAATGATGGTAATGTATACCTTTGGGTATTGCTTGGCAGATTAAAGTTATTTAGATGACTAATGAATGGTAACCATTATTATTTCAATCAGTGAAACAAATCACTGAAACATAAATTTTGGCATTAAAAAGAATAAAACACTATGATCAGTTAGTCCCTGTTGTATGGTAAAATGCAATTCTAGACCAGATATCTGCAAAGCATCATCAGATGTATTTCAACAAGATCATTTTTCTTTAAAAAGACTTCAAAAGTAACAACAGGAATGTAAAACCTATAATGGGTAGGCCTGAAATACCATCTTAACCAAGTGATAAAGGCTAAAATCAACAGTAAACATTCATGTAGACACTATGCTATAAGAAAGTCACTAGTCTCTGTGGTATCCTTTCCCCAAACCCCCAGTCTAATTATGAGACACAGCAGATAAACTCACATGAAGAGACCTTCTGCCATACCAGTATGCTTTAAAGTTACAAGGTAAAATAAATACATAAATAACAGGGAAGGACTGAAAAACAAGCACAGATTGAAGAAGACTAAGAAAGTTGATCAAGTGAAGCCTGGTATCCTGCACTGAATCCTGGGTCAGAAAAAGAGTATTCCTGAAACCATTCATGAAACACAAGTTTATAGTTAGCTAGCAGCATTGCATCAGTGTCAACGTCAGCTTTGAGCAGTACCAGATATGAGAGCTGTTGACATTAGGGATGACCGTATGGAGAGCGTATGGGACCTCTCTGTACTATTTTGGCAACCTTTCAGTAAATGTTGGGGCTTTCCTGGTGGCTCAGACAGTAAAGAATTCACTTGCAATGCAGGAGACCCAGGTTCCATCCCCAGGTTGGGAAGACCCTCTGGAGAAGGGCATGGCAATTCCAGGACATGGTGATTCCCGTTCCAGTACTCTTGCCTGAAGAAGTCCATAGACAGAGGAGCCTGGGGACTATAGCCCATGGGGTCGCAAGAGTCAGACACTTTTTTTTTTCACTTTCAGTAAATCTAAAATTATTTCAAAATGGAAAGTAAAAACCCAAAAACATAAAACAAGTTCCTCTTTACCACTAATTGTGACCTGAAGTTCAGCTTGTCTTTTGTTTTGTCTTACTTCATATCGTTTCCATTTTTCTAGAACATAACTGCATTTGACAAACCTTTCTTTAGATTCTTTATAAGATTTCTGACTTTTAAAAATTGACTGGCAAAGTTCAAGAAAACTTATTCCCTGATCATTTCTTTATGCTGCCGATGTCATTCACATCCAAGATCTTTGACCTACAATTTTTCTAACTAAATTTCTACAGTGTTGACTGCCATTCAAAGAAACATAAATAACATCCTCTGAGAATTGTATGTGCTATATGGAGAGAAACACCATCTTTCAAATGTTCAGTTTGTTTTAAATTCATCATAAGTATGGGGGAAAAGTCTGATATTCAGGCTGAAATAATATATTTATTTAATCAATACAATTCACACTTTTGGCTTTATCTCTTACTGTTCACTGTACACAGAGCAGTAGACATAATGCAGCAGAACTTAAAAAGTAAAAGCAGCCATCCTATCCTCAAGTAAATTACAGAATAAGATCACACATGAGTACCAACTTTAAAATGTCACGAGGTATCCTGGTAGACACAGATTTCCAATAACTGCATCAAATTATGCTTTTAAGTTAGTCCCTTGGCTACTAATATTAGAAGGGCATTGAAGAGAACTAGACCAGTTTTTACTTTCATATAAGTCAGTTTCCCTTGAGGTTCACTCTTATCTCTGATCTATACACCAAGCATTAAATAAATTCCTGACTTAGACAATTTCCTCCCCAAATGTTCACTAATAGCTTCCATTTACACAAAAACATTACCAAGAAGTGAAATGACCTTAGCAACTAATCCAGAATGAATCTATCTTAGTTCTACTTTAATGTTTCTTTATTCATTTATCATAGCTATCTAAGAGTGAGGTATAAGTCCTATTTCTGGGTCAGAGGCAATGGTAGGTGAAGGATAAAAGAATGAAATCCAGAACCAGAACAACTGAGACAGATATAGTGGCGAGGTGGCAGTAAATGGCAAGTAAGTAGGGTGGTACAGATTAGGGAGTTTGAAAAAAGCAGATATCAAGGAGATATGGCTCAAAAACCACCCAACATTCAGGTATCAAGAAGTATGCCTAAAATGGAGATCAATTTGTTCAGTTAGACAAGGTTTTGGACAAGAGAATCAGATACAGCACACAAGAGATTAGAGGACCTTCAGTTCAAGAAAAATCTGACCTGACAACTGTAGAGAATTTTTACCATTTCCTGCTGGAGTAAGAGGTACTAAGGCTAATCAGGTAAAGCAAAGTCTGGTCTATTTGCTGAACCAAAGTGATTCTCTTTCCCATACCCATATTCTGGAATATATGAAGTTAAATTCATGACATTCGACCCACAAAATGTAGTGCTTTTACCTTTATCTTTGACAAAGCCATCAGAAATACCTGATCATTTATTCAATTGACAATTCTTTAAATTTTTCACACCCTTATATGGTAAACAGATAAATGCTTCTACCCACAAATGTCTTTGACATTCATCCCCTTTCCTTTATGTTATTGATTTGATTTTACTGCTCATCACTTCTCATAAGAAAATTTCAACCTCTTAAATGCTTTCCTTACTAAATTTCTTTTCCATACTTAATTAGTTTGCACAGAGCCTGGCATGATCACATCACCCACAGTCCAAGAATCATTGACTGCTTCCAGGATGAGCTTACCCTTTAGAATAAAAATTGCATGTCCTTCCTGAACAGGCTGTAACATATACTGTCCAGAAAACTTGCCTTCTCAAGCAGACTTCGTTGACCTGCATGAGACTTTGTCCATTGTATTTGATTACAGTTCAGTTCAGTTGCTCAGTCATGTCCGACTCTTTGCGACCCCATGAATTGCAGCATGCCAGGCTTCCCTGTCCATCACCAAACTCCCAGAGTCCACCCAAACCCATGTCCATCGAGTCAGTGATGCCATCCAGCCATCTCAACCTCTGTCGTCTCCTTCTCCTCCTGCCCCCAATCCTTCCCAGCATCAGGGTCTTTGCCAATGAATCAACTCTTCGCATCAGGTGGCCAAAGTATTGGACTTTCAGCTTCAACATAAGTCCTTCTGATGAACATCCAGGACTGATCTCCTTTAGGATGGATTGGTTGGATCTCCTTGAAATCCAAGTGATTCTCAAGAGTCTTCTCCAACACCACAGTTCAAAAGCATCAATTCTTCGGCGCTCAGCTTTCTTCACCGTCCAACTCTCACATCCATACATGACTGCTGGAAAAACCGTAGCCTTGACTAGACAGACCTTTGCTGGCAAAGTAATGTCTCTGCTTTTACATATGCTATCTAGGTTGGTCATAACTTTCCTTCCAAGGAGTAAACGTCTTTTAATTTCATGGCTGCATGAAAATCTTCCTAATACTCTAAACATGTCCCCATATCTACACATTTCCCTCATTACTACTCTAAGTAATTATCCTTTCTCCTACCTCTGCTTTTAAAAAATCTCACCATACTTTACAGTTCAGCTTATGTTCCACTATATATCACTTCTCAGCCTCTATGTTACTATATATGATATTTACAATCTTACTTCACACTAATTGTAGTGGGCTTTCTTCATCAATCGATTATCAACCATCAAGGTGAAGAGGTCTCTCTGGTTAAGCTCTGTATAACTCAACAGCCATCTGAATTGAATGATTATTTAAGAATTATGTTGAGCAGTTTGGAAGAACATTAGAATTTGGATAGAGAACCAAGAGAAAAGCTAAACAAGGAATGCATATAAGGCAAGATTTTATAAAAAGAACAACCTCGAGAACAGACTATCCCATAAAACACACCTAACATTAACAGAGAAAACTAACTCCTAACAGATAAAACAATAGATTTTGAGTATCTGACACTGAAAAAAAAAATGTGCTTCCTCCTGTTGCTCAAAATGATGCTCCTCATTAGACTAGCCAAAGATTCTCCATATGTGACTCTCAGTAAAAGTTATAAATTGTCATTAACCACTATATAGAGAAAACTACTTAGAGGTACTGCTGTTAACAATAAATTACTTAGATGAATCATCTGCTTCTGTATATATTTTCATAGGTATGAGCCAAAGTAACCAGGATAGGAAAAACATAAAACATTCCATGTGTTTAGAACTTTCGATTGTAACATTACTTTCATCTAATGAGTACTAAATAGGAGATCCAAATTCACTCATCTCTATCATCACAGGCAGTCATATTGGAACAGTGTCAAACAAACTGACCTTCATCCCCATGTGTGTGACATGTACCATTTTTGCCATCTGACTCGTGTGTTTGTTGGGCTATGCTGCCAATGCAAGGAGGAAACTTCTTGCTTCATTTCACTCTAATATAGATAGCTACAATTCAACATTTTCGAGAGATAATTTTTCAAGAAAGAAAACAGGAACAAAATAGAAGCCCACTCAAGGGGAAAATTAAAAAAACAAACATCGCCTGAAAACCTGTATTTTGGGGAGAGAGAAGCTATATAGGACATTTAAATTCTCTTGCCAGTACTACTATCTACAGCCTTCCAACAACTGAACATCTACCTAGCTCCCCTCCTGCATACTCTCTAATTAAAACCAAATGGACCTGTCCCTTTAGCTCAGTTATTGTGGCAAAGACAGTACAGTCAACCACACAGTCCATGTGCTTCACTACATTACCCAGACTCACTGAAATTATGTGAGTACTTGTGAATAGTTCTAACAAATGGCCTATGATTAATACACATCCATTCTCACAAACAGCAGAGCTCCCACCATGATTCCTTCCCTCATCACAGGGACTAAAAAAGGCAACAAGAAGTGATAAGGATCATTTTGTCATTATATAAAAACTTGGAAAGGTATTGGGAATCACAGTGGATTTTGCACCTGTGAGAAATGAATTGCTGCATTCAGCTGCTTAGAGGTTGAGGCTATTATTGCAAACAGCCTAGCCTACTCTGATGTAGTTAGGTTTTGAGCTTTCAGACCATAGGGAATAATCAACAAATGCTGTTCATATGTGTATGGTGCTTACAGATAATAGTGAACACATTGGAAAAATCTATTCTGAAAGTAGACCATATGAAGAATCTTTAAAGTCCCTTTCCATATTACATTGTGTGCACATCTGTATTACATATGCAGTGGTTCCCAATTCTGGTAATTAATATTGAATATAAATTTAATATATATTAAATATACATTTTATAATAAATGATAATAATAATGTGTTGATAAGTATAAACACCAACAATACATCTTAATTTCTAGTATACTATCTAATTTTCAGAAAAAAAATTGTCTGAATCCAGAAAGCAAGAAAATCAGTAGAAAGACCATTAGGAAAAAAAAAAAAAAGAAAGACCATTAGATTTGGAGGGGGAAAATAAGAAACCAACTATGTTGTAACATGACTCCTTCACCTTTTTTTTACTGTGTAGTCTCAGGCAAATTTTTTAATCTCTTTGATGTCCGTTTCTTCTAGAAACTTACGACAATATCTTTCTTATAGTATTGCTCTAGGATTTCATGAAATAATTTGTGTAAAGCAACAGTCACACTATCTTAAAGCTGCTCAACAAAACTAGATAATTTTATATAAAATTGAGGGTGCCAAATTGGTATCATGACTCCAGAATATATTTCACACTAGTTTGCTGAAACTTACAAAATCGGAGGCCTGTTTTTATGGTTAAGGATATACCCCCTGCTTGAGTTTCACATCTACTTTAGAATGGTAACACATTATCCTTATCAAGAGTGTATTCCCTTCCAACAGTGCCTCTCTGTTCTCTGCAGGATTCTACCTCGAAAACAGACCTTGAGAGAAAAACATTAGGGAAAGTATGTGGTCACCAGCCTCCCAGAAACAGAGATTGAAATGGTACTGCAGGAGAGAAATAACCTAGAAAAAGGCAAACTTTATATTTATTTTTTAAAATTACATTTATAGAAATTTGGCCTCCAATGAAAGCATTCTTGAGGCAATTTGAACATTTTTGGTATTATTCATTCTCTTTATGTCCTTGACTCTTCTTTGGGCAAGTCTCCATTTCATCTGAGACCCTTGTATAGTACCAAGTACCAAAACTAAATTGGATTTGAAAAACACCCTGCCTTCAGAGAACTTTTGCTATAATTGTTGGGAGGGGGTCAATATAAAACTAATTAATTACAAAAATATGATGAGAATAGAAGAAATATGAACCAACACTTTGATAGAGGTATCAGCATTGTACTATAGGAAGAAAGAAAAACTCATAATGACATTCATCACTTAAAGGAATAAATTCCCAATAAATAAATTTCCATTTTTTATGACTCTACAACATAAGAAAACAAAGTATTTATGGGGAGAAGAGTGGATAAGAGAGAAGGATGGAAGAGAAATATTGTTTTGGCTCTTCCACATTCCAAATGTTATTAACATTAACACAGGTAATTGACTTCACAAGATCATGCAAAGATCTAAGCCAGTGGATCTATTCATAGTAGATGCTCAAACTTTTCAAAGAATAAACCAATCAGTAAATGAGTGACCTAGCATTGACTTTGTCAGTCTCCCTAAACCTGGCCAATAATTATTTGCCCCCAATTCTCAGGCAGTTTTGTGAAATTATGGATTACTGAATTTGACAGACTCTGAAACACTGACTCTAGAAACAACTTTGTAAAATAATGTTCTCAAAATAGGAACGTTGTAAAGATAGAAAAATTTTTGAGAAATACAGTACAAATAACAGGATAAGTATAAGTCCCAAAAAGGTAGTTAAAATCTACAAACACACACACACATTTCATCCAAATTAAGTAAAAAACTACAAATACTTCAAAGTTATTTACATATTTGACAGTGTATGAAAAAAGTTTTTCTAGTCTATTTCCATGTCCTGAAAAAAAGTCACTACACCCTTTGCAGGATATAGTACAAAATCAGTGCTGCATTGAATATTCTTATAAAGTGCCAAGTGGCTTCAAGAGTGCTAGTGAAGGTTGAAGAGACATGTGCTGAAGGAAATGGAGATGTTACTCATTTTGTTTGTCTGGTATACACTTGGCACTGCAAATGCAGAGGAAAAGCGTTAGTCGTGAAGGCATATTTAGGTTGATACATTTATATTCATTTAATTTTTTGCATAGGAAACTTTTCTCCAAGAAACTTCAACTGCTGCTTTTTGAGGAAGTCGAGTAATTAAAAGAGCCTAATGAGGAAAGAATCAATGGCCCAGAAGAACTGAAATTAGAATTAAGAATTAATTGATTTTGAAAAATCAGATTCAAAGGGAATATTAAATGCAGTTTCTCTAGAACCATTAAGCTTATAGTAATAAAATGAGTGGGTATTGCTTCTAAAGTAGAATATTTTGATTAGATAAGTTTCAAATTTCAAGGAGTCAGTTTTGAAGAAAGTTTCTCTGAAAGACATCAATAATGTCTTCCTTCATTAGTGAAAATAACATGAAGCCAATGAAGGGAAGCTCCTTCACTAGAAGAAAAGCAAACTCATGATTTGATATAATCACTATTTTCATATAAAAGTATGCATATTGTCATGTATTATAGGTACAGACACATTCTAATTATAAATATAAAATGATTAATTTAGCCTCTCAACCTCTCTTCCCATCTTGTCTTTGCTTTGACATGTAAATTAGATTTTCATATTTTGCCTTTGCATTAAGAATCAGTCAGTTATAATCCAGTATATTGCTGTTAAAAGACTGAAACAAAGAGTAGAGCTGTTTTGCAAATACTTTAAAATTATTTCCTACTGGAAAGTATAATCTTGCTCTTGTGCTCTAAAATCAGAGACTATTCTGCAATTAATGTTGGGAAATTAGCCATCCTTTTGTAACCATCTTTACTGTTTATGAAATATCTTAGATGAACAGATGTGTTTATGTAATTTGGCTTGAAAATTTACAGAAAATATAAAACTCCACACAAGTATCAAAAATAACAGGTGTGGCATAGAAGGACCCTAAGGAAGTTTTATTCAGTCTTATAGATTAATCATTTAAAAGCCAAGAGTACTGATAGGATAAAACCATAGGCATCAGTAAATGCTAAGAAGCTTAATAATTATACATTCAAAAGTGAAAGAAGAATTTACCTGGATAAAACTGAATCCTATGTGAACTCATGGTTAACAAGAAGGAAGGATATGGAGAAAGGATAGTTAGGGATTTGGGGAAATGGATAACCAACAAGGACCTAGTACAGGGAACTCTGCTCAGTGGCAGCTGGAATGAGAGGGGAGTTTAAGGGAGATGGTTACATGTAAGACTGACTCCCTTTGCTCTCTACCTGAAACTATCACAACGTTGTTAATCGGCTCTACTCCAATATAAAATAAAAAGTAAAAATAAATAAATAAACTTGAATCCTATGGAGTCATTCCTCCCTCCTCTATCCCTTCCATTTACCTCCTTTTCCTTACTCTCCCTCCTTATTCCTCTTGCATGCACAATGGACTATCAGTGCATTGTTGATTTAGTCTAACCAAAATCATGGATGGTACACAATAAAGGCCATACAACAATAGTTCATGAAAATGAAATCACTATACACTTAAAATACAGTTAATAAGTTTTCAAATTACCTATGGTTATATTAAATCTTGAGGACATCCAGAGTGTAACTCAATGTTATTATCTCTATGAAAACCCCTATCTGAACTTTCCACAACTACACTATTTACATTAACACAACCTACTATAGCGCATGCTATCAAAAAAATAATAGTAATAGGAAAGACCTTTCTTCTCATCTCAAACTTATCATCCCAACAACAACAAAAACTATAGTTAATGTGTCTGGAAATGGTATGTTTAGAATATCAATTTTATATGGTATTATTACAAGTCATATGCAGCATGCCACCAATGGATATCACGTTTTTAAAAATAGCCCTTTGCTAAGTTATGAAATCTTTTCCACAAGTTTAAGTAGAACTTTATGATATTGCTTTGCCTCAGAACAATCATTATGATTATCAGTTATCAATACAGTTGTCAATTCAGCTTTCACTAAATCTAGGTCCTATATAAATAAAGGACTCCCCTGGTAGCTCAGCTGGTAAAGAATTTCCCTGCAACGCAGGAGACCCCAGTTCAATCCGTGGGTCAGGACGATCCCCTGGAGAAGAGATAGGCTACCCACGGCAGTATTCTTGGGCTCCCTTGTTGGCTCAGATGGTAAAGAGTCTGCCTGCAGTGCGGGAGACCTGACACTATTGTGGCCATATTGAATTAGTAACAGAGAATAATGGAGATTTCCAGTCAATTTCGAGTACAAGAAAAATGATATCAAAGTACAGGATAAACAAAGTAATTCAGTACCCTTTCAACTGGAATTTCTGAAATTGTATACACTCGTGTGCATATATTTGCTTGGCTGGAACTAATTCTTCTGTTGTCTGAATTCAAAAAAGAGTCTTCAGGCTATTTCTACCTGTCCCATCATGAGTAACCCAATCTAAAATCTCCCCTGTCACGGGCTGAGATTTCACTGCTCCCACAATACCACATGCTCAATCATACTATTGCTTTGCTCTGGCTATTTGCCATACATAAATTAACTGAAGCCTCCTCTGGTTACATAACCTCCTCCTTTGGTTATATAACCAAAAAAAGTTATATTTTGTGATTATTAAGAACATTAGCTCTTAATTTAGACTCCCTGTCTTT
The DNA here is from genome assembly GCA_007570785.1 of Antilocapra americana. Taxonomy (NCBI): domain Eukaryota; kingdom Metazoa; phylum Chordata; class Mammalia; order Artiodactyla; family Antilocapridae; genus Antilocapra; species Antilocapra americana. Next base: position 9,025,177 of record ML661900.1, on the reverse strand, counting down.
CAAATCTTACTCAGTAACTGAATGACTCTGGACAAGACAATTAGCCTTCCTAAGCTTCAATTTCCATTTTTGTAAATTAAGAACTCATATTTCAGCTTTATTCCTTTGAGTCTTTAAGTGTGATAATATATGTTGTTGTTTAGTCACTCAGTCGTGTCTGACTCTTTGTGATCCCATGGACTATCGCGTGCTGGGCTCCTCAGTCCATAGGATTCCTGAGGCAAGAATACTGGACCGGGTTGCCATTTCCTTCTTCAGGATGTCTTCCCAACTCAGAGATTAAACCCGCGTCTCCTGCATTGGCAGGTGGATTCTTTACTGTTGAGCCACCACGGGAAGCCCATGAAAATATACAGAGAGTTCTTAATGTTAGCTATTATTATTATCTTACTCTTCAGGTTCTCAATGATCTACTCTCTTCTCTTAATCTCTATGTTGGTTTTTCCTGTGTCACTTGACATACAGATATTTACTTGTGTCATGACTGGGCTACAGATTTACTGAGAGCATTGACTGTACTTTGTATTTCACAGGCATTACTCTTAGTGACAGTTGCTCCATTGCAAAAATAGAAAATATACAGCATCTTACTTTCTTGTTGTATCACTGTGGCTATAGTGGAAGAGAATGGCTTCAGTAATTGGCAACAATAGCAATAGCTACAGTTATGTGAGTAAAATATAAAAAAAAAAATGTATGCCAGGCAATATAGATTATTATAAAAATTATTCTTTTTGTAGTCACACAGCTAGCTTATTGAAACTACAGTTTCAATATAAATTTCTGTCATTCACAAACCAAAATGCTGTCTACAAAGATATTAGAAAATCAGCATATATAAGATAATTTCCCTTTTAGAATTATATAGAATTATTTATCTTTAACTCCAACTATGGTAATTTTAGAGTATATTAGCCATGCCTTACAACTGAGTCATATCAGTTTAAGTTACTAATCTGAGTTTTTATTTATGTAAAGAGAATCAAAGCCTAAGTTTTTTTTTCTTTTTTTAATTTTGTAATGCAATTGTCAGAGCAAAAGTCTCATTTTCTTTGGAAGCAATTAGGATAGAGAAAAGAAACAGGTTAAAATTATGGGGTTCAACTCTAAATATATTGGCTGAAACTGAGGGCTCTGTTTATAGAAGAATATGAAGGGTTTTTTTTAATACCTTAGTTATACCACTTAGTGTCTATTATTAAAGAAATAAAGAATAGATGTACTTTTAAAAAACCTAACAAATGCATATAGGTTACTTTGCATCTCTGAAAAACACCTGTATCGAGACTGAGTTTAAAAAGCAAACATTCATTGGAAAAAAGAGATGCATGGCATAGATATGTTTGACCAACATGATTAATCACAGAATGAGGAGGTGAGAATGAACTGGAGATTCCATAAAGTCCATTATTTTTTTTCTCCAAATAGAATACAGACTAATTTATCTGAAGCAGATAGAAGTACTTCAGAGTAACCAAAAGATTATAATATGAACAGCTACACTGACCACTGCACTATAAGACTGTTAGAGAATGAATTGGTAACTGATGCCATGACGTGAAAAATTGGTTAGTATAAGAATCCTTTCCTGGGGAAGTAAGTTTTCATTCTACACAAAATGCCCATCGCTGGTGTGATTTAACACATCACTTGCTCAATACAAAGCAACCATTTTTACACTAAAAAACAAAAACAAAAATATTGACTTCAATGAGTAAAATAAAAGTTTCAAAGAATCCATGTTTCTTCCCAACAAGCAATCCCTTTTCTGTTCAGATCCTATTCAGGAACTTCTTCTTTCTTACCAATGTAAATAAAGCAAGTCTCTATTCCATCATCACTGTGCACAAACACAGAACCCAGCATGCTCAGTTCAAAATCAATTAGTAACAAGCAAAAAAAAAAAAAAGTGCCAACCTCTAGTCAAAGAAAATTACATATTTAAACTCATTTACTTAATTCCTTGCAAAAAGATAGAAAATTCAATCCTAACTTGTATACTGAGTATGAACTGACAAGCATTTTGCAGAGGTTAACTAAAATTCTTTAGAAATATCAGATAAAAAAAACCAAGTTATTTAATACATTTTGAATAATTATGGATCTAATAACTAAGACTATGCTACTTTCAGCATAAAAAGTAATGAAATGAAGTGAAGTCACTCAGTCGTATCTGACTCTTTGCGACCCCATGGATTGTAGCCTGCCAGGATCCTCTGTCCATGGGATTTTTCAGGCAAGAATACTGGAATGGATTGCCATTTCCTTCTCTAGGAGATCTTCACTTCCAAAACTGAATTTGTCATTCAATCTATTGAGTGAAATCTATATTCCAGGTTTTCTTTCACATCCTGGTGATTCAAAATTGAATTTGTCACCCAACCATATTTACTAAGAGCAATCTATATTCCAGGTTTCTATCAAGTCCTAGTGATTCAACAATGAACCAGACAGGAAAGAAGAATGTACATACTGCTCAGGACTCTCAGAAGTTAATGAGCAGAACGCAGAAGATCCAAACTGAAGAAATACCATTTCCTTGCTCTTCTTATGTTAGCGCTTTAAATAATTTATGTAAAATGACAGAAAACTAAAAATTCACATCAGAATCTATCATTTTTAGTGTATAAACATAATTATGGTATGTCAAGTATAGAGAAACATATATATTATTATTATTAGAGCTTGAGCTTAAAATTTTGAGTTTAAAAAGTTGAATTTGAAGGGCTTCCCTGGTGGTTCAGTGGTAAAGAATCTGCCTGCTAGTGCCGGAGACACAGGTATGATCCCTAATCCAGGAAGCCACATGTTACAGAGTAACTAAGTCCACGAGACACAACTACTGAGCCTGTGCTCCAGAGCCTGGAAGCGTCAACTGCTGAGTCCACGTACCATGGGTACGAAAGCTCACATGCCCTCGAGCCCGTGCTTCCCAACAACAGAAGCTACCACAATGAAAAAAGCCCACATGCTACAACTAGAGAGTAATCTCTGCTTGCCACAACTAGAGAAAAGTCTATGTAGCAGTGAAGACCAAGCACAGCCAAAAACAAATAGTTTTTTTAAAAAAACTGAGTTTGAATTTTAGAAATTTCATTTACAACCACATTTCTTTGTTTTATAGAAGTTTCTTTATAATTGTCAGGTGTGTCATGTGAAAGCCTCTACCACAGTAAATATTATCATCTCCAAAAACGTTACTTTTTAAAAGCTTTCAGCTAACTAATTTGTGTTTTTATCTCTGTCTTCAAAAGTACACACTGTGCTTTGAGTCATCAGATCACATTTAGCTCTCAAAATTTCTAAAAGTAATGGAATATTAATTATAATAAAATACATAATTTGACTCTTTGTGACCCCATGGACTGTAGCCCACCAGTCTCCTTTGTCCATGGAATTCTCCAGGCAAGACACAGGAAGAGGGTAGCCATTCCCTTCTCCAAAGGAACTTTCTGACCCATTGATAGAACCCGGGTCTCTTGCATTGCAGGTGGATTCATTATTGTCTGAGCCACCAGAGAAGTCCAACATTGACAGAATATGTCCCAATTTTATGACAAAGTCTTATTTTATCTACACGTATTTTCTGATAAATAGGGTTAGGGATCAAGAAAGAGCATCATACAGCGGTGCTTCTACCTGCATTGGCTATTTACTAGAAATCCCATCAGTGATATAGTTTCACAGTGAGATTTCTAAGATCTTGACAAAAAGAGTTAAAGATGTACAAAACACAGTAATATGGACATGTATTAAACAGTTTGCACCTCTTAAACTGTTCTTTCTAAATCTTTAGATTTCAAAACTGCTATATCTGACTACTGGACAGAGGATTCTGGCGGGCTACAGTCCGTGGGGTCACAAAGAATGGGGTATGATTGAACAACTGAGCACACACACACGCATATCTGACTATGACAGATTAAAGATACATTTGTATGAAAGAAATAGCATCTTATATTTCACTCTACAAATTATAGGCACATTAGACAGTTTTGAATATAAATATTCATATTGATAAATATTTGAATATATAGTACTTTCAGGAGGAGGAAGAGCCTATCCCCCCAAATGGAGTTATTTCAATAAGATTTAGAGACAGTCTTCTAAGGATGATCTCTAACTGACATGAAATTCACTAGAATAAGACATAAACAAGTAAACTGAAGAGGCAGTTTGACTCAGCTAGAGAAAGTATTTGTAGAAATTCAAATATTTTCCTTATAAAGTTAAAGATGATACTGAACTGTGATTGGAAGGCAAAGGAAGTCATAGTATTACTCCATATAAAGACAAATCTAAAGTTTGAGGGAGCTTCCTTGGTGATCCAGTGGTAAAGTCTCTGCGCTTCAGTGTAGAGGGCACAGGTGCTACCCAGGTCAGGGAACTAGGATCCCACATGTCTCGAGGCCAAAAAATAAAAGAAAAGGAAACAAACTAAAAGACCAAATCTTAAGTTTGATTTGTGTTTCTCCTTATATCAATTTTGGTCCTTTCTTTTATTCATAAAACAAAATTATGTAATATTGTAGTTAGTTGCTCATGTAGGTTATTTAAGATAATGCTAGTTAATGTGTGTGTTTCTAATATACACAGAGACAGTATAATGAACTTTTTGCTAATGTGATCTCAGATTTTAACTCTCAGTTTGGAACAATCTGTAAGAACATCTACTTCCACTGAAGATCAAACTTTAAATTCCATGACTACCAAGGGAGATCTACTGATGAACTTACAGCTTACACCCTTGATTTTCATTCAGCTACCTCATTTCTATTGATTGTTCTCTTCATTTCTGCCTTCCACTTTCACTCTCATGTTAATATGTAACCACTTTTCGCCTGCTTCCAAGAAAAGTAAGGCTTGCCAAAAGAGTTTAAAAAATTTAATTCTGGAAATAGTGTTCCTAGTGTAACAGTATTCTTAATGCTGACTCTGTTTTATAAGACAGACTGACATCTACCTATTCAACTCACTGGCCTAGACAGAGCTGTAAATTATAGTGAGAAATATTAGCAAATTGGGGGCCAAATTTTGGCCTAATCTTTGTCAGTCAGAAGAATTACAATGCTTATCCAGAAAATATTCTCATACGGGTTATTTTTGTTTCAACCTTTCAATCTACAGAATGCAATTATTTTCTACTAAGTTAATGCATATATTGATTCCAAGGAGAATATAACACCAGATTCTTGAAATATTATAACCACATTTGGATTTTTGACACGAGTTAATTAACAACCTCTCAAACATGATATTAGGTGTCAAATACCTCCCATATGCTTTCTGCTAACAACCTGAATTGGCTATCCAAACAAACAGATTTAATGAGCTACATATAGTTATTACAGAAAACTAAGTAAAATTTAATTTAAAACATCTCCAACTAATAAAATGGATCATTATAAATTTGCATAAATACTGAATTATGTATTTCCTTTGGAAATGAAATTTTATGAATACAGCTAAGTAGTAAAACTAAACTAAATATTATTTACAAAACATTCATAGATCACTTTTCAGATAATCAGATAACAATAGCTAGTGGCTTTTAAATAAGCCTTACTGTAGAAATTTATTGGGGTGAGGGATTAACATCAATATTTTAAATATTCTTCCTTAAAAATCTATAGGATTATTCAACTTTAAAAAATTAATAGAAAAGTCAATGATGTGTTTCTACCCACTCATATACAAATTTTCACACACAAAAAGATTTAAAAGTCTTAAGGAGATTTTACTTTACCTCTTAGATACTCTGTGGAAAATAGAATGTCTTTATATTTGTGAGTGAAAAGAAGAAAAATCAAAGAACAATGTTTGTTTGGGATATATAAATATTTAAATGATTAAGTCTTTACAATGACTTCATGTACCAAATTAGATTGAATGTCTAGAAATATAACTGAGTATCCTGTGAGAGCTTTCAAGTTAGAATTGTTTTCTTTCTGAATGTTTTGCTATAATTGTGATGAATGGCCAACTAGAGCAAAGGCTCAAAAATAGAACTTAAATTTAATTAGCCAATGAAAAGTCTAAGTGCTGCCATCATATTTCATGACTACAGTCAATTCCTAATTTATAGCACAGATAGGGAAGGAGACTTTTACTCATGGATAAATTAATCTGCACTACTTTAAGGGACAATCAACGTGTCCTGTGAATAGTGATTTTTTTTTTTTAAAACAAATATACCAATAGCAAGATACAATTTGCTGACACACTTATAACACAAACCTGTGATGATGTTTAATTCATGAGCGTTGACTCCATCTATTCTATTCCAGCTGGAAAACTTCCAACTTTAGTTTCACATCACATACAGGACAAAGTCCAAGAGCTTTAGAGTGGCAACACAGCTCTACATGACCAAGGCCCAGTATCCTCTCTCACCACTCTAAAATATTTCTGCAACATCAAAATCTGTGTAGTTCTCATATATGAGGTGCCTCTTCCTTCAATGCCACACTTCTCATAGTGTTTCTCTACTGAGGCTTTTTTAAAATTCTTGTTCAATTAATTCTTAGCCATACAGTAAGACTTAGCTTAACCTCACATGGAATAAACTCCCTGTGATATCTCCTAACTAAAGTAGTCTAGCAAGTATAGATTGGAAAAAAAAAAAAGCACCATGTGAGAGTTGTGAGTTGTTTTATTTGGGGCAAAATGAGGATGTATCTCAGAGCTGAATGCTGTCTCCCAGGCTATAGTCCTCATTTTGTTCCAAACAAAACTTAACTCCCAACTCTTACATGCTGCATTTTTTTCCCATCAACACTGGTCTTATCTTCTTGTCAATCACAGAACCTAGGCATACTTCTAACATGGCATTATAATTTTTCTCTATTCACAACATACTATGAATTAACTGAATGTATAAATAATCCATCTTCCAAAGTGCCTTTACTCTGGCTATATATAAATACACACATACACACACACACACATTGGTGCATCCTTTATCGATTTGGAATCAGTCTGATGTTACACACACACACACACACACACACACACTGGTGCATCCTTTATCAATTTGGAATCAGTTTGATGTTCCATGTCCAGTTCTAACTTTTGCTTTTTTACCTGAATACAGATTTCTCAGGAGGAAGGTCAGCTGGTCTGGTATTCCTATCTCTTGAAGAATTTTCCACAGTTTGTTGTGATTCCCACAGTCAAGGGCTTTGGCATAGTCAATAAAGCAGAAATAGATGTTTTTCTGGAATTCTCTTGCTTTTGCGATGCTCCAAATGATGTCAGCAATTTGATTTCTGGTTCCTCTGCCTTTTCTAAATCCAGCCTGAACATCTGGAATTTCATAGATCATGTACTGTTGAAGCCTGGCTTGGAGAATTTTGAGCATTACTTTGCTAGCGTGTGAGATGAGTGCAGTCGTGCAGTAGTTTGAGCATTCTTTGGCACTGCCTTTCTTTGGGACTGGAATGAAAACTGAACGTTTCCAGTCCTGTGGTCACTGCTGAGTTTTCCAAATTTGCTGACATATTGAATGCAGCACTTTCACAGCATCATCTTTTAGGATTTGCAATAACTCAACTGGAATTCTATCAATCACCTCCACTAGCTTTGTTAATAGTGATGCTTCCCAAGGCCCACTTGACTTCACATTCCAGGATGTCTAGCTCTAGGTGAGTGATCACATCATCGTGATTATCTGGATCATGAAGCTCTTTATTGTACAGTTTTTTCTGTGTTATTCTTCCAACCTCTTCTTAATATCTTCTGCTTCTCTTATGTCCAGACCATTTCTGTCTTTACTGAGCCCAACTTTACATGAAAAGATCTCTTGGTATCTCTAATTTTCCTGAAGAGATCTCTAGTCTTTCCCATTGTATTATTTTCCTCTATTTCTTTGCATTGATCAGTGAGGAATGCTTTCTTATCTCTCCTTGCTATTCTTAGGAACTCTGCATGCAAAGGGGTATATCTTTCCTTTTCTCCTCTGCCTTTCACTTCTCTTATTTTACCTTTCTGCACTTCTTTTCCTTGGAAATGGTCTTGATCACTGCCTCCTGTATAATGTCATGAACCTCCATCCCTAGATCTTCAGGAACTCTATCAGATCTAATCCCTTGAATCTATTTCTCGCTTCCACTATATAGTTGTAAGTGATTTGATTTAGGTCATACTTGAATGGTATAGTGGTTTTGCCCACTTTCTTCAATTTAAGTCTGATTTGGCAATAAGTAGTTCATGACTGAGCCACAGTCAGCTCCCAGTCTTGTTTTTGCTGACTGTATAGAGCTTCTCCATCTTTGGCTGCAAAGAATATAATCAATCTCACTTTGGTATTGACCATAGGGTGATGTCCATGTGTAGAGTCTTCTCTTGTGTTGTTGGAAGAGGGTGTATGCTATGAACAGTGTGTTCTCTTGGCAGAACTCTATTAGCCTTTGCTCTGTTTCATTTTGTATTCCAAGGCCAAATTTGCCTGTTACTCCAGCTATTTCTTGACTTCCTACTTTGCATTCAGTCCCCTATAATGAAAGGGACATATTTTCTGGGTATTAGTTCTAGAAGGTCTTGTAGGTCTTCATAGAACCATTCAACTTCAGCTTCTTAAGCATTATTGGTCAGGGCACAGACTTGGATTAGTGTGATATTGAATGGTTTGCCCTGGAAACAGAGATCAATCTGTCATTTTTGAGACTGCATCCAAGTACTGCATTTCAGACTCTTTTGTTGACTATGAGGGCTACTCCAATTTTTCTAAGGGATTCCTGCCCACAGTAGTAGATGTAATAGTCATCTGTGTTAAATTCACCCATTCCAGTCCATTTTACTTTGCTGATTCCTAAAACATTGATGTTCACTCTGGCCATCTTCTGTTTGACCACTTCCACTTCCAATTTGCCTTGATTCATGAATCTAACATTCTAGGTCCCTATGCAATATTGCTCTTTATTGCATCAGACTTGACTCCCATCATCAGTCACAACCACAACTAGGTATTGTTTTTTCTTTGGCTCCTGCTCTTCATTCTTTCTGGAGTTATTTCTCCACTGATCTCCACTAGCATATTGGGCACCTACTGACCTGGGGAGAATATCTCTCATTGTCCTATCTCTTTGCCTTTTCATACTGTTCATGGGGTTCTGAAGGCAAGAATATTGAATTGGTTTGCCATTCCCTTCTCCAGTGGATTACATTTTGTCAGAACTCTCCACCATGACCCTTCCATCTTGGGAGGCCCTACAAGGCATGGCTCATTGTTTCATTGAGTCTGACAAGGCTGTGGTCCATGTGATCAGATTGGTTGATTTTCTGTGATTTTCAGACTGTCTGCCCTCTGATGGAATAGGATAAGGTGCTTATGGAAGTTTTCTGATGGGTGAGACTGATTGAGGGGAAAACTGGGTCTTGTTCTGATGGGCAGGGCCATGATCAGTAAATCTTTAATCTAATTTTCTGATGGTGGCCTGTGTTCCCTTCCTGTTGTTTGACCTGAGGCCAAACTCTGGTGGAGGTAATGAAGATAATGGCTGACCTCCTTCAAAAGGTCCCATGCATACACTGCTACACTCAGTGCCCCCAATCCTGCAGCAGGGTACTGCTGACCCACACCTCTGGTGAAGACTCCTGGACACTCATAGGCAAGTTTGGGTCAGTCTCTTGTGGGGTCATTGCTCCTTTCTCCTGGGTCCTGGTGTGCGTAAGTTTCTGTTTGTACCCTCCAGGAATCTGTTTCCCCAGTTCTGTGTAAGTTCTGGTGGCTCTGTGGTGGGTTAATGGTGACCTCCTCCAAGAGGGCTTATGCCATAACCAGGTCTACTGCACCCAGAACCCCTGTCCCCCAGCAGTCCATTTCTGACCCGTATCCCCTCAGGAGACACCCAAACACAGTTTTGTCTTAGTCCCTGTGGGGTCTCTGGGTCCTGGTGCACACAGGTATGTTTAAGCCCTCTGAGCATCTCCGGCATGTATGGGGTTTGATTCTAAATGTGGTTTTGTCCCTCCTACCATCTTGCTGGTGCTTCTCTGACCTTGGATGTAGGATATCTCCTCACAGTTGCTCGAGTGCTGGCTTAAACCAAACTGAAATCAGATAATGTTGATGTGGTTTATACCATTCAGCATCTCAGAACAGAGTGAAGAATGGGGATATTGAAGAGTAGATCAGGGCAGGGGAGTAAATGAAGATAAACAATGGTGGTGGTCACAGTTTAGTCACCAAGTTATGTCCAACTCTTGCAACTGTCTGACTACAGTCCATGGACTGTAAACCACTGAGTTTCTCTATACATGGGATTTCCCAGGCAAGAATACTGGAGTGGGTTGCCATTTCCTTCCCCAGGAGACTTTCTCAACTCAGGGACTGAACCCACATCTCCTGCATTGCAGGCAGATTCTTTACTGAATCTTTACTGAGCCACCTGCCAGATTCTTAACTGAGACACCAGGGAAGCCCTGATGATACACTTTTAAAATAAACTAACCTAAGGCTAATCACTGACAGGAATACTAGAATACAGTGTACCTCTGTATTAGTTCAGTACATAAGTAATCAGTTGGTAGTCTCAGCACTGAGTCTGGTGAAAACATTGTTCGTATTAGTGAATATATTATTCTTTGTAAACTAAAAATTTTAGACCAATAGTATTTAACCCCGTAAAGTTGGAAAGTAACACTGGTGATTGTTGTTGTTTAGTTGCTCAGTATGTCCAACTCTTTGTAACCCCACAGACTGTAGCATGCCAGGCTTCCCTGTCCTTCACCTTCCCCCAGAGATTGCTCAAATTCATATTCATTAAATCAGCAATGCCATCCAACCACCTCATGATCTGTCTCCCCCTTCTCCTCCCGCATTCAATATTTCCTAGCATCAGAGTCTTTTACAATGAGTCAGCACTTCGCATCAGGTGTCCAAAGTATTGGAGCTTCAGCATCAATCCATCCAGTGAATATTCAAGGTTGATTTCCTTTAGGGCTGATTGGTTTGATCTCCCTGCTGTGCAAAGGACTCTTCAGAGTCTTCTCCAGCACTGCAGTTTGAAAGCATCAATTCTTTGGCCCTCAGTCTTCTTTATGGTCCAGCTTTCATATCCATACATGACTACTAAAAAACCACAGCTTTGACTATATGGATCATAATCAGCAAAATGATGTCTCTCCATTTTAATACAGTATCTAGGTTTGCCATAGTTTTTCTTCAAAGGAGCAAGCGTCTTTTAATTTCAAGGCTACAGTCACCTACAAGAGAGATCTTGGGGCCCAAAAAATAAAGTCTGTCATTGTTTTCTTTAACCTCATCTATATGCCATGAAGTGATGGGACCAGATGCCATGATCTTCATTTTTTGAATGTTGAGTTTTAAGCCAGCTTTTTCACTCTCATCTTTCAACTTCATCAAAAGGCTTTTTAGTTCCACTTCACTTTCTGTCATTAGTGTGGTATCACTTGAATATCTGAGGTTACTAAATTTTCTCCAAGGAAGCTTTATTCCAGCTTGAGCTTCAACAGTCCAGCATTGGCATGATGTACTCTGCAAATAAGTTAAATAAGCAGGGTGAAAATATACTCCTTTCTCAATTTTGAACCTGTCTGTTGTTGCATGTCTGGTTCTAACTGCTGCCTCTTGAACTGAATACATGTTTTTCAGGAGGCTGGTAAGGTGGTCTGGCAGTCCTGTCTCTTTAAGAATTTTCCACAGTTTGTTGTGATCCACACAGTCAAAGGCTTTAGTGTGTTCAATGAAAGACAAGTAGGTGGTTTTCTGTAATTTCCTTCCTTCTTCTATGATCCAGTAGATGTTGGCAGTTTGATCTCTGCTTCCTCTGTGTTTTCTAAATCCAGCTTGAACATCTGTAAGTTCTCAGTTCACATACTATTGAAACCAAGTTAGAAGGATTTTGAGCATTACTCTGCTAATATGATTGCAATGATCGCAATTTTGCAGCGGTTTGAACATTCTCTGGCATTGCCTTTCTTTGGGATTGGAATGAAAACTGACCTTTTCCAGTCCTGTGGCCACTGCTGGATTTTCCAAATTTGTTAATGTATTGAATGCAGCACTTTCACAGCATTATCTTTTAGGATTTGAAACAGCTCAGCTGAATTCTATCACTTCCACTAGCATTATTAGTAGTAATGCTTCCTAAGGCCCACTTGACTTCACTCCAGGATATGTGACTCTAGGTGAGTAATCACACCATCACGGTTGTCCGGGTCATTAAAACCTTTTTTTTTTTAATAGGTCTTCTGTGTATTCCTGCCACCTCATCTTAATACCTTCTGCTTCTGTTAGCAAAATCAAGACCTGGAGCTGACTAGGACTCAGATTATGAACTCCTTACTGCCAAATTCAGACTTACATGGAAGAAAGTAGGGAAAATCACTAGGCCATTCAGGTATGATTTAAATCAAATCCCTATGTTTATACAGTGGAAGTGACAAATAGATTCAAGGGATTAGATCTGATGGAGTGCCAGAAGATCTTTGGACAGAGGTTCATAACATTGTGTAGAAGGTGGTGATCAACGCCATCCCCCAGAAAAAGAATTGCAAAAAGGCAACATGGTTGTCTGAAGAGGCCTTACAAATAGCTGAGGAAAGAAGAAAAGTGAAAGGTAAAGGAGAAAAGGAAAGGTATACCCATCTGAATGCAGAGTTCCAAAGAATAGCAAGGAGAGATAAGAAAGCCTCAGTGATCAGTTCAAAGAAATAGAGGAAAACAACAGAATGGGAAAGACGAGAGATCTCTTCAAGAAATTAGAGATACCAAGGGAACATTTCATGCATAGTTGGGCACAATAAAGAACACACTGGTGATTAATAGAATCAATAGAGAGCCAATCCCACATTTATGCTTAGTTCCTGAACTCACAGTTTACACTTAAAGGAAAAAGAAATTATTTACTGGCTGCTGGCTCAAAGCATATACTGAAGTTTCTACAGCATTCCTCCACCATCAGTAAGCATATTAATAGAGCCTTTAGTAGGCCAATCCACCTTTCTATAAGGTCAACCATTTCTGCTTGATAGGATATGTGCATAGTGGAAAAATCTCTGAAACTTAAGGGTGAACCAATCACCGTAATGTTTTTCTCTATGATTACCTCTTTGGTTGGGAATATATTGTATAGGATACACTTATCTTCTGCCTACACCCTAGGCTTAGTTTAACAGAAAACAAAGAACATATTTCTTACAAATGTGTATAATAACTCAGGAGATTTACTGGGCCCCAGGCTCTTCATAAGAAATATAAGAATACAGTATAATGTCTAGTTTGTATTGCAGGTTTATAAATCATCCATCAATGTATGTGTGTGCTGCCAAGATAAAAATTCAATGATTTTAGACTTAGGCTCTCTATTCAGGTTCTTACCATGAGAGGAATTGGTCTCATGACTGAGCTTACTATTTCTCAGGTCTTTGCACAGTGTACTGGCTTCTGTGCAGAATGCTACAGAATATCTCAGTGAGAGAAAACTTGTCACTGCACAGCGGTTTATGGGTGAGCAGCTGAAGGACTTATCAGCCCCTACAGCTTGCTGAGATGGAAAAGTTCCTTTTATATCATAAATATACCTTAATGTAAGGTTTTCTCCCCATACGGCTGAATAAAATGGATAGAATATAACTAGACACACTATGCCACCCAGTTTACAGCAGTCAAGATGGGAAATGCATTGGATTAAGCTTAATTTATACAATTGATATTTTTGGTATAAAATGAAAAGAAAACTTGAAGATGAAACAAACAACTGTGGACAGTTAAATTTGGGCACTGGCTCGTATCCTGAAATATCATCTCCCTGTTCTTACTAATGGGAAGTAAAAAACAAATAGAGAAGGCAGTCTCAGTTTCTCTTTAATATTCTTTGGACGTAAGAGGCCTATTGGCAAAATGATAAGATGTAAAGATACTGAAAGATTAAGCAACTGACTGTTATAGCAAAATTAATAAATTAATATACAACCTTCACTATATATATTATAGGGGCTTCTCTAGTGGCTCAGACGGTAAAGCATCTGCCTGCAATGTGGGAGCCCCAATGTTGGGAAGATCCCCTGGAGAAAGAAATGGCAACCCACTTCAGTACTCTTGCCTGGAAAATCCCATGGACAGAGGAGCCTGGTAGGCCACAGTCCATGCGGTCGCAAAGAGTCAGACACGACTGAGCAACTTCACTTTCTTTCTTTCTTTCACTATATAAACTTAGATTATACCCAGATGAAGGTCAACTATCTGAAATATTTTATTTTAAAAATTAAGTGGGAAAAAACATAGTATAACTGATACCAAAAGAATTAATTACATTTGAACAGTCCATTTTAATTACAATAGTAGTTATTAAATTGAATCAAACTGGTTTGATTATTAACACATGCCTTTGCAAAATCTACTGTAGCTATAATAACTTATTCTCTTTAACTAAATAGAAAAAATACATGGGCCTCAAGCTCTAGTCATTATTCTTTTTAGCTATATTAATTCCATTCTAAAAGAAGAGAAGATTAAGACAAACTTGTGGATAAGAGGCAATGTCAACATGCATGATTCAGTTACAACAAATAAATAGTTGCAGACTGTCACACTCACCATACACTCAATACAATTTCACTGGGAAAAAAGTGCTTCATAAGGAGATTAAATTATCATTAAATACTCATTACTATACTAAAGTTAATACCTGCAAAATTTGGAGAAGCTAAGCAGGAGAAATCTGGATTCAAGAGAAGAAGGTCAACTTCTGGCAGAAGACAAGAAGCTGAAGACATGCCTTTCCTTCTACTTCTTCCTGATTACTCTAATAAAATACAGCACAGGTATAAAGTGCAAGCTCAAAAGGGTAAAAGCAAAACATAAAATAAAATAAAAAGTGTCAGTAAAAGTAGTCTGTTTTTTACCCTTTGCCTTTTGCAAAGACTGAAAACAGGTGTATGAGAAATTACTGACTTTTCAGAGCAAATAACTTCCAAGAACTTTTGAGGATACTTCAGTTCATTACACAGGCATAAATTGATAGAAAGTAAATAAATTTACTTGCAGAACCCCAGAGAGGCCAGGAAGTGCAGGAAAGTGGTAGTTTGAGGTTAAAATTCAGATTTTGATTAGGATGTGGAAAACAAGTTAACCTTCCATCTACAATTCTATATAGTCTCTCTCTCATCATGCAGAAAATCTGACTTTTACACTGTAGATCATAAGTTAGAATACTAAAACCTGCTTTTCATATCTATCCTGTCACTGATTTTGTAAATAACTAGTTAAATACATAGCTATGTCTGTTCCTTTACGTATTTTCTATGGAGGTGAATACAGTTGACCATTGAACAACACAGGTGTTGGGGTGCTGACATTCTGTGCCATCAAAAATCCACATAAAACATATAGCTGGCCACCTATAACCACAGTTCCTCCATATCCACAGTTCCACATCAATCAAACTATGGATTATGTAGTACTGTGTTATTTACTATTGAAAAAAAAAAGAAAAATGCTTGTACAGTGGATGGCTGCAGTTCAAACATCTGTTATTCAAGGGTCAACTGCAGTTGTAAAAGAGACCATGTGTTCCACAAGGTCAAAAATACATACTATCTGACTCCTTAAGGAAAATGTATGTCAACTTTCTGTCTAAATAAATGAACTAGAGGGCCCCAAACTCAGATTAGCTATAAGAGGGATGAAAGCAACAAAGGGACACTGAATATAAGGACATAAAGTCCAATTCTGGCCTTCCCTGGGGACTCAGATGGACAAGAATTCACCTGCAATGTGAGAGACCTACATTCGATTCCTGGGTTGAGAAGATCCCCTGGAGGAGGGCATGGCAACTCACTCCAGTATTCTTGCCTGGAGAATTCCCAAGGACAGAGGAGCCTGGAGAGAGGCAGTCCATGGGGCCGCAAAGAGTTGGATACGATTGAGTGACTAAGCACAGCACGGTACAGCACAAAGTGCACTTCTACACACACTACAGTGAGTTTCCAAATTCCTCTCCTTCTTCCCTGCTGAAAACACCAACCCAAGCTAATATTCCTAGGTAGGGATGTGTGTACATGTGTACCTGTGTTATGTATATTTTTGTTGTTCAGTAGCTAAGTCATGTCCAACTCTTTGTGACTCCATGGACTGTAGCCCACCAGACTCCCTCTGGTCCATGGGATTTCTCAGGCAAGAAGACTGGAATAGGTTGCCATTTCCTTCTCCAGGGGATCTTCCTGACCCAGGGATCGAACCCACTTCTCTTGCATTGGCAGGCAGATTCTTAACCACTGATACAAATATAAATATATGTAATTTTCTGTTTGTTTGTGACAAAATGAGTACTCCACATTTTATATTTTAGTAAAATAAAATTATTCCTTAATCAGTTTTGAACTGTGTAATTTCTGCTTAGTCGTTCAGCTGTGTCTGACTCTTTGCCACCCCTTGGGCTGTAGCCTGCCAGGCTCCTCTGTCCATGGGGAGTCTCCAGGCAAGAATACTGGAGTGGGTTGCCATGTCCTCCTCTAGGGGATCTTCCCAACCCAGGGATCAAACCCAGGTTTCCCCTATTGCAGGCAGATTTTTTACCATCTGAGCCACCAGGGAATCACACAAATCAATCCTTCCTCAAGGGAATAGTCTCCTTCCTGATGCTCTCGATAATCACAGTGCAGAACCCAAGGGAGTCCCCAGTGTACATGTCTCTCAGTTGCAGAAATGAAAAGCCACATGGCTCTAAGGACATTGGGATATGCTCCACATTCTGCATGTTCTTAAAACCCACCTGGCTGTCAAGCAAGGGTGGTATCATGGTATTTGCTGAGCCTCCAGATTTGAAGGAAACTCTCTGCTAAGACCCTGTTGGAGTAAATCACTGAGATCATCAAGAGGATGTGACTGTCAGATGACCTTCTAGCTGGTCTTAGGAAAACATAGGTGGCTTGCCTCCTCCCCAGTCTTTGGAATGTATAGCCTGCACACCATTCCTGCACCAGGAGCTGCTTCAAGGACACACCTTTGAGAGAGTACTGTGTTCCTAAAATCATCTGGACTATGTATGTGACTCAACCCCATTAAGATTTCCATATAAAACTCTTAAAGAATATGGTGAGTTGGTGCAGAGATCAATTCATCTTGCAGTCACTGATCCCTTGCTTATTAAAACTGAACCATATCCATCTGAAAATCAGTTTTTAATATGCATTGGAAGCACTGATGCTGAAGCTGAAGCTTCAGTACTTTGGCCACCTGATGCAAAGAGGTGGGTCACTGGAAAAGACTCTGAGGCTGGGAAAAATTGAGGGCAGGAGAAGAAGGGAGCAACAGAGGAGGAGATGGTTGGATCACTTCATTGGCTCAACAGATATGGGTTTGAGCAAACTCAGGGAGATAGTGAGGGATAAGGAAGCCTAAGGTGCTGCAGTCCATGGGGTTGCAATGATTCAGACATGACTTAGCTACTAACAGCAACAAAATCAACCTGGAATAATCTGCCTCTTTCTTTGGTCTCTTCTTGTATGCAGGCCCTGTTGAGATTCCCCCAGGGAACTCTTGAGGTTGTGAACCAGCAACTGGTAAACCAACCAGGACAATGAAGAAATAGGTCTCGTGAAAGACATCCAAGAGGCAAAATCCTAAGTTGGCTCTGACCTCCACATGAGGAGAGGTTGCATGAATGAAAGATGCTCATGAATCACATGAATTCAGGGATGCCCCCCAAATGCCAGCTGGTTTGATATATTTGTTTGAAGAATGGCACATAGCACACTATAGCAAAGAAGGAAGACCAGTGGCTACCATGGTGGGCTGGCCTTCACCATGGGCAGTTCACTGGACACCCAATGCCCAATGAGAGGTTAAAAGCTCAAGTTAGAAAGTTGGAAGACCTGAAGTAAGAGAAGGACTTAAAGTTTTCCACTACTCTGCCAGCTTCAAGGCTGGAAGACAAAGTGGGAGAGCAGGGTAAAAAATGCATCATTTTACAAAATTAGGATGGTACGGACTGCTAGATTAAGGTCTGAGCACTTGTTACAAAGCCTGATTGGGACGCTAAGAGGTGGAGCCTCTGGGAAACTCAGGAGAACAAGGAGAAAGATGTTGTGGTGATTGACAGAGAAACAAATGAAGCACCCCCTGCCATCTGATCCCTAAAACAAAGGAAATAAAAGACCAGCAGCAACAACCCCAGCCAGCAGGGCAGCCTCAGATTCAGGAAGCATCCATGGTGAGAAAAGGTCCATCTGCTGAGCTACTGTTATTGCTGCCACATTCCAACAAAAGGCCAGGGAGAGTATCAGGCATGAGTAGTGCTGCTGTGGGACATAGGGAGCCATGACATTTCTCAGGCAGGAGACAGAAAAGGAGCAACATCGCCACACACTCTGCCCTCCAGCGGCACCTGTGCGGCACTTAGGGGGTTCAGGAGACTCTCTCCCTCATTGATTGGATTATTCTAACCTGCAAGGCAGCTCAGCCCAGTGATTGGGGATGTGTGGCCCTCGAAATCTACAGATGAGGTACAATAAACTCTAAGGGAGTTGAGACTAAGACAGACTACCTATGTCCCTGTCTCTGAAGGCTTTTCTGGGCCACATTCTCTACAGAGATGAAAGCCAAAATACTCCAGCTCATCCCAACACCTGGTATGGATGCTGAAATCCCCTTGCTGAGCCCAGTTGTGGGACAAGATATTTATGATGTTGGGCAATTCGTTGCTGATCTGGGGAAAATGGATGAATCCTGGGGATGGGTACAGGTGGCCATGGGAAAGACCCAAGACAGAGACAGCTTGAGACCCCAAAAGTCTATGCAAATTCACCATAAAGGGTCCAGTAAAAATACTGAGGAAGTGAAATGTGGTTTGACCTCATTCCTACTGGAGCCCAACCTAAAAAGAAAAGCCAACAACCCAGTGATGTGTTGGCCAGCCTATGGAAAGCCTTACAACCTGAACAACAGTTCAGAACTGCCTGCCTCTGTCACCCCTACCATACTTAGTGCCCCACCCTGTTCTAGCAGGGTCCTCAGTGATGCAGCCTTGTTTGGCTAGCTGCCTTCCATGCCCCAGGAGTCTGATGCAGGCCAAGATTTCCTTCAAGTGAGAGCTGCTGAGGAGATCAGAGGCCTCAGACTGAGCTCACAATTTCCTGGTCTTTAGAAGTAAACAGAAGGTGACAGCTCTGGTTAACACTGGAGCTGAATGTACTCGGCTACACGGTAACCTTCAGAATGACCTCCATGCAACAACATGGATCTCACATACGTAATGCCGATTGAGAAAGGCAAGACACAAAAGGATTTTATACACAGAGTGCCCAAAGCTAGCCAAAATTCAAGTATTCATTTATTGATAAACACAAAGGTAGCCAAATTATAAAGAAATGCAAATACATGACTACTATAAAAATCAAGACAGTCCATTACCTCGAAGGTAATGAAGAAATTTAGGATCAAGAAAGATACACAAGTAGATTATACCCTACTAGCAATGTTTTGATTTTTGATGTGGGTAGTATTTTCCACAGATGGCAACACTAACCTCTATGACCTTCTATTGTGACTAACACCCCCAACAGAAAACTAATGCTGTGACTACTCAGACAAGTAGTATATGGATGAGTTAAGTCACGAACAGAATAAAGCTTCTGCCTTGCTCCCTGTCATGACACTTGTCCTTGGTACCAATTACTACAGTATGAAGATGTTCAAATTAGCCTGTGAAAAGAGATCTTACTGGAAAGGAACTAAGGCATCCAGTCAACTACCAATTTTCATCACCAAGCTCATGAATGTAAAGCTTTTCAGCCTTTTAGTTATCTCCTGGTGTGCCTGTCCACATTTCTTGCTCACAGAATTCATAAGCATAATAATGGATATTTTAGACTACAATTTTGGGTTTACCTGCTATGTTTCCATAGTAATTGGAACTAAGGGTCAGCTTATAACTATTTATTATACTGTATTAACAGATTTATACAGTTTTGCATACATATTTTTTCACAATACTTTTTAAAAAATCAGATTTTTAATCATGTAGCTTTTTTTCCCTATTTTGTCCTACATGGTACTTGATATGTTGCTTTTTCTTTAACTTCCAACACTTACAAACCAGCCAAATTTTGTTCAAAGCCCATTAGTAAAGTTGACAGATTTCACAACTTTAAAAAGTTCTACCTTTCAATTTCCACTGCTCCCATCCTTAACATATCTCTTGACACACTGATCAAACTCAACTTCAAAATCTGTATTCCTTATATATACTCCAATTCATACAACACATTACTGTGTTATTTTTCTAAAACACAGCTCAGATCATAATCATTCCCCTGATTAAAAAAGAAAAACAATGGTGTCCACTTATGATTTAAGAAAGCAAATCAGAATAAATGTTTACAATCTCTCCCACTGAAGAATATACTAAAACAAGAATAAAATAGAAAAGTATATACATCAGTTAACTTTATGTAATGTAGGATGTGGGTGAGAAATTCTAGAACTTCTCTGGAAGATGAAAAACAGAGGTGAATGGATAGATAAAATAAAAACAAGGGTTTTAAAAAAATGTTAACAGTAGCAGAAGATACAGTATAATGGCCCTGA
This sequence comes from Antilocapra americana, assembly GCA_007570785.1. Classification (NCBI taxonomy): domain Eukaryota; kingdom Metazoa; phylum Chordata; class Mammalia; order Artiodactyla; family Antilocapridae; genus Antilocapra; species Antilocapra americana. Next base: position 9,004,626 of record ML661900.1, on the reverse strand, counting down.
AGAATACCAAGGATGGTTGGGTTCCAGGAATACAATGACAGCAGAGGTAGGGATGAGAAGTGGAATTGGAGGCCTTGAATACATGCAAAGGCAACTTTTCCTTCACTCTTGACCCACTTTTTCTAGTCTAGTTACATAAAATAGCTCACAGACCCAAAATAAGTCATCTCTAAAGAGTTTGAACAAATAGTCTTAGAAAAAATAGAGTGACGAAATACCTGTCACAGTGATAAGAGTCTCCATGCTTGTTTGATGTTATGGGTTTTGGTAAACCTAAATAGCTAAATTCCTGCCAGCACATTCTTAGCTGAGTCTGCCAGCCTGAAAATCCCATCCACTATGAGAAATAAATGTATATTCAAGTATAACCAAATATATGAAAGAAGCTTTCAATATAAATAAGAAAGTTAACCCTGGTCCCAGATGAAAGAATGTTATTTCAAACACTGGAGGGGGAAAATAAAAAACCTATATCTAACTGATATCCTTAGAAAAAACTCTCAATTCTTTATTCATAAAAAAAACACAGTATGACGTTCTATGAAATATCAGGAGAAAAAAAGATGGAATGCAAAATAGCCCTTGAAAATTAGGAACAGTGAGAAAATGACAGAACTGAGAAAACCTTGTAGAAGTTAGAGCAAAACAAACTGAAAATGTGGGAGACATAAAGGTATACTCTATATTGTCAAATAGACACACAATAATAGAATTCCTCAAGAGAGAAAATATAGTTTGTAAAAAATACTAATAACAAAATTTTACAGTAATAAAAATCAACAGGTGCCTTACAATTGGTAGGGCCCAGTAAACATAGAAAAGGATTAAGTATATACACACAGGAACACACATGGCTACAATGACTTCAAATCAACATCTCACCATGATTTTTCCCATATGCTGGAGTTTGAATCAGAAAAAATTACATAGTGGAAGATAACAGAAAATGGAAAATTACTCCAAAGCTTTAGATAGAAGCAATTTTCTCTATGAGTTATATGTCCATTAAATTAAAAATTTAAAGTATGAATACAGAATTAAACATAAGAAATTTTATCTTCTATCCATCTCCATCTAGAAAGTTACCTGCAGATGTACAGAAACAAACTGAAAGAGTAAATCAAAGAGGAAGAAGACGGAATACCCAGGGAAAAGCAAATAGGCAGGAGATATTGAAGGGACGTGCACAGTGACATTAATAGTATGCACCAAGAGTTCAGTGTAAAATTACAACTGAAAGCAGGAAAAACAGTGTCCTAATGGTAAAGGTGAGGTGTTAGAAGACCATTAGGGCAGTAAAGACTAAAATACAATTTAAATAAAGCAATTAGAAACTATGAAAAATCATTACAAAAAATAAAATAACATATTATTAGTTATAAATCACTTTGCTTTGTGATGAACCACATATACAATATCATACCATAAATGAAGTAAATTTGGTATTAAAAGCCTTTCAAAATCATCTTTCCTGATGGTGATAGATTCTTTCTATGTATTTGCTCTCAAGGTAAATTTCATGACTAGTAATTGTTGCACAATAAATGCTTATTCTTGCCTTTAAAAAAGGTTTTCCTTTGGCGGAATGTCCTCTCACATTCATGTCATATGAGCACACTGAAATTCTATTTCTTCAAACCACAATGGATACAATACAGACAAATGGCTTCATTCACAGGTGTATGCGTTATGCTGGAGGAGTTGCTTTCTGAAATCTCTCTTGATTTGCATGAGTTTCTTCCTCCTTTGTATCTCAACTGCACCTTGTTTCAACTCTCTACTGATGTTTATCATTTGCCACATACTACAGATTTCTAAGAATTTGTTTCATCCTCCCTATGGAACTGCATATTTTCCAGGAACAGACATTCTCACTTGCTTCCACATTCAGCACCTTGGCCACAACAGGTGCTTCCTTGATATGTCTTGAATTAAGATGACAGATAAAATCTCCTTAAGCTTTGCTTAGATACAATCTTAGACAGAAGTTGTTAAGACAAAGTTCTAGGGAGTGCCTTTTCACAAAGCTCAGAGATTGCTTCCCTATATATTTGATAAAAATGAAACTTTAAAATGCCAGGCTGCAGCTGTTATTATTTCACCCTGAATTTAAGCCCTTCCAGGGCCCCCACTATGTAATATATCCATTAACAAAAGAGCCTAACATTGAAGACTTTTCTCTGTTAGACTGTAGCTTTCAGGGCCTTCATTTTAATAATTATATAATGTACATTTGCACTCAATAACTATTAGCTGAAAGTAGGATTTAATAAATTAATGAAGTATTTTAGAATAGGAAATCTAAGCCTACCACTTCTTAGTTCAAGCAGTCATGAATATGCTACAGAGAAAACACCTGCAAGTTAAAAGTTTTTATTTCACTAAGAAAAATCCATAAAAGAGAAATAAAATTCCTGCCACCCTCACTCAGTAGGATACCACAAAGATTAATGAGGTAATGCAATAAAAAGTGCTTTGAGCTATTCATACGAATGGTTCTTTACAAATGTACTTCATTGTAATTATTCTCTGCATTTACCTTTAATGCCATATCTAAAGGATTTTGAATTAGAAAGGACAGTAACTTTCCATTATATAAAAGTTTTTTCAAAGTCATCTATTCCAATCTTGACCCCTAGGTAATTTTTTTTCTCAAAATAGTCACCTTATATAATTTGTATTGTAGATTAGTTTAATGAATTAGGCTGGATGATATATATAAAGTTCCTAGTTCTGGGCAAGATGCTAGTAAATACCTATTTTTGTTATTGTTTATAATCAAAATAGAGAAATTATTTTAAAAGTTCTATCAGTGAAATTTTCAGGTGTATCTTGAACAAGAGGGAAGCCAATTAAACTTGGAATGGTGGCATTTGATAGACTCTCAGAATAAGCTGGGCTTCCCTGGTGGCTCAGATGGTAAAAGCATCTGCCTGTAATGCAGGAGACCTGGGTTTGATTCCTGGGTCAGGAAGATGCCCTCGAGAAGGAAATGGCAACTCACTCCAGTATTCTTGTCTGGAAAATTCCATGGATGGAGGAGTCTGGTGGGCTACAGTCCACAGGGTCACAAAGAGTCAGACACAACTGAGCTACTTCACTTTCAGAATAAATTAACTGAGGTCAAATTCTAGGATGATAATTGGTTGCTTGTTTGTATATTTTTGTGCAACCTGTTGCCAAATCATACAACATTTTAAAATTGCACTTCAACAGAATAGAGACCCTAGAAATAAACCCACACACCTATATAGTCAATTGATCTTCAACAAAAGAGACAAGAAAACAAAAGGAGGGAAGACAGTCCCTCAACACCTCAAGTGGTGTTGAGAAAGTTGGACAGCCACATTTAAATCAATGAAGTTAGAACACACCTTCAACTCCATAGACAAAAATAAACTCAAACTGGCTTAAAGGCTTAAAAAAAGACAGGGCACCATAAAACTCCTTCAAGAGAACAGAAGGGAAACATTCGCTGACATAAATTGTACCATTGTTTTCCTACATCAGTCTACCAAGGCAACAGAAATAAAAACAAAAATAAACAAATGGGACCTAATCAAACAAACTTTTGCAGAACAAAGGAAATTATAAACAAAGCAAAAGACAACCAGTGACTGGGTGACCAACAAGGGCTTAATTTCCAAAATATGCAGATAGCTCACACAAGTCAATAACAGAAAAACAATCCAGCTGAAAATAGGCAGAAGACCTAAACAGACATTTCTCCAAGCAGACATACAGGTAGTCAACAGGCACATGAAAAGATGGTCAACATGGCTAATTATTAGAGAAATGCAGACCAAAATTACAATGAGGTAACACCTCATACCCGTAAGAATGACCAACATTAAAATGTCTACAACTAACAAATGCTGAAGAGGGTGTGGGAAAAAGGGAACTCTCCTACACTGTTAGCAGAAATGTAAATTGGTACAGCCACTATGGAGAACAGTATGGAAGTTCCTCAGAAAACTAAAAATAGAGTTGCCATATGATCCATGCACCTCTATGTTCATACTGGCACTATTTACAATAGCCAGCACATGGAAACAACCTACAATCCATTAACAAATGAATGGAAAAAATATATATATATATATGACAAAGGATGAGATGGTTGCATGGTACCACTGACTCAAAGGACACGAGTCTGAGCAAACTCCATGATAGCGAAGGACAGGGAAGCCAAAATGTGTGTGCTAAGCTGCTTCGGTCATGTCTGACTCTTTGCGATCCTGTGGACTGTGGCTCACCAAGCTCCTCTGTCCATGGGATTTGCCAGGCATGAATCCATGGGTTGCCATGCCCTCCTCCAGGGGATCTTCTTGACCCAGGGATTGGATGCTCATCTTTTACATCTCCTTAATTGGCAGGTAGGTTCTGTACCACTAGAGCAACCTGGGAAACCCCATAGGAGAATATATGTGTATTTAAATAAAGTATATACACTGTATATCAACTATATTTCCAAAAATAAAAAAATAAAACTGAATTTTGCAAAACTGTTCACAATGACAGCCTAAGTCTAATAGGCTAAGTTGTCAAAGAAGCAATTCACTAAGTGATCATTATTGAAGCATGTAATTTTTTGGAATACAGGAGACATAATCCAGAGACAGACTGCTTTCAATGTAGTAGTAAACCGGATCTATTAATAGCCAATATTAAATAACATCCTATGTTGAACAAAAATCATGGTGATTAACTATGTGCAATTACCTAAGCCTATAAGCATCACACTTCCTGACTTCAAAATACATTACAAGTTACAGTATTCAAACTAGTTACAGTACCTAAATACTGATATAAACACATATTAATGAATTAATTATAAAGCCCAGAAATAAACCCATGTATATACAATCAACTGGTTTTCAGCAAGAATGTCAAGAGTAAACAATGGGAAAAGGAGAGTCTCTTCAACAATGGCATTGGGAAAACTGGATATTCACACGCAAAAGAATGAAACTAAACCCCTAGTTTAGACCACACAGAAAAATTAACACAAAATGGATTCAAGACTGAAATGTAAGACTTGAAACTATATAACTCCCAGAAGAAACAGAGGGGAGAAACTCTTTGACACTAGTCTTAGCAAGGATTTTATGTACATTATAGCAAATGCAAATCAAAACCATAGTGAGACATTACCCCACACGTTACAATAGCTGTTAGCAAAAAAGTCAAGAGTTAACTATTGCTGCTGAGGAATGCAGGGAAAAGGAAACTCTTGTTCACAGTTGGTGTGACTATAAATTGGTACAGCCATTATTGGAAAAAATAGTACAGAGATTCTTAAAAAAATGAAATAAAGAACTACCATATGAACTAGCAATTCCACATTTGGGTATACATTCAAGGAAACAAAACCATTATGTCAAAGAGGTATCTGTACTTCCTTCTTATTGCAGCATTATTCACAATAGCCAAGACATGGAAACAACTAAAGTGTCATGCAAATAAATGGATAAAGAAAATGTGGTATATATACAGGAGAATATTATTCAACCACAAGAGGAAGGAAGCCTTATAAATGACCTTGAGGATGCCGTGTTAAGTGAAATAAGTCAGAGAAAGACAAATAATTTATGACCTAATTTTTATGTGAAATAAAAAAAATCTTAAACTTATGGAAACAGAGAACAGATTAGTAAATGCCAGGTGTGTGTGTGTGTGTGTGTGTGTGTGTGTGTGTGTGTGTGTGTGTATGGGAGGGTGGTAATAAATGGTTGTAGATTGTCAAAGGGTATAAACTTCTGGCTATGGGATGAATAAGATGTAGATATCATGTGCAATATGATGAATTAATAATACTGTATTTCACATCTGAAAGGCTTCCCCAATAGCTCAGTTGGTAAAAAATCCACCTGCAATGCATAGGTCTATAGAACTGCTATAAATAGGTCTTTAGTAATATGGTGGTGACGTGTGGTGGGAGAGGAAGGGTTCTCTAGTCCTATGATTGGGTCTCAGTCTCTTAGTGAGCCTATGCTTCTGGACTTTGAACTTCACAAGTGCTTAATTTTTTTCTAACCCTTAGGTGGAAGAAGATGACTAGAATGGGCTGGAGTTGGATATTTTCCTTCCCCAGGTAAGGCAGTCTCTGATAATATCCCAGCCATTCAGCCTTTGGTTTCCCCTGAGGGCAGGCCTTGTTGAGAAGAGCCAAGTGCTCTGGCTTCTTACTCTCTGCCCTCTCCACCTCCTGCCTACCCCTACACCTCTCCCCATACCCACCTCACCCCACCCCCACCTCATCTCACCCCACCTCCAACCTCCAACCTCCCAAACCCTCCCCAAGCAAGCCATAAAAAGAAAAAAAAAGGTTTCTTTTTCCCTCCTCCAGCACAGTTTGAGGCAATTTTTCTCTGATATTTATTATGGGAATTTCATTGAGCTAGACATAGTCATAGACACAAGACTATAGGGGGACATCTATCAGTGGGTCCCCATAGATTATTTTAACTCTCAGATTTGTTCACCCCTAGCTTCTAGCAATTCATCATTTTCAGTTCTGTCTTTCTCATGCAGGCACTGGCTGCTGGTGCTGATTCCCACAGCAGCTTCTGCTCATGAGTCTCTGCTCTTGTAAGGTGAGACCCGGAGTATCTGCCAGCCTATCTGTCCATTCTCAGGGCAGTAGTTTGCCCTGTGCCCTCCCCTCTCTTAAGGATCCAAGAACCGTTATTAATTTTCCAGTCTGTTTAGCTTTTTATTTGTTGTTAGGACAGAGTGGAGACTTTCAAGCTAATCTACAGAAAAATGAAAAAGTCCTCAACACCTGCTCTACATCTAGACGTGTATCTACCCTCCAGGCTACTCCTCCACTTTTTTGGAAGTTCAGGAATCTCACTGACTTATTTCCCCACCCCACTGTTCTCATTATTAAATTAGATATTTTCAACATAAATATGGTGGCAATCCTAAATTCTACTCACACAAATACCCCTCCAAGCTATAATAAAATCCACCACCATCCTACTACTTAAGAAACATTTATCAAGACCTCAATCTAGACCTTCCGTCCGAGGGTAGCTAAAGTTTCTACAGTAGACCACTTAGAATCAGTGCAAAGGTCTAGAATGTAGCCTACCTCAGAAACTCTGGCTACCATCCATTATAAATCTGAGTTGCCTCAGTCCTTTCTTCTCTTTAAACTTGTTACTGTTCTAATTTTCAGTCCCTTTCTATTTCATTTTATTTTAACCCATAAATTACCACTAAGCCATACATTTTTTTTTTCCAGTTCAGTGTGATACATTTTATTATTCTTCCAAGTATCCACTCCCTTTCCGGAATAGTTTTATATTTCTTAATCTTTCAGGCCTCCCTATAGGATGTGTGTATTAACATATCCCATGATCAGGCTTGACCATGTGAAATGGCTTGCTTTGGCCAATGAGATGTCAGTGGCCTCACCAGTGCAATATTGCACTTAAAAGAAAGGATTCTTTTAAGAAGACAAAGAGTAGAATGGAGCCAAACCCAGGCTGACCTGAAGATTTGTCACCAAAGCTTAAAAGCTTTATGTCATTAACCACCAAGATTTTAGGGTTGTTGGTTGCCACAGGGAGAGCTGACTCACGTACCCAAATTGAACCCCACTGGCCAAGTATCTTTCCCCGATATTCTGCCTCACGTGCAAAAAGTCCTCAAAAAGATCTCCATCCTTAAAATATGGTTTTCCCTAACTGACATCAATTCATGTTCTAAAAGCTTCTGATAAAAATTATAGAAATATGTACTTGGTTGTTATTATAAATTCTAAGTTTTGAAACTTAGACCTCTCAAATAATTTATTAATCTTTTTAGTGATCCATGATGAGCAACTTTTATTATTGTAATTGCTACTCCAGACCTCCTTCCCTCAAGTCTCCTACTCATACAGCACACCCTTCTTTTTCAGATTCCTTTGCATCCATCTTCATATACACATTAATCTTGATTCAAGCACTTATTTACATCTGTAACCATTTCCCTCTTTCTCCCCATCTCTGTAACCTAGACCACTTTTCCACTTCAAGAGAAATACTACTACTCATGTTTTACCTCATTACTACCTTATTTGGCATCTTCTTGGGTTTTGATACAATTTTACCTTCTTTCTTTCTCTCCAAGTTACAAATGTTCCAAGTGTAATTTGTCCATCCTACAAAGCAAAAGAGCTGCCAGTCCCAACCATGGGACCTTCCCTTATCTAATCTCTCTCCACTATCATGCTCAAACTTTTGAGTATGGACTATAATTGTTCCTCCCTTCTCAATTACATCTCAGCCCCTTAAACCCAACTTTTATCTCCACCTTTACATTTAAGCTACTTTGACAAACTTATCACCTCGAATTTCTTAAAACTTTATGCTCAATTCACTGTCACTGTACTTTTCTATCTGCATTTTTTACACTTTGCAAACTGGTTTTCTTTTAGTTTCATTTATTCTAATGCAGCTTTCTACCTTTGGTTTCTGTGACACCACCTTTTCCTTTCTCTGCTTTATCTCTGATGAATGAATAAATTTTTAAATCTATTTTTGCCATTATTTGTATTGTTATTAAATGTATCTCATGATTATTATTTTCCAAAACTGTGTATTAATTAGGGAAAATTAAATAAAATTAAATGGCCTTAAGCCATTAGAAGTTTTCCCTGAGAATGAAATGCTTGTAATCAGTCTTGAAGGATAACAAAGTACTAACTAGGTGCACAAAGAAAGAAAGGAACTTCATGAAGAAAGAAAAACACAACCAGAAACTATAAAACTCCTAGAGGATAACATAGGCAAAACACTCTCTGCTATAATCCAAAGCGGGATACTCCATGACCCACCTCCCAGAATATTGGAAATAAAAACTCGAATAAACAAATGGGACCTAATTAAAATTAAAAGCTTTTGCACAACAAAGGAAACTATAAGCAAGGTGAAAAGACAGCCTTCAGAATGGGAGAAAATAATAGCCAATGAAGCAACAGACAAACAATTAATCTCAAAAATATACAAACAACTCCTGCAGCTCCATTCTAGAAAAATAAACAACCCAATTAAAAA